>VXBJ01002654.1:59494-96123 GCA_013400055.1 Nycticryphes semicollaris | reverse complement strand
CTACGGGCCTCACCCGGGGGGGTTCTCCGGGCCGACCCCTCCCTCTCGCTTCCCGGACCGGAGAAGGAGGCGGGAGGCCCAGAGGGACCCGAGAGAAGGGAGGGGACGGCCAGGCCCGAGCTCACTCACCCGACGGCGGGGGCCGCTCCCGCCCGTTACCGTTGGCGGCCGCCGGCGCGTTCGGAAGAGCCCGCCACCGGCCTCANAGGGGCGCGCGCTCGGGGAAGGGGCGGGGCTTGGCGCGCCTTAAAGGGACCGCCGAAAAACGCCGAGGGAAATGAGGGTTCTCCCATGTTGTAAATGCAGCTTTGCCGTTGGGCAGCGGTCGTGAAAAGCTTCAGGAAGGGCATCCCCATCCAGAAATGTGCACGAAAAATAATATCGTTTCTGTAAATACAGAATCCTAGAATGCTCTGGGGTGGGAAGGGACCTCTGGAGATCAGCTCCTCCAACCCCCTGCCAGAGCAGGTCCCACAGGAACGTGTCCAGGTGGGGTTTGAATGTCCCCAGAGATGGAGACTCCCCCACCTCTCTGGGCAGCCTCTGCCAGGGCTCTGACACCCTCACAGCAAAGAAGTTCCTCCTCATGTTGAGATGGAACTTCTGATGTCCCAGTTTGTGCCTGTTCCCTCTTGTCCTGTCCCTGGGCACCACTGGAAAAAGCCTGGCCCCATCCTCCTGACACCCCCCCTTGAAGGATTTCCAGGTGTTGATCAGATCCCCCCTCAGGCTTCTCTTCTCCAGACTAAACACACCCAAGTCCCTCAGCCTTTCCTCAGCACAGAGATGCTCCAGGGCCCTCAGCATCTTGGGGGTCCTCTACTGTCCTTCTGGAACTGGGGAGCCTAGAACTGGTCCCAGTGCTCCAGCTGGGGCCTCCCCAGGGCAGAGCAGAGCAGAGCAGAGGGGCAGGATGACCTCCCTCCACCTGCTGCTCACTCTCTTCCTGATGCCCCCCAGGATGCCATTGACCTTCTTGGCCACCAGGGCCCATTGCTGGCTCCTGGGCATCCTGTTGTCCCCCAGGACTCCCAGGTCTTTCTCCTCAGAGCTGCTCTCCAGCAGGTCCCCCCCACCCTGTGCTGCTGCAGGGGGTTGTTCCTCCCCAGGGGCAGGATCCTGCACTTGCACTTGTTGAATTTCATCAGGTTCCTCTCTCCCCACCCCAGAGATGCTCCAGGCTCCTCTTCATCTTTGTGGTCCTAGTTCAGCCTATGAAATGTCCTCCCAAAGTGCTCACAGTCATTTTCAGCAGGAGCAGGCATGTTTCCAGTCACAACTTTAAACAGAGCAGCCAAAATTCACAACTTGAAGAAAGAAGAGACACAATTGTAATTCAAAAAAAGTTTAATGAGCTTCCAGCTTCAAAATGAAGGAAATTTTGTTGAAAGACACAACCATTTATAAACACAAACACATGAAAACACCTTTAAATTCAACATATTTTACAGAGATCCAGTGATCTGCATCTGCCTGCGGGTGGGAGAGCTGAGGGGTGGCTCCTGGGGACACATTCCCCACCACCAGGGTTACATCAGCTCCCACAGCCCAAGCTCATAATATACAAAATATGTACAAAACCTGGGCTGCTCCCCACCTTAATTAGAGACCCCGCCCGAGTTTAATTAACTCCGGCTCCTCCCACACATCCTCAGCCATCGCAGCCTCCCATGGACCAGTGCCCTCCAGACGGGCCGTACTGGTGAGAAACTGGCCGTACTGGGAGAAGACCCCCACCGACGCAACCTCCTGCTCCAGGGTGGGGAGGGGGCTTTAAGTCTTTGTGAGAAAAGCATCCCCGACTTCGGCCGCCCCGCTAATTATGAAGGGTTATTTGGTTCATCACAAGCAGGACTGTGGGGTTTTTCCCTGTGTTTTGGGGAAGGGAACTGGTCGAAATCCGTTGATTTAGAAAATACTCATCATTGTTTCTTCTCTTTAGAGACCTCCGCNCGGAGGTCTCTAACATTTTTGAGAGGAGATCACCCCCGAGCTGAAGAGCAAAACACAGACAACCTTGAATTCTCCCCAAGGCTAAAAATCAGAGCCTCCGGCCCCATGTTTTCAGTCCCTCCCGCGGATCCGACCCACTCGATCCGGGGCATCCCCCAAGCAGGTTTTGATGGAGGGAGCTGACGATTCTCCGTAGGTAGTGGTAACCCACGGGGACTTTGGAGAGAACAGCGGAAATTTCCTCCTCCCTGGGGAACGAGACAAAATGTTGTTTAATTCCCCCCCATCCCTCGCTTGGAAACCTGAGTTGGACGGGGCAGGGGGGGTTCTGTCTGTCCAACTCACCCCACGTTCCCGATGTGTTTTCGGACGGTGAAGGGTAGGGGAGCAGAGGGGTAGCTGGCAGATAGAGCCAGGGTCAGCTCAAACTTGGCGAAGGCCATGGAAGCGGAGAACAAAAGCTTCAGTCTGCTTGGAGAAACCCGGAAAAAACACGACCATCACGACAAAATAACTCAAATGCACCGCCACCCGCCTTGGAATTAAGTCCCAGAAGTGAAAACAAAAGTTGGAACTGGTGCAACAAGCTGGTAACTGAAAACAAAAGTTGGAACTGATGCAACAAACTGGTAACTTCTGAAGGGCTCCAGCACAGATGAAGAGGAACTTCACCATCAAGGCTGAAAGAACCTTTTCCGCTCCCAGACGCTCGGCATTTCTAACACCCCAGTCAGAACACAAACCCCAGCTTCCCTCCCAGAAAAAGTTAATATGCTCATAATTCACAGATATATGCAAAAATTATGGGAGAACGTCAAATAATAACCAAAAATACGTTTTCTAGTTAACATAAAATATTCCTAGGTAACTAATGTTTTCTGGAGTTTTCAGTGGGACTGATTTACCTCCAGCTCCAAAATTCCAAGCTTGTTCTATACATCCCACCCCATTTAAATCAGGGCAGATCTCTCTCTGGCGCAGCACCCTGGCCTAGGACAATGTGCAGGAAATTGAATTTGACTGAAAACAGAGTTGAATTTGATTGAAACCAGGGGCAAGACCATGACCAAGGACACAGCGCCCAGGAAGCAGATGCTTTGGGACAGCATAAGCTAGAATGAGCACGGAGAGGGTCTTTTCCAGAGAAATCTCCCATATTTCCAACTTCCTGAGCACAGGCTGTACCTGTTCTGTTGGCTTAACTAAGCAGAGCTTTTGGGGGACTTTTGGCGTGTAGCACAACACCCCTCTTGCGAAGGGTGGGGCAGAATTAGAGTAACCCCTGGGACCAGCATAAGGCACACAGGGCACAGCTCACTGGGCTCTTCTTTGTTAAGGCTGGGCATCGACACTGGAAGGATACGGTGAGTCGTGTTTATCTTGTTCCACTGGGACGTGCCACACAAATCAGGAAGTAGAATGAGAAAATGAAAACTAAAGAAAATAAACTTTAGTTTAAGTGCATTTGTCCTTCAATGACTGATTCTGCTTGGCTGGAACAAGTAGAAGATTAAAAGAAAGCACTAAGCTCCAGGTGAACTGTTGGCTCTGCTTCCTTTTCATCACTACGCTCCCATGTGAAGTTTTAAGGGAGAGAGCCAAGTGGACCAGGAAAGCAGCAGGGCAGGAGAGGTTACACGGCTGAATCCAAGAACAGCTCAATTTCCATGCATTTCAATATTATAGTCCAACTATACTAAAATAAATGAAGATTGCTGTTAAAAATAGGGGCATAAAAATCTTAATTTCAAGCAAACCGAACCGAAGCTATTCCAGTTTGGTTCCTGAATTTCTAGAGACGCTCTCTGAAGGAGACAGCAAACTCCAGCTGAAGTTACTCACCCTGTGTCATCGACCTCTGTCTTCAGAAGATTAAATTTTCCACCCCATTTCTCCAGAAATTCAATCTCCTCTCCCAAGACCTTGCAACGACTCACCACCAGAGAGACATCATGGAGAACCTAAGCGGGCAATCAGAAAAGCAATCGCATTGGCGCTCGGGCTGGTCAACTGTGACACCTGAAAATGCAGTTTTATCCTAGGAAGTGTATAAAAACCCCATGCATTTTCACTGCCATCTCAGTTTGGGTGTGAGAATGAAATTGTACAAGCATAACAACAAGTATACATTCCTTGCCCTACGTTTCTGCTTTCTCTCCCAGCTTTGTGCCCAGGGATACACAGACCTGCCGGGGCACCAAGGCTGGCTTGGCTACTTAAACCAGTAATTCTTTAGGAAGCAGAATGGCATTCAGCTCCATTCTTTAATTCTGCTAGCAGAGAAAGAAAAGAGTTTTTTAGAAATCACTAAGACAGACCGACATTGATGCAGGAAACAAGGAAGAAACCACAGCTTTTAGGACTCTTGCCTTCAGGGACAGGTTCTTCCCCTGAACCCCAGAACGCTCCGGGGGCAGGTTTGGATCCGCACTGATGAAATGCTCATTAAGATGCTTGTGTTCTCGGTATCAGCCCTATTCTCTGTGACAGAAGAGATTTGAGAAAAGATGTTTTTCCAGAGCTGGGACATTACCTGGGACAGGTAGTACAGTGTGGGACACTTCTCCTGCCAGCATCCTTGACTTTCAATAAACTGGAAGATGAGTCTTTGGACTAAACACGAGGAGGGTGGAGCTTTTTCCTCTGTAACACAGAAGAAAAACACATTGCCAGAAATCTTTAAAAAGCCTTATAGCAATATGTTAGCAGATAGCCCACAAGAGCAGAGTATCAGGGCAGCTGCCTTCAAGCTACTCAAAAAATCTCACCATCCAAGAGAGATTCAAAGTTCAGGCTCACTATCTTTCGGGAAGGATCTTCCCCAAAATCATCACCATCTGAGAAGGGAAGGAAGAAAACAAAACCCAAAGAGTAGTTATTTCCATACTTAGTTCTGGAGTTACAGCTCTTCCTCTTCCGATACAGCCACTCACTACACACTTTTCTGAATTTTCACAGAAAGCCCTGAAACACATTCAAAGGCACATCTCTCAGCTGACACACTCCTGCTGTTGTATGCTTTCTAATTCCTTGTAGCAAATCTTCACAAATAGAGAAAGTTTAGGTTTCTATTATGTAACTATTTAACCTTTCAGATTCATAAAAACGGGAAACCTCCCAATACTGTGACTTACCCACTGGGGGTCCAAACACAACTGTGAGTTCAAGAGCATCATACAGAAAGCTAAAGACCGCCTGCTGTTCGCTCCATTCCGTAATCTCCCACTCGGTGAAGCTACAACGGGAAAAAAAAACCAACGTCACCCTAAATTTCAACCAACCAAAACAATTACCTGAAGGACAAAGATCAGAGCATTAAGTGCCTTTGCTGCTGTTATCAGAGAACATCCCAACGTTTTTCAGTAAAGCAATTCTTCCTAATATCTAATCTAAACCTCCCCTGCCGCAGCTTCACACCATTTCCTCTGGTCCTGTCGTTATTCCCTTGGGAGAAGAGGCCAATCCCTGCCTCTCTACAGTTTCCTTTCAGGTAGTTGTAGAGGGCAATAAGGTCTCCCCTCAGCCTCCTCTTCTCCAAACTAAACATGGCCAGTTCCCTCAGCCTCTCCTCGTACGACTTGTTCTCCAGACCCCTCACCGGCTTGGTGGCTCTCCTCTGGACACATCACACATGGAAGCTCCCAAAAGCTTTATGGCTTATCCCAGGCTGCGAGAAGATGGGCATCCAAAGATTTCCCACCATCAAATAACAAGGAAACCCAAACCCAGACACATTTATATACAAACGTGAGGTCTCAGACCTAGCTGATAAAAACAAACCCTGAAGGTTTTTTCCTTACTCGTATGCCTCCACGAGTTCCCGGCAGCTTTTCTCTTTTGCCTTCAGCTGGTCCATCTGAACAAGCATTTGCTCGTTCTCAGCCTCCAGACCTGACAGTTCCCTGCAAAGAGAAGCCCTCTGTGAGATGCAGCACTCTGGTTACAAACACACCCACCTCTCACACCTCAGTGTCCACACGTTATTTAAGGTCTTTAGAGCCTCTTTGGCGTCTCACCTTTGAAGTTCCTCTTCTTGGGCTTTCAGACTTTTCAATTCTAAGAGAAAGGAAAAAAAGCTGTGAGAGAAAAGAGCAGCAGAGAATGCGCAAACTTGCTCTGCAGACAGTGTGCTCAACAACAGGAAAGGGCTCACCCCGGTGGCTGTTACTGCCACCCGGGTCACATGTGGTCACCACAGGTGAGGAATTTCTGAACAGCACGGTGCTGAACAGGAGAGCCAGCACACACTCTTTAAGTCACACCGTACCAAGTCCAAAACTCCATTTTTCCAGGGCAAAACCAGAACTTTTCGTACTTTAACATCTGTGTAACTAGCTATATCCGATGTGGAAAAGAAAGCAGTGGTGTTTGTATCCATGTCAGAATTTAAAAAACAAACCACAAGTGCCATTCAGCTGGTGCATTACCTTTCCCGAGGCTTTCCCCTTCTGCTGTTCCATCACCACAGTCTGCTTCCCATTCTCCCCAGTCCGAATCTAGGGGAAAGAAGCATCAGGTCTCTGCAGGAATCCCAGATTCAATACTTAAATTCCACTTTTTTTGCCTGTGGGTTCTATAAATCTCAGTATTTCAAAGCTAACTTAGAAAGATGTACAAAAAGCTGGAAGGAATATCTACCAAAACCCTCAAAAAGTAACAGATAACAAAGAAAACTCCTTTTATTGCATTGTTTCAAAGCTGCTGCTGTGCAATTGATTGCTACTTAAGGCACTGGGAGAAAATTCATTGGGAGAAAATAAGTGAAAATACAGAGCAGGTCATTAGGCAGTGATACCTGTCACCAGTTGGGAAACACACACCTGCTTCCAGAGCAGCAAGACAGCTCTCGGCCTCCTTGATCAACTCATCCACCTTCTCCATTCGTGACTGTAGCTTTTCATGTTGTTCCTAAGATGGCAAGATTGTAAGTCAATAGCATCTTTTTAAAAAGCTGAATTGTCCTTCTGGGACCACCCCGTGGATCTGTGCTCGCTGAGAAGCTAATGAAGGCAGCTGAGATACGCTGACAGTAGAGCAAAGAGGTGACTGACAAACACTATGGCAGCAGCCAGGCGTAAGGAAGGATTAGATGATTAGCAATGTGTCTGTCCTAAAGACTTCTCTTATGAAGGGATAAGACATGGAAATAAATCAATCCATACAGCTTTTAACACAGATTTCTGATGCCTAACACAGTGCATTACTTCTGCATTTCCTTGTTAGTTGACATTCTGACAGTACAAAGAGCTAATTTCCAATGGCATTTCCTTTCATACTCCAGTTCTCACTGTTACTTCACTTGCCAAAACCCTTAGGCAGCAGGTTCCTATAGTGTAAGGGCAAGAAACCCACTGTCCCACCGGGTTTCACATTTGCCCAGAAATCAAAGGGGAGTATGTCTAACGAGAAGGATGCATTCAGGAGAATGCACACGTACATACAATAATTATGCTCCTAAACTCGACAGCCAAAGAGGGAGGAAATAGGGCAGAAGTTTCTTTTTTTTTTGAAAGCCAAACTCTTGCAGCCTCACGGCCCCTCACCTGCGCGCTCTGCAGCAATTTGCTGTACAGTGTCTCCTTCTCATTGTGAGCCAAGATTTTGCTCTCCTTGGTGAAATAGGATTTCATCTTGTTCAGTTCTGCTCCAAAGCTCTTCAGCTGCAATGAATGGAAAATGCAGAGGAGAGTGAACAGGACTGTTCAATTGACGCTTTAGACTCTTTCTCCCTTCTCTGCTCCCCCTGATATCCCATTTCTCTAGCAGCAGTATTACATGACACTTGCAAATTAAATCCAATTTAAGGCTGCACAATCCCTGTCAATTCAAGCACAGTCTGAAGTAACTCATTTTCTTCACAAAGATCCAACAAGGTCTTTACTCAAAGAGGGAGCCACACAAATAACTACAGAGATGCTTTTACCAAAACCCAGAGCACCTTCACCCAATGTGTCAGGTGTCTCTCACCCTGGTGTTTGAGGCATGGACTGAGGAGGCCAGCTGGAACGCTCACCACAGTCCAAGCAGAACCCACACCGCTGGAAGTAAATGTAAACCCTGTTTGAAGAGCAGAGAGCTACAGATCATGCAGCTCCGGGTTTTCTCTGAGAGCTGTTGAGCCAGAAGCTGCAGAGGAACCTACAAAAAGCTTTTTTCTACCATATTTGCCAGCTGCCTGTTTCCACTGGCTGGCATCATTCTAACTGCAGGCTGTAGAGATTTGATTAATAAGCTCTCAAATTAGTTCTTCTTAGATAAGGGTTCTAGATGCTTTCACTGTTCATAAATACAATTCTTCCCAAACCTAGTTAATGACCTAGCCTCAGTGAGAGCCTCTATCAATCTAAGCATGATCTATGAAAAATACTGTCTTTTCTCAATTTTGAGACTTTATTTTTGTTGAATAATCTTTAGTCGTGGCATTAAAACCACAGAAAAGAGCATCTCTTTATCTGATACTCTGCTCTGGCTGGGATACCTTTGTAATGCTTCTGGGCTTTAAATGCAAACGCCTTTGCTGTACTTTTCTGTGCCCCTAATCACTAGTGTTCTCCTTTTAAATACCCTCAGGCTTCAGCTGTTGCTTTGGCAAGTGAGGACACCACTGCACTCCAAATCCCTTTGGCAGTTTTATTTTCTGTTTCATTTTACCTCTTGTAACATCACTCATCTTTCTGAGCTAAACAAACATTTCAGTTAACTGCCAGCTCTGCTGCACCAACAAAGCCCCAGTCTCTACAGCAAGAGCAGCTCATTTTTTCCTTCCAAAGTCACACTGTTTGCTTAGGCCCCTCTGAAGTTTCTCTTCCTTTTTCTGCCCTCAGCTAACCTGAATTATTAAGGTTTTTTTTGTTGTTGTTGTTTATTAGCAATATATTCCCTTTCCTATATTTAAAAGAGCACATATCCTTGCATTCCGCTGATGTATGAGAAGTTCTCATAGCATACCAGGCTCTTTTCCAGGCAGAAAATATCTTGCCTTCTATCACCCACCTGCCCAGAGTTATTCTGTGACCACTCCAGTTCCCATTTTAAATATATAAATTACCCTTACTTCTTCATGAGGTAAGAAACAACATTGTCTCTTTGTGCAGCATTACCTCTTCGTCAGAGCAGGTTCTCATGACTTCCCACAAACCCTTATTCACGTTCACCAGGAGTTCATCCTGGAGTTTTGCGTACTCTTTTAACCTGAAACGTGGGAAAAACAAAAGTTGAAACAAAGTCTTGTTGCAAGTGTGCTGTGCTCATAAAGGAGCACGTTGGTGCTTACACAATTCATTCCCCTTTTCTAAGTAAAACACGGAAAAGTAAATATTTTCATTCGGTTGGGTCTTACATCTTGGAGAGACCCTCTAAGTCTTGACTAAATGTTTGTTAAACTCTAGCACTCCACTTCAAATAATAATGCAAAGTTCATTTCCTGCAGTCTGTGCTGCGGGCTGCTCTGAAGGAGGTGGGGAGGCAGAGAGCCACAAGCCACAGAACTGGGACGTGGTGCTAACGAGGCTGGGACAAATCTTACTGCTAATTCTGAATTTCATCACGAAACTTGTTTCTGCACATAAATGTAAAATGCACGATGAATCACACCAGAGGTGACCTTCAGGTAAGAAAATAAATCACGTAACTGTATTTCAATCCACTAAAGGCTGGAAGACCAGAGCCAACAACAGGTCATCGCCTGTTACTGTTCTGTTTTCTGTGCTTGACCGTTCTTGAGACAAGTTAAAAAATTGGACTCTTAACTCTTCTGATGTGCAACTGAAACACTAGTAGTAAAACACAAATCACTTGAGGAAAATCAAACTTCAGTTATGTCCAGAACTACAACTCCTTCGCAAGAGTTAGCCCTTTTCCATCCAAACCTGTAGTAAACTGGCTGCCAGCACGCAGTAGGTTAACTCGTGTGTAACGTATGAACTCTCTTCAGGGCATTCTGCAGGCAACCAGAGCTGAAAAAATAAAATTACTGACATGGTGTGTGACTGAAAAACCACTTACTCATCTATCCTCTGAGAAAGGGCCTGGCAATCTTCTTCGTAGATACGCAGCTTGGGGCGGTAAATGTACTGGCTGTAAAGGAGGTCTTCTGGAGTAGGCGGTGCACTGACTGCACACTGGGGAAAACAGAGGGGAAAGTGATGAAGAAAAAAAGATGCATATTTTTCAGAAACAGTAACTTCCAATCAAGTCATGTACAGGAAGCAGGAAAAGGCCCAGAAGCGTTATTTTTGCAGAGCAGAAGAATTAGGGGATGGTTGCAAAGTAAGGTGTTTGCCTGGTTGGTAGTCACTGCTGCTGAACCAGGGGTACTTGTCTGCGCGCAAACAGTTCCTGTGTCTGCCAAGAATTCAGCAGAAACCTTTCAGGATCAGGATACTGAACCTGGGTTCGGGCAGGACAAACTTGAGGGGAAGAAATAAAGAGTAGGAACATCCTGGTGAAGCACTTAAGAAGAAGAGAGTAGAACAGGGAGCAGGAGGCAGAATAGCATTGCAGGGCTCTGATTTCAGCAGCTGACAGTCACAGTAAGAAGACGGAGTGAAAAGGTCAGATTGGGGTTCTAATTCTTACTTCCAAACAATCATCCCTAAAACATGTTAAAAAAGAAGAACATATCATCCTGAATGTATGGTGTTTTGTTAACAGATGGAAATCTGTTTTGTTTTTCAGTGCTGAGGGAAAAAAGCACCAGCCTTATGAGGAAGTGTCAGTTCTTCACCTTCTATAGAGGTGAAGAAGCAAAGAGAGACAAGGCAGCACACGGTGGCTGACACACTTGTCAGGGCAGAACTGAATTCTGGCATAGCTCAGTGGAAGGCCTTTAATGCAGAGTGGTTACTTGAGAACAATTGGGAAAAAACAAAAAAAGGAGGAGAAGGACTACAATTTAAGGTCAGTTAGATTATGCATCTCAGAGGACAGATACCCACATTGGCTGGGACATGGCTGCGCCGGGGCTTCTGGATTGGAACATGGACTTGAAGAAGTGTAAAAAACTCCCCAACTGTGATAACACCATTCTGAAATTTCTGTAAAGATTAGGAAAAAGGTAGAGATAAGTACCTTTTTCAAGCAAGAACACTTACTTGCATATATGCACACAGGTATTTTCCTGCACAGACAAGAAGTTGCCACCTTTCAGCTATTCACATACCTCCCGTAAGTTATCCTCACAAATGCTGTCTGTGAGAAGCAGAGAATCCATCTGACTGCTCCGCTGAACTAGCCAGGGGGAAAAAAAAAAGGGTATTTCTGGGGTTAATAACATTATTGCAGAAATATGAAAAAAAAAAAAACCCAAAAGCAATTTTAATGTAGAGTTTGACCCTTCTGTTTGTTCCCAGTGCTGAATGAAGTAACTAAGGAAACAACTACTTGGGACAAATAAGGAGGACTAGACTTAGAGTCTAACGTAAAACAGAGTCTGTCTCAGGGCAGTAGTGAAACAACAGAGTTCTCTGTGGGAGGAAAGACACATGCCACATCCTAAAAAGTACTGAGGCCGAGAACGAGCCTCCAGCCCACTCTCAGAGGGCATCCTACGCAGCCAGAGCCCAGGCTTTCAAGGTGAACACGGGGCACTGGAGTTCGGAGCCAACAAGGGCCAGTTCCTCACTCAAAGGAAGGGGCCCTGCTTCTACTGGGTAAGGCATATGCTCTCCTGGTCACAGAAGGCCAAAACTGGAACTGGTTTTGTAAATAGAGGCACGATATCACTTCTCAGATGACTAGCATATTTCTGCCTCATTGTTAGGTATCAGCTAATTAGCAAGACCTAATTAAAGCTGGGGGCTGAATCTGCTTAGAGCCTGTTTCTGCCAAGTGCTCTGAAGATCCTTTTTCCAAGAGCACGGTGCTGAGACATGCAGACATGTCCTGCACAGAACCAGCTTAAAATCACTTTTGGGCCAGCAGAGTTTAAGATGGGGTTTTAAACATGCCCTGGGAAACAAAACTGGATTTAAACTCTGCTCCTGTTTCTTCCCATCTCAGTTTTCCTTGAAGGGCTTGGATTTAAAAGCACTGACAGGCTGGGTGGGAAGCTGTGACACAGGTGCTCAAGGCCTTTCCCAAATCAAATATACCCTACAGGCACAGCTCTTCCTTGATTAAACATGAAGAACACGAGGTTTGAGGCTGTTCCCACAAAGCAGCTCTTACCTGTGAATTCTGTGTCAGCCTTAACAGAGTCCAGAGAGCTGCTGGTGCTGGCGTGAGTGCAGTCAGAGCTTTTTGCTGACAGATTTGGAGGGTCTTCACCTTCATGAACTTCTGCTTGGCTTCGAGACACAGCGCCAAAGGTAACCTAATATCAGCAAGTTTAAAAACAAGGACATATTAAAGGAGCTCTATGAAACAATACAGGAGTAAGTTGTTCCATAGTTTATTGTAGCCGTTTCTTGACACTCAGAATTGTTTCATTTTTAATACCGGCACATTTTCTATCTATCAGCGCGACAAACCAGCCTTTTCCTACAAGGACACATAGGGAACAAAGCTGCAAAATCCTTCACTCATTTCTCAAAGCAGTAGCCACCCCAGTGCACCCGTCCTGCTTTTGGAACTAGAAGGTTTTGACTGCTGAGGTACAAATGTGCCTTTAAGGTCAGCTGAATGTTTGCACAGATTTTGTTGATTCAGCTGCAATTTGTGCTGTCTGTGAAAGCTAATTTAAAATAAATATCCCTGTATGGATTTTAAATAATTGCTTTAGGCCTTACTCATTGTACCTAAGCAACAGGTAGCCAATGGTTTAGTTCAGAGGCCTGGGAGGAGTTAGTTGAGAAAGGGTTACAAGGATACCATGGAGAGAATGCTTTACAATTGACGTATCCCTTATCCGTCTGGTTTGAGTGGTTTTGGAAAGTTGGATGGAACAACCCCATTCTTCTATTTTTGGCAAACCAGTGAAAAACCCAGGGGACAACACAGCAAAACCACAGCAAAGCGGTGGTTAAGAGACACAAGGAAACCTACTGCCAGACCTGCAGAACTCCTGCCTGGTAGAGGCCACTGTGTCCTTACAAAGAGCGATGGGGCTCACCTGCAAGTCCTGGGAGGCCTCACCACCCAAGTTTTCATCCCTCTTGACCTTCTTTGGACTTTGAAGATCCTCTTTATCTTCTTCCAAAGCTCTTTTTGTGTTGTTGCAAGTTTTTGTCTCTTCAGATTGATTCTCTTCACTGGGGGAGATTTGGTTTTGGCTCATCTCATCACAAGCATTTTCCGCGAGTTCGGAGCTTACAGATTCGCTGGAATCCATTTCTTCCAGGCAGACAGGGAAAAATTCTTCTGCTATAAACTGTGAGGGGCTGAAGTTCTGCCGACTGGACGTGCTGGTACCTGGGGTTTCATCAGTCTTTACGCTTCCTTCTGAAACTGGTGCTTCTCCTTTGTCTGCAGATTTGGCATTTACGCCTTGTACACTAGAAACAGAAGGGTTTCTTCGGTTCGGTAATTTAGGCTGGAAGATACCTAGAGGGACAGTTAGTCCTGGATATTTATCTTTAAGTGCCATGCCAACATTCGCAGCTATGGGGGCAGCTTTAGATTCAAGACCTGGATTTTCCTGCTCTTTATTATAAATTAACTCTGGTTCATTTACAGTGCTTCTTCCTGACATCAAAGTATCTTCTGGCTGAATTGATTTGGGCAACTGGTCAGAAAAAGCAGTTTCAGAAACAGAGAGAACTGTGGATTTCCTTCTAATGTTTTTTAGTTTCGAACAAACATTTAAAATACCTGATAACTCAGGCACAAGAGCGGGATCTCTTGGAATGTCACGGACCAAAAGCTGCTCAGTTTGTTCAGAGTTTATTTGAAAGTCCTTCGGAGGTGTCTGCCCTTCAGCTGGCAGCCCCTCCTTTTCCTTTGATTCCTTGTCAGAAGCTGGAACAAGTCTTGTTCCAGCCGAGCCTGCATCTGTGCCTAAATCTTCCCGTCCAGATGGATCCTCTTTCAGCACTTGGTTCCTCTGAGTACTCGGTGCATCTGGAGAAGCCTTCAACGAATCCGGGTGCTGGATGGGATGTGAAACGCCGGCTTCTAAATCCTCACTTTCTTCACTGCAATCCACGGGCTTGTTATTCGGAAGCTTGAAAGAGACTCTCTTTGACTCCAGGTTTTCTGGTGGTACGAGACCCTGCTGATTGCTCACAGGGATGGAATTGTCTGGGGGAAGGTCTAGATCCTGTGGTGTCTGCACACCCGGAGTCTCTTCTGGAAGCGAGACGGAATGGGTGGGATCTGGTGTTGTGCCACTGGGGACTTTGAGAGCTCCTTTCTCACTGGGAAGTGCTGGGGCTGATGGAGCAGAAGAGGCAACGTTGCCCTTATCCTCAGCTTTTGTGTGATATTCACTGTTCAGGTCTCTTATACGCAGGGAATCTGTTTCATCTCTGCCAGCCAACAACGCCCTACACAAGTCTGGTTGCTGAGTGCTTTTATGCAGCACTTCTTGGTTCTCAAATCCATTGATATTGTTATTGACAGCAATAGTATGGGATGCAGTTAGTTCCATATCATCTTGGTGGTGGGGAAACACAATGGTTTTATCAGGAGGAACCGCAGGAGTAGAAGTGGCAGGAATGACCCCACTGTCCTGTCCACCCATTTCACCACTTAACACAGCTGGAGGAGTCTGAGTGATCTCCATGTCCTCAGCCACAGGAAAAATGACAGTTTTGCTCCCTGGGCAGGAGGTGGTTTCAACCTGCTGAGCCAGGTTTAATCTCCCCTCAGAAAGGACTCTTCCTGCACTTTCATCAACAGAGTGAGACTCAGTCATTTCCATGTCAGCCTGGAAACTCGTGAACAAAATGGTGGAAGTTCCAGGAAGGGACTGTGTGGGTTGCCTGCATCGCTGATGGTTTTCCTCCAGAGCTGCAGTGTGGGTTCTAGTGATTTCCATGTCAGCCACAGCAAACACCGTAGCGTCGCTGTAGGAAGGTGCTCG
Source organism: Nycticryphes semicollaris (assembly GCA_013400055.1). Taxonomy (NCBI): domain Eukaryota; kingdom Metazoa; phylum Chordata; class Aves; order Charadriiformes; family Rostratulidae; genus Nycticryphes; species Nycticryphes semicollaris. The sequence goes on along the minus strand of VXBJ01002654.1, from coordinate 81,209 downwards.
CTGTCCAGCCTCCTTATCCACGCTTGGTTCAGCATCACACACGACTTTCATGGTGGCTTTGTCAGCAGAGCAAGACTCGGTGATGTCCATGGCAGCCTGGCTACTTGTGAATGGAACAGTTTCAACAGGACGACCTGAGGGGACAGAACGGAGCCCTCCCTCATTTTGCAAGATGATTTCATGACCTATTGCAGCCGTATGGCTCACTGTGATCTCCATGTCATTATTCTCATCAGTCAGAGAAAATAAAACAGTCTTTTCCCCTGTTGCTCCCTTCAAGCTCTTCCTTCCAGCCCTTTTAGCCATGTTAAGCATCCCTTGAGATGCAACCTTTTCCATAGATTTATCAATTACAACAGTATCAAGTCTAGTTATTTCCATGTCATCATTGTAGGTAAAAAACTGAGTTTTATCTCCAGCAATGAAGGTTACGTCATCATTCAGACTTTTATGCTGCAAAATTATTTTGTCTGCTGAAACGGTATGACTCCTGGTGATGTCCATATCAGCATCTTCTGAGAATAGGGTAGTTTTCTCACCTGTGAAAGGCAAATGTGCTAAACCAGTCGTGGTTAACATTTTCCTGCCAGATGCCAAGTAGTACGTGTCAGGCACAGGCTGCTCCTGGCTATTTGTCATCACGGCCCCCTTTCTAAAGGACATTATTTTATTTTCATCTTGAAGGTGGTATCCACCAGGAACTGCTTTTCTTTCTGATAAAGCAGCACCAACGTCACAATCAGGGACCACCACCCCACAGTTTCCAGTCAAGTCCATGTTTTCACCTAAGGGAAACACAACTGACTTTTCTAAAAATGAAGGCAAGTGGGAACTTCCCTTCTGGGGTTCAGAGGTGTCAGCTCCAAACGGCTCCTCAGCCCCCCTCAAGGGCAGGCCAGCACCTGAGCAAGGCGTCTGAAAATCCTTTTCTGAAGAAGCTGTTTTACCAACTGAAAAATCTCTCTTGGAATTGACTTGAGTTGGCAACACTTTGTTTACTCCCCTCAGAGTATGTCTTTTCTCTTGCCTCTCTGAGGTTGGGCAATCTGCGTTTATTCCTAAGGCTGCTCCAAGTCGTTCATTTCCTTTCATTCCAGAGGGAGCAGGCACATTACTGCAATTAAACAAACCACCTGGAGCCAAAGGAGTAGCAGTTGGCTTATTTGTGTTCATGTTCAAATCCCCCCCTTCTATTGCTGGAGTCTGACTTGTGTTATCTCCAGCAGAACTACCAGAGAACGTGAAGGTCTGGTTTTGCAGCTTCTTGGATGTTTCATTATTGTGATTATGATTATTCTCATATTCTCGTACTGTATGAATAGGAGTGACATCAAAGGTGGCAGGATGTGTTTTGGTGATGTCCATGGTGTAATCATCTGAAACCACGCCCATTCTGTCATTTGTGCAGGAAACTGAAGCCTTTAGAAGGTTTGTTCCCAAAGCCTGTGACGTAACAACATTTTGTCTTTGCAATGACATGAACGCAGAGGTGTCGGGGACAATATTCTCAGGGACTTCTCTCTTTGGCTCTTGCAGTGGACGCACGCTCTTGGCACAGGAACTCAGACTGCTCACCTGAAAGTTTGCTTTGCCAAGCTTCTTATCAAGCATTATCACCTCAAGATCTCTAGTGTTCACTTCTATAGCCTGGCTTCTTCTCATATCCCCGGTGATATTCATCACCTCGAGATTTTCCTTGTCCACAACTAGAGAATTTGCACCTTCACTGACATTTCTGTTCTGGTTCTTTCTTGGAATCATTTTACAATGCATTTGTTTTCCTTCTGCAGTTGTCCCATTGCTTTGATCATCGATGACAACAGGGTGGCATTTAGTAATTTCCATTTCTTCCTCTTCATTTACGTTGAGAGATGTAGATCTGTTCTGGAGAAAATGAGGTTTGCAGGTGACAGAGAACACTCCAGCAGCGGATTGGTTTTCAACACTCTTCCCATCATCCTTGACAACACAGGTTTTAGTCAAGTCCATATCTTCTCCTGAGAACAGCACCGTCTTCTCCCCCAGCTGGGAAACGGGCTGGGTGTTTGGTGGTCTGTGCTGAAGTCTGCTCTTAGAGACACCAGCAGACACTGAATCTGTGTGTGGATGCCAACCAACATCCACTGACACAGTCCTGTGGCCTTGGGTCACTTTTTCCAGTCGTTCATCTGAGCCTGCAGATAGTTCAAGTGCACTATTTTTATATGACACACGAGCTCGATCATCTAAAGGTGTTAAACTCTTCGTAATGTCCCCGTCACCGTGTGTGTGGCACCTGTTTTCTGTTAGCAAAGGCTTTGTATGAACACAAGCTTTGTGATGTGAACTGTTGGCTTCTTTGGTGCTGTCACTATAGATGAGATCTGTATAATTCCCAGTAATTTCCATGTCATCACATTTAGAAAAGACAACAGTTTTATCACCTCGGAAGACAGTCTCAGAAGACACGGATCCTGGGATGGCAGACATTCTCCTGGGCTCTTGATTAACAGTTCGCAGCACTGCAGGATCTCCTCTGCCTTCAACAGTTACTAGTTTCTTGTCTGTACAAAGTTGTGGGTCCTGCTGAACAGTTAAGTGCTGGTTAGATACTCTCATCAATACAGAATTCTCTAACTCTGTGGATGGGGAATCCTTGTTGAAGTTTAGACTTTGATTCCCAATGCTGGAGAAGGGAAAAGACACCTTTGCAGTGTGACTAGTTGTCATATCCATTCCATCGTCTACGAATGCCTCGGTAACGTTCCCGCACAGAAACTGCTCCGGCAGAGCTTCACTGCCACCAGAAAACACAGCATTGACATCGGATCCCTGGCATTTTGTCATTTCCATTCCATCCTCTTGCCCTCTAAAGAATTTTGTTACGTTGCAGGTGTCCCAGTGTTCACTGGAACATACAAATTCCCCCGGTGCTCGTGCCATGTCTTCTGAGACTTGTGATGGGACAAAAAACTGATTCTCTTTGTCAGGTCCCCCAACAGGATTGGGTGCCGTTTCATTTGACTTCAAGCTCATCAAAAATTCATTGAAATCTATTTTTTGTACAGCAGTTGCATCTTCCTTCTGTTCAAAAGATGGGCATGAATGGTTTGTAGGGTCAGGGAAGAAACTAAATTCTTTGCTTGTTTCTGCCTTTCTGTTATTAGAGTTTAACCCAGCCAGAAATGATGTGATATCGATCTTCTCTGTTCCGTCAGCTCGACTGTTTTGCAGGTTACGTGTAATCACTGCAGTGTGACTGGCTGTCATATCCATTTCGTTTGCCTCTGAAAAGATGAGGGTGGTGTCAGGCCAATCTGTTCTTTGAATGGTGGGGTCTGCATCGTGCCACTGAAAAAAAACAAAAGGAAACAAACAACAAACCAACCCCCCCAAAAAGAGGAAGAAATTACCATTACTGACACATAAAACAAACGATACAATAGTTTATTCTATATAAAGTAGAAGTCAACTAATGCAGTCCTAGGGTCATAGCTCTATCTTTACATCTTGTGTTTTTTTTTTTAAAACCCAAAATATTGATTGTGGTCTGGTCCTCCTCAATAAGCGATAAAACATTCAAGAAAAGGGTGAGGAATGATTAGAGCACATCATTTAAATGTCTTTTTTGGGAAGAACGTGTCTGAGCTGTACCACTGGGCAAAGACTTCATTCCTAGAGAAGCTCAGTAAGCATGGAACAATAGGCAACAACCACACCTGATTTTAACTGGTGTGTCCCTGATATTCTGTAACAAGAGGTAACACACGCTTTTAAGCTGCCTCTTTAAGCCCAACGTGCAAGTCAGAAGCCACTGCAGGAAGGCAGACTTTGGGCAATTGCTCTGTTGAACAGCACAGCACCATGAGATCATCACTGAGTGTAACACGGGTCGGGATTTCTGTGCCATTGAGCCTGTGAAGGTCTCAGCTAAGAATTCTGTCTTTTAACACTTGATTCAACTCAAGAAATTCAGTTACTTTGTTGTGCTAATCACTGCAATTTGTCTAAAGCTTTTTAACAGCAAGGAACAGAGAGTACTTATGTAGCATTGTTCTATCCATGAGAAAAAATACACAGGCAGAGAGTAATATGTGAGAAAAAATAGAAAAGCAGAGCTATCTGAAACATAAGCTCCTTTGCACACTCTCAGTTAATGGAGGAAGGAGCTGAGGTACTGAGAAGTTTGCAAGCAATTTCAGAAGAGTTATCCCTACTGCAGCATAATGCCTAGCACATTAGGACAGTACTTCAAAACACAGAAGATGAGCTTTCAGAAGAATTTTATGTGAACCCAAGGGTTTGGTTTTTAGGCAGCTGAGCAACATTCCTCATCTGTACTACACACATTTTTGGAATGTATTTTGGACATTTTCAGCACCTTATAAATGAAAGCCTTCCCATACCTCACTCTGCTGCACCGATGCCTGGAGAGGGGCATGAAGCAAAGTGTCCATCCCTGTCAAAAGAAAAGGAAATACTCCAGTTCTTGTACTACTTTCTTATTATTTTATCCACTGAGCTGAAGACACATGCACCTGTTTTACAAATACTGCTATTAAAACCGAATACACCCTGAAAATATCTGCACAGTGCTCCCTTCAGCATGTGGAAGAACCACTTCTAGGATACAACATCTGTAAACAGCCTTATGGGACAAAGCCCATTCATGGCATAGTCCTCTCGCTCAGGGAGACTGTTCTAAGTGTGTTAAAGTTATTCAAACAGGATCAATTGCTTGGAATAGTCATTTTGTTATTAAATCTATTTCCAGACTCACCAGTGATCTCACATGGAACAACTTCAGCTTCTTCATTTCTACAAAAGGCAGGTTAGGCAAAGAGTTTGTTAAAAGACTTCAAAGCAGAAGGCTTCAGCAATGTAATGAAAAGGCAGAGAATTCTTTTGCAGAGCTCACACAGGACTGGGGAACAGATACCAGACACTACTTATGTGTCTTCAACATATTCCAATTTGAGTTGCAATCTTATTTCCCCTTTCCAGCCCCTCAAGGAGCTCCAGGAAAGCTGGGGGGGGGGACTCTTGGTGAGGGAGGGGAGCCCTAGGAGGAGGGGGAAGGGTTTGACCCTGCAAGAGGGGAGATGGAGTTGAGATGTGGGGAAGAAGTTGTTTGGGGTGAGGGTGGTGAGAGCCTGGCCCAGGTTGCCCAGAGAAGCTGTGGCTGCCCCATCCCTGGAGGGGTTCAAGGCCAGGTTGGAGGGGGCTTGGAGCCACCTGGGCTGGTGGGAGGTGTCCCTACCCAGGGCAGGGGGTGGCACTGGGGGGGCTTTAAGGTCCTTTCCAACCCAAACCCATTCTGTGATTCCACATTCTATGACTAAGACAGCTAAGGTCTCAGAAAGCTAAACTGGTTAGGAAGTAGTGCATGGGGGTATGAAGGCAGGCTCTTTCCAGGCCAAGAAACCTCACCCAGAGTCCTGACTTTTATCTTTATAAATAAGAACGCACACAACACGTGCACACACGTTTGGGTTGATAACTGTAAAAGCCTGAGTTAACCACAGTTGTACAGAAGCTGTTTCCTTGCTACACATTTAAAATGTAAGAAATTCCCCATATCACATAGAAACTGTCTAAATTTGTTATTTTACCTACCAGGTCATGTTAATTTTAAAAATCCCATCATCATATTTTATCTAGGCAAGAACTTTAAGGCCAGACCAACATTTTGCCTACCACTGAGGGAAAAAGTCATAGTAATAAATATCAAAGGCTATGTCTATGAGATATGGAATCTGATAGGTCTTTCCTGGAAAGCATTCCCAAGCCACAGGCTTTGGGAGGAACCAGTTTCAACCCATAATTGTTCAGCTTTGCAGAAACTGCTGTCTTTTTGTGAGTGACCAACACAGCTATCTCCTTTTTCTGCTCTGTCCCTTCTTTCACTGATCCAAAGCACTGAGCAATTTTATATCTGAATCAATTCATATGCTGTATTTCTTTCAGGAGTAATATTTGGATGGTTGAATGTCACGTGAAAGAATGTACTTGCAGGACTCTATTGTCATGGGAATCTTTCAGACTTACTGATTAAGCAGCACATCATGCCTCGTATCTGCTGAACACTCTAAAAATAGCAAGAAAATCAGGCATTACAATGTGAGAAGCATGATCAAAACATCAGGGACAAGAGTAAACTCCACAGACAAGAATGTTCTGAAGTTCTCCCTCTCTATGCGCATTCTTATTGTGGCAAAAACCCAGAGAAGCAAATTACTTGAAAGTGCAATAGCTTTTCAGATTCTTCTGGGTAACCTTTGACAGAGAGAACATGACATTCTGCTCAGCTTCCTTTTCATCTAAATCCCCACAGCAGATTTTCTTCTAGGTGAGGTGCATTTTGTCTAACAAAACAATTCCTTTTCTGAGCTACCAGCTCCACAGTACCAGTAACTACTGGGTTTTCAGCCAGTCCACAAGAGACAGCTGACCATATTGCTCCTTACCCAACCTCTTCAATTCAGGCTAAAAACTTGTTAATAGTCTGGGAATGCCATCAGGAGAAGAGAAAGGAGTTTTACCTGTACTTTCTCTCTCTGCTGCGTTATTCTTATGATCTGACTCGAAGACTCTGCAGCTAAGAAAAAAATAAAACAAAACAACCCAGGTTTTTAAAAACACAAGACCATCTGTTTTGAAGCAAAGATAAAAAAAAAAAGCAATAAAGTGAAGAAAAAAAAAATCAGCCCAAATTTCAGTCTTTTCCACATGGTATGCTCTGAAATGAGATATCAAAAGCCAGAAGCTTACCCAACCCAACCATGTTTTCCAGTGGGAAGGCACCATTATCATATTTAAAATGAAAATAAACAAATTTAATGGGAAACAAAAGTTCCTACTGATATTAAATACACTGAACTGGTTATTTTTCTAGCTAGGAAGAGAAGATGAATAGTGGCTGTCTTAGGGCTCAAAATCAACTCCTTATAACAAAAATCAGCAATTTGCCTTCACTGAATACTCACAAACATAGGCCAACAGCATACCATTTCAGGTGGTACCACAGTATTACCTACAGCTGGCACTTTATGCTTAAATAAAGGAGGTAGATCTGCATCCTTCAGATCAAACTTACTTTATGGTGTTCGCAAAGCTGACACGGCGAGAGTTTTTCCTACGTTTTTCTATATTGATGTCCTGACAACAAAGAACACAACACTTTGATATACAGACAACTGTTCTTACCCCACAACAAGCAAAGCTTTTCACCAAAAAAAGCGCCCCAAACTCCCACATGCCTTAAAATAATAAGTTATAGCCCCAGCAAGTACAACAGATATCTACCAATGTCCTTAAACTACTTCATAGTTCTCCAACAACATCACTCTTACAAGAAGCAGGATCTAAAGACCCCTTTGTGAGACCCACCAGGTTATATAGCAGTTACAAGGCTTTTCCTCTGGCATAATAAGGAAAAGAGGTGTCATTGCTTAGCAAGAAAGCTCCAGGGCTTTTTTTTTTTTTGCTTTAGTTTTTCATTACAAGAGCTGAACAAACAGCAACACTGGTTTGTCTTCACAGGAGAAAGGGAAGAATTCATGACAGAATCAGAGTTACCCTTTTCCTATCGAAATCTCTTAATTGGTGTCCCTGACTACCTGCTCATACTAATGCAACGTGACAATGTGTGGAACAAGGGGATATCACATACACTGGGAAGCTAATTCATCACAGCCTCGCTGGGCAGGTGTCTGCAGTAACCTTCCCAAACTGAACAGCTCAGTCTCAGGACGGCGCCACACTTGGCATTTGAGAAAACACAAAGTACTAACACACCAGATACTGCACGTGACTGACAAAGCCTGTAAAATACTTAATTTTTTTAAAATCCTTTCAGCAACACAGACAGTCACGAGTGATGCCACACTACAGTATATAACAGTCTTCTCTTGCTCTTAGCAATACTGGCTGTCACTGGTAACAGGTATGACTGTTCAAATGAAGACTGTGAGCAGCTCTTCACACTCAACAGTTTTGAAATAGATGTGTTGTTCGTAAATATTTCAGGCTCTTATTTCATAATGTAAAGAAATTATTAGAGGCTTTTTCACTGAAAGCCACGTGTGCTAAAAATGAGTTTTCAAGTCCTGTAAGCAGCAGCAGATAAACCATATAAATACATGATGCAATGAGAACATCGTCCATCGGACGCAGCCTGGGTAGAAAAGGCATTTCAAAAGACATCCAAACTCAACAAGTCTAAGCAACAACAGACAGTGGAAATGTGAAATATATTCTGTGTGCATCTTGGGAGGAAAATGTTTAATTTTTAGCTTTTACTTTAAATAAATTGGCAGGGTGATTATTTTGAGATGTAAAACCATCTAACTGACTGTGTCAGTTTGTACACCGCTGGATCAACTCCAAGTCACACAGACTGCAGCGAGTTATGCCTATTAATCTCTGCTTAATTCTCTTAAGAGAAGAAATATTCCGATGTAAAATGGAAGTATAAGAAAATCTCCATGGATGTCTTATAATTTTTAGTTCTCTGAACATTATCTTCCCGAGCAGTTATTGCAAGAGTTTTTACACCTGCATTATTCAAGTGCTACAGTTTAATTAGCGACAAGTTGAGGAGCTGAGGAGTTGAAGATGTTAAGAGCACTGGCAAGAAAGGACTTCATAGACCTACCTGCGTCAATTCATTCCCATTTCCCAGATCATCAAGAGGGTTTCGTGGAGTCTTTAAAATCTAAAAGAAAATATAATGGATGAGAAGATCAGCTCCAACTCCAAGAACTGATTACTTGGCTGGGGAGAGTTTCTCAGAGCCTCCAGTGCCCCAGTCAATTGTATCCATCTAACAGGCTTTTGGAATGCTTTCCTTCAACTGGGATGAGAAACCAAGTTCCTCTTTACAGCTGCCCTTTCTCTCACTCACTCACTCAAAGAACTTTCTTTTGAGAAATGCCTTAAGTTACTCACAGAGGACAGTCGCTTCCCTTTGATGTGCTCTGTATTATCACTGAAGGGAAAAAAAGGGAAAGGGGTATTAGAGCATAAACGTGAACCAAGATGTACTTCTTGAACAGAACTGCTACATGTTTAAGGTACATAAATGGATTTCTCCATTCTTTTTATAGAAGTGTGAAATAAACAAACAAGCTTGCTTAGAATCAATCATACATTCTACCACTAGTTCCCAAAACTAAACTTTAGAAAATTCATTAGATCGCCCTCCAGCCCCTGTGGTCAGCTGTCTCCAGAGTCCACTGCCAGGACATCTCCTCAGAGCTTTCCTACACACCACCAAAAAACTCCTGAATACTCAATCACAAGAGACAACACACTGCATTCCAAAGATGCTGAAGTACATGCAGGGATTAAGAAAAGTTTTGCCTCTAAATGCAAATATTTATAGCACAATGAAATTCTTTGAAGTTTTCAACTTACTTTTCCATGGTAGGGTCTGTGTAGATCTTGTACATTTCTGAAGGATGTGCTTTTCCTGTCAAATACAGTACCAAAATCCAAAACTATTAATGAACCTCAGTAAGGAAGTTGCACACAACCACAACTACAGACTAATCTTAGATGCTAGAATTTTTCTCTCCATCTTTCTCACAGGAATGCACTGAAGTGTAACAGGCCTCTCGAGCCCATGCTTTCTCTTACATATCCTATTTTAAAACAACTGTGCTAACAGTTTGTCTTACCAGTCAGGCATCCTTATATTTAAAGTTATGATTCTGCTAACTGTTGGAGATAAATGTGCTCAAACCTTATACAATACCAGGTTTGCTAGTTTGCTCTGACAAACAAGACAATTTTTCAATCACTGCTTCTCTCCCCACCCCAAGAATATCTTATGTCAATGCAAACAGCTCCCACTAGCACAGAAAATTACCACACTTAACAGAAGTTGCATAAGGGCATAAAATTAATTAACCCACGCTGACAGAATGTCAGTGCTTTCACATTACATTTAATGTTGCCTAATGTGTCTTGTAAACAGCAGCAAAATTCAGGGCTTCGAATAGCAGGTCATAATTCCTCATAACTTCAGTCTCCCACAGACCTCAGAAAAACCACCCCAAAAATGTATCACAGAATCAACACTGTAATAGCAATACATGCCATTTCCTGTGCTATTTCCTGGATTTCAGTGATGATCTTTATCTACATCCCTCCATTAATAACCCCACAAAGTTTACTTTACTTCTGGAGAGCCAGAAGTGATCTGACAGCATTTATCACGTTACTTTATTCTCCCCTTGCTAAACCTCAGCAAACAATGCTGTAAGAGAAACCCTTGCCTAAGCAAGGATCAAGCGATTTGTAATACTAACAAGTTTTACAATTAGAAACAAATCTGCACAGAACTGCTCAGCTTCTACACTTCACAGAATCCCAGGCTCTCGGGTCTGCAGGGACCTCTGGAGATCACCTTGACCCCCCTGCTCAAAGCCACAGCAGATTGCTCAGGATATGGAATATCTGCAGAGGGGAAAGCCCACAGGCTCGCTGGACAACCTGCCTCACTTCCACTGCATTCATCTCCCCACTTCTGTTTAAATGGAATTTTTGTAGTTCAGTTTGTGCCCATTGACTCTTGACCCTTCACTAGATACGTCTGAGAGAAGCCTTCCATCAGGTATTCACACACACCGATTGTTTCCCCCAATAACCAACATCCACTGCTCACCCTTCTCCACCAAGCCAGTTACCTCACTGAAGGTCATTTAAACCACAAATTGGCTCTTATTTTCTAGCTAAAACTAAGCCTTATGTAGGAAAAAGAAAGCTCTCGATTTTGCAGAATGCCAAATCACATCAAAGGCTATTACGTAGTACTGGGCTATTGCTCACAAGGCACAGCAGAGTTTGAATGATAGGGGAAGGGAAGAGGAAAAATATTTTCAGAAATATCAGTTTGCTCAAAGATGATGTTTACGCAGACCAAAAGGATCGGAAAACCTCGCCAACAGATTATTTTTTCCTGGTAAATTTCTGCTTGTTTAAGCAGCAAAAAGTACTATTTTGAAGACACCGTTACATGTGAAGGTATAAAAAATAAGAGCCAGAGAAGTTTCCCAGAATGACATTGTAATTCTACAAAGAAGCTGATTTGCTGAAAATTGGTTTTTTAAATCTCATTTTATTTTTGCAGACTAATTCCTCTCACCAAACCTGCAGCAGGTTTACGTTAGTACCAGCCACAGAGGCAGCCGGAGAGACCTTGGCTTTCAGGGCCAGCAGCTCTGAGGCCACAAAGCCCAGATGCTGCTTCCAGGCCGGCATCTCCACGGCATCCTGATGGCTCCACACACGGATGCTGCTGCCCTGAGACAGGCTGAGCACCACCAAGAAGGGACGCAGAAGGTGGCCCTGCATACAGGGGTCTGGAGAAGCTGGAGAGGACAGAGCGTGGCTATCGAAAGCCATGGCTACCGAAAGTCTGCTGGGGTCTGCTACGAGGAGGTCTGTTAGTCCAGAATTCACCTCCCAGCCAACACACTCAGGAGTCATTCTCTAATCCTTCTTTGTACTTATTTATGTATCTTTGACAGACAAGCACAGGGCGGCAAGTTGAAATGCTTTGTTACTCTGTTAAAAAGTATCTCTTATTAATAGTAATATTTGGTAAGTAACTCCCAGTTCCATACAGTGAACATGAAGAAAATGTTTTAAATTCATTCCTGATCTTACAGATACCCACCCAAGCCCTCTTCCTTTTCCTTTCTTTAAGAGTTGATTCTCTTTACCCTGTGTTTACGACGCCTTTTTGTTCTCTGGCTCTTTCCCACACATTCCCCATGTTGTGCCCTTTACCGCCCTGACAGGGCTGACAGCCGGGGAGCCCTCTCCAGAACGACCCCAAATGCTAAATGACACCTCGCTGTCACTTACATCGCTGTTTTCCCAAACCCGAGTTACTTCGTATTGATCGGGACTGCATTTATCCGCCGGTTTAGCAGACAATTCCCCTCACGNGTAGGGCCGGGCCGCCGCCGCTCCGCCGTTCAAATTTAGCCGCCGCCCGCCGCGCCTGCGCCGCGCGCCAAATCGCCGCCGTTACGCCACCACTGCGGCCGCCGTACAGCATGGCGCCCCCCAGCGCTCCGTACAACATGGCGGCCTCCGAGCCATCAGCCCTTTTGCCTGCTATTTCGATATGCCCTCTCGCCAACGCGCCCCGCGGCCACGGCGATGNCTGTAAGAGAAACCCTTGCCTAAGCAAGGATCAAGCGATTTGTAATACTAACAAGTTTTACAATTAGAAACAAATCTGCACAGAACTGCTCAGCTTCTACACTTCACAGAATCCCAGGCTCTCGGGTCTGCAGGGACCTCTGGAGATCACCTTGACCCCCCTGCTCAAAGCCACAGCAGATTGCTCAGGATATGGAATATCTGCAGAGGGGAAAGCCCACAGGCTCGCTGGACAACCTGCCTCACTTCCACTGCATTCATCTCCCCACTTCTGTTTAAATGGAATTTTTGTAGTTCAGTTTGTGCCCATTGACTCTTGACCCTTCACTAGATACGTCTGAGAGAAGCCTTCCATCAGGTATTCACACACACCGATTGTTTCCCCCAATAACCAACATCCACTGCTCACCCTTCTCCACCAAGCCAGTTACCTCACTGAAGGTCATTTAAACCACAAATTGGCTCTTATTTTCTAGCTAAAACTAAGCCTTATGTAGGAAAAAGAAAGCTCTCGATTTTGCAGAATGCCAAATCACATCAAAGGCTATTACGTAGTACTGGGCTATTGCTCACAAGGCACAGCAGAGTTTGAATGATAGGGGAAGGGAAGAGGAAAAATATTTTCAGAAATATCAGTTTGCTCAAAGATGATGTTTACGCAGACCAAAAGGATCGGAAAACCTCGCCAACAGATTATTTTTTCCTGGTAAATTTCTGCTTGTTTAAGCAGCAAAAAGTACTATTTTGAAGACACCGTTACATGTGAAGGTATAAAAAATAAGAGCCAGAGAAGTTTCCCAGAATGACATTGTAATTCTACAAAGAAGCTGATTTGCTGAAAATTGGTTTTTTAAATCTCATTTTATTTTTGCAGACTAATTCCTCTCACCAAACCTGCAGCAGGTTTACGTTAGTACCAGCCACAGAGGCAGCCGGAGAGACCTTGGCTTTCAGGGCCAGCAGCTCTGAGGCCACAAAGCCCAGATGCTGCTTCCAGGCCGGCATCTCCACGGCATCCTGATGGCTCCACACACGGATGCTGCTGCCCTGAGACAGGCTGAGCACCACCAAGAAGGGACGCAGAAGGTGGCCCTGCATACAGGGGTCTGGAGAAGCTGGAGAGGACAGAGCGTGGCTATCGAAAGCCATGGCTACCGAAAGTCTGCTGGGGTCTGCTACGAGGAGGTCTGTTAGTCCAGAATTCACCTCCCAGCCAACACACTCAGGAGTCATTCTCTAATCCTTCTTTGTACTTATTTATGTATCTTTGACAGACAAGCACAGGGCGGCAAGTTGAAATGCTTTGTTACTCTGTTAAAAAGTATCTCTTATTAATAGTAATATTTGGTAAGTAACTCCCAGTTCCATACAGTGAACATGAAGAAAATGTTTTAAATTCATTCCTGATCTTACAGATACCCACCCAAGCCCTCTTCCTTTTCCTTTCTTTAAGAGTTGATTCTCTTTACCCTGTGTTTACGACGCCTTTTTGTTCTCTGGCTCTTTCCCACACATTCCCCATGTTGTGCCCTTTACCGCCCTGACAGGGCTGACAGCCGAGGAGCCCTCTCCAGAACGACCCCAAATGCTAAATGACACCTCGCTGTCACTTACATCGCTGTTTTCCCAAACCCGAGTTACTTCGTATTGATCGGGACTGCATTTATCCGCCGGTTTAGCAGACAATTCCCCTCACGCTCGGAGGCCGTCCCCGCCGAAATCTCCTTAGGCCCTGGCCCGAGCCCTCAACACTCTTCCCGCCTCGCCAGGGAGCTCCCGGCCTGCGATGGAGGCCTCTCCCCAACCAAGACCGACCTTCTCCTCCCGCCCTTTCTCAGCCCTTCCGTCACCGCCCGTTACCCCGCAGGATCCGCCCCAGATATCGGCCCTCGCCTCAGCCGCTTCAGCGCTCCCCCGCACCGGCCTCGTCGCGCCGCCAACCCGTCCGGGACCTCTCTCACCTACAGCTCCAAGCAGGGCTCTGCCGCTNGAGGACGAAGGGGCAGCGGCCGGGTCGCGAAGGGTCGCTCGGTTCCCGGGCAGAGGCGTCATCCCGCGGTGTGCTGAAGAAAGGCCGACCCGCCGGCGCCATCTCGCAGTGGGAGCGGCGGGCGGGAAACGATGCCGGGAGCGGTCGGCGTACCTTCTTATAGGTTGGGTGAACAAGAAGGATGCCATGACGAGGTGGCCGAGTGGTTAAGGCGATGGACTGCTAATCCATTGTGCTCTGCACGCGTGGGTTCGAATCCCATCCTCGTCGATAACCTTTTCTCCCGCCGCTTTTTTTTTTTTTCCTTCCTTTTTACCCCAGCTCCGACGGTCCGAGGCATTCGCTGCCGCTGCGTCATAGCCCCTCGGCCCCAGTGAGCTCCCTCCCTCCCGAAGGCCGCGTTCCGTGCTGTGTAGAGGCGGGCAGGCCACTCCTGGGGGGTAGGCCCCGGGCAAGGCCTGCACCCCGTGGGGACGCCCCTCAACCCGTTCTGGAAAACGGTGAAGCAAAGCAGCCACCCTGGGCAGCCCAGGACAGCATCCCAGGGTTTAGGCCTCACAGCCAAGGCCTATGGGGTCTGGATCTGTAGGGTTGGCTGCCATCCCTCTCCTCTCCTCAGAAAGGGTCCAGGCTGCGGAGCAATGGCACCGCTAACAACAAACCACCTCTGGCTCTCACCTTGCAGTCCCAACAAAGTGTCCTGTTCGGGCTGCCCTGGTCCCCAGCAGGACCTTGAGGTAAACACTGGAGGGATCAGGAGTTGAGGGAGCTCCAGCCAAACTGCAGCGCGTCATGGAAAACTCTGTCAGTGTTTGCTTTAGAAAAATAATTACTGCGCTCAGCCTTGCTTTTCATGGGAGTTGCAACGATTTAAATAGCAAAAATGATTCCATTGAAGAGATAGAGGAAGGCTTTTCCTCTCTGCCTTATCTATCAATAGTTAACTTTTTAAAAACCTCAAGGTAGAAGTTAATGAAACACCAGCTCCCAGGAGATGGCCCTACTCCTGCCATCAAACATGCCATGGCTGTGGGAAGGGGCCTTGGGCACCTCCTTCGCCAGAGCAGCTCCATGAACATTGTCTGCCAGAAGATGTACATCCTCCAGGTCCTCTGCTGGAGCACAAAAAGATGTATCAAACCAAAACTACCCTAGAAAAAGTACTTCTTCCAGGACCTATGCTTTGTACGGGTAACTTTAAGCCCACAATCAATCCACGTTTACCTCAGACCTAACCTTAGGTGGGAATTTATCACATGGCATCTCTAATAGTAACACGTTTCCTATTAGCAAAACAGCAAACACTGTCATCTTTTGCATTTTTACAGCAGATATGGGCTGGATACCAGCTCTGAACTGAAATAAAGAGAAATATGATGCAATTGGTGTCAGGCTCCTTGTCACATCAACCTCAAATTTTCATAGTATTTTGCAAACAGAAGCCCTGGGGTTTCTTGACCAGCAAGGTGTGATGATTAAAAGATGCTCTCTGTAGTCACCACCCTTAGAAAAAGGGAAAACACAGTATTGAGCTCTGGTTCCACACCAGGCCCTCCAGCCATCCAGTCTCCATCTACTGGCACACATCAGTAAAACACTTTTCAGATGCTTATTTCTTGCAGAGAGGGGGAAAAAAAAACAAAACCAAAAAACCCCAAACCAAAACCCAGCCAATGCTACTTGTGACATCTCAAAGCCTAATTTAAAACTGTTGCCCCTAAATCTACTACCAGTCCCTTGCGTCTAAAGCTACTATCACCTGCAGACACCCCTATTTATACACTGATGGTGCCCAAATTTCATTTACAAAAAAAAACAAAACCCCCAGTGAACTTTTATGGAGAGATTCAACACTTCAGCTGGATCCAGGAGAGAAAGAAAGCACTTGGCTACTTTGAGCTAGTGGAAGAAGTAAGCACTGGTTTATTCTGTTTATTCTTCACCTTTAAAAAAGGCTTCTTTAATATTTTACAGGTGTAGAAGGCTGTACCTGCGCCCTGTGTGGGGATGGGGGTGAACAGGGGTGGGTACAAAGAGACAGAGACAGAAACCAATGACTGCAAACAGTCCTCAAACACTCCCTGAGTGAGGTGGGTTCCGACTGTCTGCAGCTGTCCCTGGAGCCAGGTGTTACCACCGGGGTCAAAAATGGGAAAGGGGAAAAATATAAAATATAAAAGAACCTGAAACAGCAGAATTATTATAATAACCCTCCCAGAGGCCAAGAAGTGACCATATACACACTGATGAAAGAACTACAGTGATATTTATCATCCTGGAAATGTATTAATATAAAATGTATTTTAAAAAAAAGTCATCTTGTTCATAAAATAACTTCTGTTTTTCTTTAAAGCTGATTGTCACAGTCAAGTGATACTAAAAACAATTCAACGCAAATCAGCAACAACCCATCTACATTATGATTTTAAAAAAATAATTTAAAAAAAAATGAAGTCAGCAGACAGATCTCTGCTTTGGATTTCTGCTTGAGTCCGAAGATGTTTCGATGAGGCATCAGGGACAGGGATCGAGGTCTCCAAAGATATTTTGGAGAAGGCAGCAAAAATATCAGAGGAGAAGGGGCAAAATTTCCACTAAATCAGCCTCCTTATAAATCTCATAAAGACACAACCCAAGGGCTAGCACCTCCAAAACCAGTCCCAATATAAAGAGATCCACCCCTAGAGTCACTAAATTTAAGTTAAGTCATTATTGGAAGCAATGGTGAAAGAGCATTTTCAAAGAGGTCTACCTTGGCAAACAGCAAGCAGAACATGGATCGGCTCCGCAGCGCTCGGATTGTACCTGTCAGCATTCTCGGGGATAACGTTTGGGTTTTAAAACCAGCCTGACAATAAAATACAGTAAGAATCACTTTGTGCATGATGTGACACCCCGCACACCGTACCCATCAACGCTCCCACAGCTCTGAGTGTGCGACACAAGATCATCCCATGGCAGGCCTGAGGAAGAATCACTTGCTGAGTTCTAAGTGCATGCACTTAATTATCTGTGTGGACAACTGAGAGCAGACCCAGAGCAGGCCAAGCTGAGAGGCAAAGCTGCCTGCACATGGTAATGTTTGCTGCCCTGAAGGGATAATTCTAGCGTCGTAGCCCCTTCTTCCCCCTGCTCTTTCCCAGTGCTCATGGACAGCCAGGAGAGTTCTCCAGCCCCAGACAGCTCTTCCTACCCATCTCCAGCTCATGGGCAGCTTCTTCTCCTCAGCCACACCAAGAAGTGAAGTCTTTACACGAGGCTTTCCTGGCCAGCAATGTCCAGGGGCATTGGAAGCCCTCGCTCATTCCTCCCAGTCCTCCATTGCCCACTCGGGCATCTTGGAGCAGTACTCAAACTGGGCTCCCTTGTAGCGCAAGGCGTGCAGGAACATCACCAGCTCCGTGGGAGATGGGTCCCGCCGGGTGGTTCTACACTCCACGCATAAAGGGTCCTTCTCTTCTGAACCCTGTTCTCCCGTGTGCCCCTCCTGATTCTCACAGGTACCCAGTTCTTTATTTTTTTCAAGCATTTCCAGGTTGCTATCAGAGCTCAGCGGACAGGCTGCGACGTCATTTCTCTCAGGATCCTTGGTGTCCCCCTTGGGATCCTCAGTGCCCTCGGCCGGGCAGGAGCTCTCACTTATGGGATCAGCCTGTGCAGACTCCTTGCAGTCACTTGAATTACCACAGTCTTTATTTTCAGCACTGGAGCTCAAGTCCTCCTCCGAAATACCCAGGATATCCAGGCTCTGTTTGGAACGATGCTCCTCTACCAGCGCCTTTAGGAGTTCTTCGTCTGTTTTATCAATTTTGCCTCCTTTTCCCCTGCAGGGGCCCCAGGCTTCCATGTTGTAGATGGGGTCATTGACTATAGGATGCCCCAAATACTGCAGATGCACCCGGATCTGGTGCGTGCGGCCGGTGCGTGGCAGACACCTGACCACGCTGGTCTTGCCGTTGTAGCTGAGTCTCTGGAAGATGGTTTTGCAGAACTTCCCTTTGGGGTCCACACGGCACACTCCCACTTTGTAAGAAACCACCAGGATGGGCTCCTCACAGACCACCTCGTGTTCCGGGAACTCCCCCACCACGCGACAGACGTACTCCTTCTCCAGCTACGGGGGAGACACAACCGTAACACTCAGAAAACAACAGAAAACTGTCTCCAGTCTGATACCCCCTGAGTCCCACCCCCCTTCCCCCCCCTTCTCATCAACGAAAGGAAGGAGGAAACGAAAGGTATGTAGGAAACACACCACCCAAATTTTATTACGAGAGAACAGGAACGGGAAAAAACACAACCAGCCATTTAAAGCCAAATTTCTCTCCTGCTTTCCCCAAACAGCCAGGAAATCAAGAACCCAAGGGCCTGGCCTATTTCCCTTGTGTTAAACTCAAGAGCTGTCTCTCAGTGACCTTCAGTTTCCGGCCCTGAAGCACACCCTGGAAGGCAGCACCCAAAAGCTACAGCTCTGCCTGGGTCGAGAGACACCAGAAAAATGAGAAAAACTTCCAAAGCTTTTAAAACTGCAGAAGCATTAGACAACTGACACCTTTCCACTCACAAATAAAACTGCTCTCCAACAGGTTTGCACAATCCCCGTCAGTTTGTACAGTCCCTTAGGGAAGGAAACTCTTTTTGATCTAGTATTACCAAAATCAATTCATTTTTAGACAGTCTTTCTCTTGATGCCTCTCATGTTTAATAAGAGGAGGAAGATGATCACAAGCTCTTTGGGGAACTTGTGCTCATTTAGACCAAAAATTCAGCTGACTTTGGACTGGTTTCAAGAAAATACCAGGCAAGAGACCCCCAAATCCTGCAGCCCTGAGCTCTCACCTGCCTCTCCCGAACCTGCTCATCGATCCTTTTGGACACCTCTGCCGTCTTGGCAAACATCAGGACCCCCGAGGTCATGCGATCCAGCCGGTGAATGGTGTGCAGCTCCTTCAGATCGTGCTCTTTGCCCAGGATGAAGATGACAGTGTTATGACGAAACCTGCCGCAGGGGTGTACGGGCAGAGAGGAGGGTTTGTCCACCACCACCACCTCATCGTCCTCCACCAGGATCTGGATTGGCTGCGCAGTGACCGGCGGCTCGTGGCGATGCACCGTGTTCCTGAGAAAATCGTTATTCTGCAAGAGAGATGGAAAATTAGCCTGAATCGAGCTCATGTAACCACCCCTTCTGGCCACACACCTTGGGGCCTTGATTTTGGAGCCCCTCTGCTGTGGGGACAGGCTGAGAGAGCTAGGGGGGTTCAGCCTGGAGAAGGCTCCAGGGAGACCTTGGAGCCCCTTCCAGTCCCTCCAGGGGCTCCAGGAAAGCTGGGGAGGGACTCTTGGTGAGGGAGGGGAGCCCTAGGAGGAGGGGGAAGGGTTTGACCCTGCAAGAGGGGAGATGGAGCTGAGCTGTGGGGAAGAACTTGTTTGGGGTGAGGGTGGTGAGAGCCTGGCCCAGGTTGCCCTGAGAAGCTGTGGCTGCCCCATCCCTGGAGGGGTTCAAGGCCAGGTTGGAGGGGGCTTGGAGCCACCTGGGCTGGTGGGCGGTGTCCCTGCCCAGGGCAGGGGGTGGCACTGGGGGAGGCTTTAAGGTCCCTTCCAACCCAAACCATTCTGTGATTCATTCTATGTTTCTAAGATATAGACTAGATATTAGGAAGACAGTTTCTACACTGAGGGCGGTGAGACCCTGGCCCAGGGTGCCCAGAGAGGTGGTGGGTGCCCCGTCCCTGGACATGTCCCCAGGCCAGGTTGGGGCAACCTCGTCTAGTGGAAGATCACGGCAGCGTGATGATACAGATGCCCTTTAGAGGTCCCTTCCCACCCAAGCCCCTCCGTGAAACGCAGCCCCCAGCCCCGGGGGGTGCCCACCTTCAGCACGATGTCCAGGTCCCGCACCGGCTCCTCGTTGAGGCGCAGGCGGCCGGCGCGGGCTGCGGCGCGGTAGTAGGAGAGGGGCTGGGCGCGGAACTCGGTGCTGAAGACGTGGAGGAGGCTGCGGCCCACCCAGCGCCCCTTGCAGTAGGTGCGGAAGTCGAAGTAGTAGGGGCGCACCTTGCGCAGCCCCCCCTCGAAGTAGTAGGAGGTCTCGGCGAAGTGCGCGGGGCCGAAGCTCACCCCCGTGCTCAGCTTCCGCGGGGGCGGCACGTACCGCTCCCCCCCCGCCACACGCCGCTTCTTGGGGGCCGGCGCCGCTTCCCCCGCGCCCCCGGGGCCCGGTCGCCCCTTGCCCGGCTCGGCCATGCCGCCTCCGGGGCGGAGAAGGAGCGGACGCGCCACCCGGGACCCCGTCCCGCACCGCCCCGCGCGGAACACGCCGCGCCGGCGCGCCGCACCGCGTGACGTAGGGGGGGGGCGGCCANACCTCGAAGTAGTAGGAGGTCTCGGCGAAGTGCGCGGGGCCGAAGCTCACCCCCGTGCTCAGCTTCCGCGGGGGCGGCACGTACCGCTCCCCCCCCGCCACACGCCGCTTCTTGGGGGCCGGCGCCGCTTCCCCCTCGCCCCCGGGGCCCGGTCGCCCCTTGCCCGGCTCGGCCATGCCGCCTCCGGGGCGGAGAAGNAACGTAGAGCCTTGAAGGGAGGGGAAAGTCAGGGGAAACAGTGATTCAACAGGAAAATAATTGGCACAGAACGTGAGCTGCTGCAGGTGGCACTGGGTGCCGAGTGGGATCACCTTTATTTCCTGGGAAAAGTGGCTGTTCCACATTCCCACAGCTCCAGAAGAACCCACCTGCCCCGCAGAGCCCTCCCCCGAGAGACTGGGACCCTTCTCAACCCCAAAATTCTCAGTGTTGCTACCAGTGATTCAATTAGTTGATGCCAGAGAGGAAAAGAACACTCTCCTAATTAAACATTTGACAAACGAGGGTAGATTTGCTGCTCTCAAACAGGAATTGCGGCTCGTTTCCTCCAAGCATTAGGCAGAGCAGTCAATATTAAAGAGCATTTTAGTGAAGGTTTAAGTATTCCTGCCTGCAGTGGGGATTCCCTGTGGATAGGTGTCACCTACAGCTTAGCAGGGGGGACAGACAGAGGGGTCAGCTTCCACAGATGGTCTGGGAGTGGACACGGCCTCCAAGAGCCCCCCTCGGCTCCTGCTGGCAGAGAAACACCCTTTTCCTCATCCCTCCCTTGGGAGCTCTGCAAAAGCAGGACTTGCCCTCGCAAGAACCTCCTCTGAGAAACCTTCGGCTCAAAAAGCAAACCCCTCCAGACCCTCCACAGCCACCAGTCCCCTCCAGGAGCTTCCTGAGGTCACTCTAGAGACATCCATCCCGCTGTCACAATTCATCCCTGAGGCAAAGAAAAACCAACAGTTACCATTCGCGGCTTCGGTTCAGCGACAGAATCACCACGGCTACTGTGTTTATGAAAGAGCTCCAAAAGAAGGAAAAAAAGAGAAAAAAGGAAGAAAACCAAAAAGCTCGTGTCCTCAGTCTGCAAGCCCTATCTAATAGACAATGCCTCCTGCTCCCCTGCTGGGCCCTTCCACAGCCAAATTCCTCCTCCTCTCTTTCACCACCAGCATCTGCTGGGAATCCAGGACTCTGTCAGTAAAAGCAGGGT
>VXBJ01002654.1:5698-57653 GCA_013400055.1 Nycticryphes semicollaris | reverse complement strand
CGGCTTACTGTGTTTATGAAAGAGCTCCAAAAGAAGAAAAAAAGAGAAAAAAGGAAGAAAACCAAAAAGCTCATGTCCTCAGTCTGCAAGCCCTATCTAATAGACAATGCCTCCTGCTCCCCTGCTGGGCCCTTCCACAGCCAAATTCCTCCTCCTCTCTTTCACCACCAGCATCTGCTGGGAATCCAGGACTCTGTCAGTAAAAGCAGGGTGAGGGACAGCGAGCCCAGAGACAGCCACGAGGGAGACACATTCCTCCAGGCAGAGCACTGTTTTTGTTACCGAGGCCACTGCTTCTCCTTATCTGTCAGGGGGACGTAGATGACACCCATCAGCTGCGTCTCCACGATCTGCCCGTCGCTGGTTTTGTCGTACTGCATCAGCACCTGGTTCGCGCCTTCGGGGCCCACGGGCAGTATCAGCCGACCCCCCGGCTTCAGTTCCTTCAGCAGCTGGAGGGCAGAGAAACCAGGGTCAGCACAGCCAGAAGGGAGAGACACAACAGAAATAAGCTGTGCTGCAAAGGTTGCGACACCTTAAAAAGCACGAGCCCCGTATCAGACAGAAAAAGCAGCTTCCCAGTGGTTCCCTGGTCATTAGTTTTTCCCCGCAGGACCGCTCTCACCTCCTTTGGAACACTCGCTGCTGCTGCCCCAACGTGGATGGCGTCGTAGGGAGCCTCTTCGGGGTACCCCTGCCTGCCATCGCCAACTGCCGGGGGGAAAACACCCAGAGAAGAACCTTGCCTTTTGTTCTGATACAACCCCACACAGCAGTAACTCCTCCTTTACCCCTGCAGCTGCAATCTAGATGATGAAAACTTTGCAACGAGGTTGTGGTGCCAATTTGAGTTTTTGTTGGCTTACTTTTTAAAGAGGGGGAGTGATTTCTGGAACGGAGCTGTGTGAGAAGGGGGAACAGTCAAAACCAGGAGCCCCTTTCAGTGACATGGTGGCTTTGTGCGGGTCCATGCAGACAAACCACAACCCAGATGGGTACAACCACTCTGCTCTGATGAGCATCTCTTGCTGAATGAGGGCAGTCATTCACACTCAGAAGAAACATGTACGGTAAGACCTCTTGGACCATTAAATATTACTGTTTACACAAGGTCAATGTGGCACGGGGCTTACTCTGTCACTGGTTCCTGGCAACACCATGACAAGTATCAAAGGGCAACAACCATTTGAGGAATCATAGAACTGTCTGGGTTGGAAGGGACCTGCATGATCACCT
The DNA here is from genome assembly GCA_013400055.1 of Nycticryphes semicollaris. NCBI lineage: Eukaryota > Metazoa > Chordata > Aves > Charadriiformes > Rostratulidae > Nycticryphes > Nycticryphes semicollaris. The sequence goes on along the minus strand of VXBJ01002654.1, from coordinate 56,417 downwards.
GGTCTTAACTCTGATAAAAACTTAACTCTGACAAAACCCATCACTAACCCGTGTCCCTCAGCACTGTCTCAACCCGCCTTTTGAAGCCCTCCAGGGATGGGGCCTCAACCCCTGCCCTGGGCAGCCCAGCCCAAGCCTTCACAACCCTTTCCCTCTCAAAATTGTTCCCCATCTCCAATCTGAACCTCCCCTGGAACAACCTGAGTCTGTTTCCTCTTGTCCTACGGCCTGTTCCTTGGGAGAAGAGACCCACCCCCACCTCTCTACCCCCTCCTTTCAGGGAGCTGGAGAGTCAGGTCTCCCCTCAGCCTCCTCCAGGCTGAACACCCCCAGCTCCCTCAGCCTCTCCTCACAAGGCTTGTTCTCCAGACCCCTCACCAGCTCCACTGCCCTTCTCTGGACACACTCCAGCCCCTCAGTGTCTTTTTTATGAGAGCCTGAGGGAACACATGTTCACAGGAGGACACAAGGACGAGGACCCAGAGAGCTCACCCACAAGCTTTACACGGCCTGAGCTGAGCAACGTTGGATCATCTTCTTGGACGTTTCTAATGGACTCATGTACCAGCTCCTTAATGTGCTCCACCCCCACGGCCTTCCCTGTGGGGCCCATCTGGGAAGAAAAACAGCAGACAAACACCTATCACCCCCCTGTACGACAGAGAGGTAGATTTTATAGGGCAGGTTACTGTGGGGAGCGGAGAATTGGAGGATTTCCAGGACAAAGTTAAAAGCAGAGTTTCCAGACAGGAGGTGCAAATACTCTGGCTCCTGGATTTCAGGCTGAGTGGTCCCAGTTATATCAGCTGCTTGAGGGATACACAGGCACTGCCTGCGGGGATTCCTTGTAATCCTTCATTTCTAAAGAAACAATTATTTGGTAGAATTAGCAGCTTCTGTGGCAGGGCCAGTTCTTGACTAACTAACCTCCCTAGAGGAGTAATGAGACCAAATCTCTAAGCACTTCACAGGCAATAGTTCCAGAAGTTTAAAAAACCAAAGAAACAGACTGTGACTACTTAGAAGAAAGCCAAAAAGAACCAACAGTGGCCATGCACAGAAGCTTTAACACACTCCTCTCAATCTGAGCTCATTAGCATATTTGTATGTTAATGCAAAACACCCCCCTGGCAGGTACAGCAGCCATTAGATTCCAAAAGTGACTGTACTTGGGTTTATACAAGCTGCTCTGGGAACAGTTTACCCCTCTCCCCCACAAAAAGCCTGTGCCACCACGGCAAGCCCCCCATCCTGATGCACCTCACCAGCCAGAGCCAGAGCCCCCAGAGCTTACCATCCTGGCAAAGCAAGCTGTGAGGTATCCGCTTCCAGAGCCGACATCCAGCGCTTTGGCACCTTCCACAAGCTGATCCTTCAGCAGCTCCAGCGCGTGGGCGTGCTGCGTGGACAAGGTGGGAAACAGCCTGGTTTAGTTTCCCCTCCTAAGACTTTTTCCTGTTCTGAGCATTATCCACTCTGGTTTCAATACAGCACGCCCGGTATTTTGTCTGACACATTCCCAGTGAAATTAGTCTTTCATCTGGCAGATTTTTTTCAGAACAGCATTCAGAGGTTCAGTAAGAAGGTATGAAGCAGCCGGAAAAAAAAACTCTCATGAGAAAGTGGACAATACTAATGGTTAGTCTCATTCCTGCCTCAGCACACCTCTAAAGCAACTTCAGGAGTACAAGGCAAACTCCTCTTAAAAATAAAAAAGCCTCACATGTAGAGTGTGTAAAGAAAGAAGTGTGATAATCACATCCATGGGATCTGTTTCACCTTTCTACTGTAGTTTTTAACAACAATTGGGGAAAAAAAAAAACCCCATTTTTTTCCATTCCTGTTAAAAGTGAAAAGTTTCACCTTACCATGTGTGGTGCGCTGATTGTAGCCTTGTATCCTGAAAGGAAACAAGTGGCAAAAGTTACATGATAAAGAAATGGTGATTAAAGTTATCAACATGAACATCTCTTTTTTTTTTCTCCCCCACTCCCCACCTAAAAATTTCCTCTGGATCCCACAGCTGGAAGAGGGATGGGGTTTGCTCCATCTGACCCTTCGTAAAACACAGCTGCTGTTTTGGGGAGAGAGCACCCAGCACAGGGAGTTGGGACCCACCTGGGATGAGCACAGCACAAGAATGGAGATACTTTGCCTTAAGGTACGCACCGATAGACTGAGGAGAATCCATGTACGGGAAATACTTGATGTAGTGACCTCTGTCAGTAGCCAGCAGCACATCAAACACTCGCTGGGATTTAATTATCCCTTTTTCTGGGAAGGAAAACAGAGACAGGAAAGACTTAGATCCTTCATCCCGTAGCAAGAAGAGGCTTGGAAGAGGGGGTCACAGTTCAGGGAGTTGGTAGAACCAAGAGAATTCAATGTTAAGAATCTGAGAGGGGAGAGAAAACAAAACTGCAGGTGGAAGTACGTCTGCTACATCAAGTGAAATGTCATCACTGTCCCAGACCTCAGCCCAGTCACTCTCAGAGGATGGTCATCGGTGTTTCTGGGGCTGCCAAATGTAATCAAAGTGAAACTGAGTCGCATTCGGTGCCAGTTCAGATTTCAGATGCCATTTCAGGTTTCAGCAGCGCTGTCACGGTGAACAAACTAAAGTTAAGAGCGATGACTGCCAAAACGTTCAACATCCCTTCACACCTCATCTCCAAGGGAACTCTTCTTTGGGGAAGAATCAGCTTTGGCAGCAGCAGGGGAAATTCACAGCCATTTTTCAGTGCATCCCAGCTCCCTGCCCAGAACATCACGCTGGGAGGGGGGGGGGTAGGGAGAACAGGCTGAGGATGCTTCAGCATCCATGGGCTCAGAGCAATATCATGTTATACAGCCTTTTAGGTGTCATGCATTTACTACTCAAGAGGAGCTGAAGGAAGGCCATGGATAGAAGCCTGGTCAGCAGGGTGAAGGGGTGGATTCTGCCCCTTTGCTTTGCTCAGGGGAGACACCCCCTCCCCAGTGCTGCCCCCAGCTCTGGGGCCACCGACATCAGAAGGACATGGAGCTGTTGGATGGGGACAGAGGAGGCCATGGAGATGCTGTGAGGGCTGGAGCCCCTCTGCTGGGAGAAGTTGGGGGGTTTAGCCTGGAGAAGGCACCAGGGAGACCTTCCAGCCCCTTCCAGTCCCTCCAGGGACTCCAGGAAAGCTGGGGAGGGACTCTTGATGAAGGAGGAGAGCCCTTGGAGGAGGGGGAAGGGTTTGACCCTGCAAGAGGGGAGATGGAGCTGAGATGTGGGGAAGAACTTGTTTGGGGTAAGGGTGGTGAGAGCCTGGCCCAGGTAGCCCAGAGAGGTGGGAGATGTCCCTGCCCACAACAAGGAGTGGGACTAGATGGCCTTTACAGGTTCCTTCCCACCCAAACTATTTTATGGTTCTATGATAGTTTTTCCTGCCACTTTTGGCATAACACCTTGTTTCCACTTATAAATAGAACAAAGTCAGACTGGGACAAACGCAGAAGTGCAGGCAGTCACTGACTCCAGCATTCCAGAGCCAACAGCATCAGGAGGTACCGCTGTAGAACACCAAGCACCCGTACGTGGAGGTGCCAGCCACTGTCCCCGGCAGCCCGGGGCCGGTACTCACTGTGGAGATTGTTGACGAGCTCGGGGTGCGTCTTGCCGCTGGAAGTCCAGGCCATCGTTCTGGCGAAGAGCAGGCCCATGAGTGCAAGGAGGGCGGCAGGCGGCAGAGAGCTCATTCCACGCGGAGGGCGGCCTGCCGACAGGGAATTCAGACGCCAAAACTTAGTATTGCCTCACTGACACACAATCCTGCACTTATTTGACTATTCAAAACGCGCCAGAGCTCACACGTTGCACAGGGCGGGCTGTCAGCCCCACAGAGTCGGCACCGGGCCCAGCCCCGGCATGGGACGAGGCCCGCACCCCAGCGGAGAGAGAGACTTCCACCCCGTCCCGACCGGCCCTTACTGGGAAAGGGTCCAGAACAGGCCCCAACCACCCGCTCCCCGCCAGCTCCCCTGAGGCCGTACCGGTCCCGCGCAGCCGCACCGGGCCGCCCCGTTACTCGGTGTAACAGCGCACTCGCCTTCGCCGCGCAGGAAAACTTCCGCCCTTCACCAAGATGGCGCCGCAGCGGAGTCAGTTGCCCTCAAGCGTCCCACCGATTCCCCGCCCTCTGCCGGGCAGTAGACCAATGGGCGCCCTTTCACCGCCGGGGAAGCGCGACGATTGGTCGGAGCCTGACGCCAGTCGAGGGGTGGTGCGAAGCCGTTGCAGGTCCCAGTGTTTACGGTGCGGGCGGCTGTAGCGGTGGCCGAGGTGGGTACGGGGACCAGGGCGGCCTCTCAGTGTCCCCTCCGTGTCCTCGGGGGGAAGGCTCGGGCGGCCGCGGAGAGCGGTGGCAGCAGGGGCCCGGGCCGACGGGTGCGGTGCCAGCAGGGGCAGTGCGGCCTGTCCCTGCGGGGTCCCTCGGGCCCCGGGTATCAATGCCACCCGCGGGGGCAAGTGGCGGCTCTGTGGAGGGAGGCCGCACTTCTCCGGGGGAATGAGGGGTCCCCAAAACATTTGGTGACGTGCCTTGGGCAGAGGGGGGAGAGGCGGGGAGCGGGGTTTTTCTGCTCGATGTTCATCATTTAATTCCCCCCCTCTTAGGACTTCGCCATGAGGATGATCGAGAGTGTGGACTCAGTGGTGGCCAGGTCTGGCGAAGACCTCTGGGCTGAAATCTGCTCCTGCCTGCCACATCCCGAGCAGAAGGACGCTACCGACGCCTTCACAGACTCCTTCACGGATTCCTATGCCGAGGGAGGGAGCCAGGGCAGGGGACCAGATGCCTCTTCCCAAACCAGTCCCAAGCCCTGGGCACCCCTGAATGATTCCGAGGTGTATTTAGCGTCCCTGGGTGAGTGTCTGCTAAGGCTTCGACTGCTTCATGTGCTCCAGAGCCAGATGACAGCTGTGGCTCTGCTTGTATGGCTGAGGTGACACTGCTTACAGCTCTGGGTGGAAAGAGCTCACAACTTTTTATAATAGAGTATCTGACTCATTTACTGTGAGTGCATTAGTGGAAATGAGCAGTACAGTCACAGAAAAGAACTTTTTATTAAGTACCAACCAAAGATATTGTGTTTTTTTCCCCCAAATAAGTGGGGTGGGGACACTGCTGTTTCTCTCTGAACAGCATTACAGTTGACTTGGGGAGGGTAAAGGCATCCTAACTCATTAGAGAGCCCGTGTGTTTCTGTGTTAGCAGCATTTGTCTCATTCTTTTTATGGAGTCTTGGGAGACACTTCTGAGAGGAAAAAGTAAAGTGAAATTTCCTTCTGACACCTGTTTTCTGGTTGAAGAGGAGGGGGACAGGTATGGGAAAGAGAGTTTTGATGCTTCCCCAAATCACGCCTGCTAGAATCTGTATTTTAAGATTGCAGATTGTGCAGATCATCTTTGCACAAATGCTTCTCTTAATTCCTGCATAATCTATAAAGCCGTAAATTGTCTGTGAACAGCATAACAGCTGATAGAAACACTCAATGGGAAGGATGGTGAGGTTACCAGTATTGGAGCTAATGCCCTAGCACAGCTGGGTGCTGCAGCCTTCAGCTCTAAGCCAGGGAATTTGTCACCCTCTTTTAAGTGTTTCCTGCTCAGTGCAGAGGCCTTGTAACATCAGTGTCGGGCTCCGGGGCTGATGCTCCTGTTGCCTGTTAGGAGGGAGCTTTGGGGTTCGCCTGCTCCCCCGTAGCTGGACTGCCACTCCCTCCACTCACAGCAAAATATTCCTTCTCTACAGCTCTTCTTTTCCCCTCTTTACCTCGTGTGGAGTTATTTTTATCCTGGGTCAGTCTGTAACCTGGTTTGCAGTGCAGCACATGCAGAGTTGCCTTGGCATGTGCCAGAGGCTGCAGACAGAACGAGGCCAGAAGGAACGGGTGGCAGAAATGGCTTTTTAAGCTTTTGTTTCTGCTAGAGCTTCTGTCTTGCCTTAGTTGCTGTTTTAGACTTTTATTTCAGAGTACACCAAGTAGAGCTCTTTGTATCAGGTGAAGGGTGCCACAGCAGCAAGGCATAAATGACTTTTCTGGTATTAATTACTGTTGCAGCTCCAACTTGTTCAGAGAAAGCCAGTGGATTAAGTTTTACAAGCAGGCTTCAGATGAGATCTGTGTCTGTTTTCTGACGGGCAGGATGAAAGTGTAACACTGGCACACAGCTTCTCTTGGGTATTCTGGCGAAGTCAACAGAAACACAAACCTGTTCTGGGTTAGCACCTGGCCAGGATTAGCAGTTGTGAAATCCCAGCATCAGCCCAGCAGCATGTTTGGACAGATGATGATAACTCAGATGTGAATTGCGAGGGCTTTCGGTGACAGCTCAATTCTGCCACACAAGTCAACCTCCAAAAAGCCCAACAAGTGGCCCACAGTGTCGTGAACTACCTCAGTTCATCCAGTGGTGAACTTTACTTAAAAGGTGTGATTAGAAGTCAATACCTGGCTCGGTTTAAGGAGTTAAACCATTGTAAAGAGAATTTGTGACCAGAGGAATTAATGGATTTTGCTTTCTTGTGGCTTTGTGTATTGTGGTAGGATTCCCCTGTGCCTGGTGAGGAGCTGCTTTTTATTGTCCCTCGTGGCTGAGACACTCACATATCACTCTGTTACGAGATACCAACTAATAGCACTACCACACTTGTGTTAATTATTTTCCTCAGTTTAGGCATTACTGGGATTCACACTACAATTAATGTAATTTATATTCCATGCCAGTTTGCATGGAAATTGCAGGAACTGAATGCCTGTGAGATCTGCACCCTCCTGTGTGATTTCGTGGGAACTGAACAGTAAGTGAGGGTGTTATTAAAGTAAAAAATGAGCAGAGTTGACTGACTGGATGAACCTTATTTCCTTCAGAAGCATCACCTAAAAAGTACCATCTCGGATATGTACGAGAAATACAGTTGTGCAGGTGTGAAATACAAGGGGAAAAGGCACTTTTAATATATGACTTAGTCTTGAAAAGTTAATTTAACTTTTTTCACTATAGAAGTCAGGTACTACTTGTCTTCCCTTTCAGAAGAACTGAATAAAGATATTCAAGTCCCCCCCTTTGCCTCCTCACAGAGAGAAGACTGATGAGAATTAAAGGCTTGTCGCAGGAGGTGACCTCCAAGGACATGCTACGCACCCTGTCCCAGGCGAAGAAGGAGTGCTGGGACAGGTTCCTGCAGGAGAAGTTCGAGGCTGAGTTGTATCTAGAGGGACACGACTCTGATGAGAGGTAATAAGTCAATGTGAAGCAATTTCCACTTACTGTGTTGGCAGACAGACTTTTTTTTTTTTCCCTCTTAAAAACTAAAGTAAGGTTTTGTCAGGAGCTGTGACAGGGTGTTGTGACAAAAAACCCACCTGATTGCAGCTCGCTAAGGGGTTTCTGAAGTGGCTTGATAGTGGGTGTTTGCATCATACCAGAGGGAACGCACAGAGCGTGGAGGGTTTGAACGTTCAGTGCTGTTCACTCATCTTTGCGTCCCTCACACTGGGGTGGACACAACTGGAACCTACAGCAAGGGAGTCCCTGGTCACATTTGGGGTAGGGAAGAGTGGGGTGGAGGAGGGGGGTGTAACAAGCCTCAGATGGCTTTTTTTTTAAGGCTTGACTTCAAAAAGCAAAGCCCAGTCCATTCCCCACGGGTTTGTAAGGGCCCAGTTCAGCACCAGTTCAGCCCCCAGTGGGATCTGAAGTTGGTTACAGGGTTGGTACCAGCCCTGAGATTAACTTCCCGAGTGGTTCTCCCTCCCGTGCCTCCCTCACGCTGCTGCTGCTCTCTCACCCGTTACCCTTTCACAGATGATGGATGAATTAAGATGAGAGCCCTTTTCTTTAGCAATCTCACATTTCCAGTCACTTATAACGTTCTCCATTTTTCTCCTTCCTGAGCTGACATTTTTCATAATTGCCTCTAGCTGAAAAGAAGATTATTTTTCTCCCTTGAAGAAAATCTACTTAAGCCAGTTTGGGAGTTTAAGTATGAAAAATAATCCATGTTTATAAGGAGTTTTTAGATTCTTTCTTTGACCAGTTAATTTAGATGTGATTTAAATTAAAAAACAACCTTTTGTAGACATATGTGCTCTCTCTGCTCTGTTTTTAAAGGCTGGGGATGTTATCTGTGAAATAATTCTCCTCCCTAGTTTTTGACTGTGAAGTTAGAGGTCACTCCGGAAGGGTGCTGAAGGATTTGATTCTCACCCACCAACATAATTAAACAAGCCTTGATTTCTAAGCACACAGATAATTTCAAGGCCATTACCCAGTGAAATTCTGCGCTTGTGAAAGAGCAAGTTAATTTTGTTGTGGCGGGACTGCGTGGCCTGATGGCACTTTGAGAAGACGAGCACACACTCACACACACACACATTTAAGAATTATAATAATACTAAACTTCCAGGGTTATAGCAAGATTTAAACAGAGACAGGGGTAGATGTGTTCTGGTTGGATCAGTTATTGTGAGATAGGCCAGTATATATTTATAAACACCAATAGGACCCATGGTGTGGTTAATGTTCTAGAGCATCCACATACTGCCCCTTCCTTCTTTAATCTCTTGCTGGTGCTAATGCTCACACATTTTTATAGGTGCTTCCTCTTTCCATTTTGTTCTGCTCCCTCCCCCTCCATATTTCCCAATCTTCATCACAATTAGGCAGTTGTGGGTTTTTTTGCTGTTCTGATTTAACGTTACTTTTCTTGCTTCCAGCCCAGAAAGCTGGAAAAGGAATGGTAGTTTGGGCTACAGAGACAGACCGGTACTTCAAGAACATAAAGGCCAATGTACCTGTTGAGGATCCTTGTCATTGAGAAAAATCTGAGTGTGAAACCTCTGTAACCATAGTTGAAAAAGCCCAATTACAGCAGGGTGGCTTTGTAGAGTGAAAGGTTCCACTTTCTCCTCTGGCACAGGGATCAGACCTTACCTCTGGCAACGGGCACACCCACAGAGGTGGAAGAAACACGTAGGGATGGTTTCCCGGATTCCTTTTTCATACATTGCTCTTGTTTCACTTCGTCTCTCTGCTTCCCCACAGCACGCTGGAGCACCTCAAGCGATGGCTGCAGCCTGACAAAGTGGCCATCAACACGGAGGAGGTTCAGTGCCTCATCCCTCCTGAGCCCCGGCCGGAGAAGCAGGAGAGCGAGGAGGAGCCTCCGGCTGCCGAGCAGTGAGATACCACCAACCGTGCTATGGGCTGCCTCTTGTCCCAGCCCTGAGGAGGTATCCATCTATAGAAATAACAGGGTAGGGGGGAGGGAAAGTGCCAATTAGTCATCTAAAAACAACAATAAAAAATCCCAACACACAAGAAACGCCAGCTCTGGACCTACAGCAACTGCCCCCCTTTATGGACAAGAGCGGAACGCCTGTGACACGGAGAATGCTGAACTGAAATCTCTTCCTTTGATCTTCTCCCAGCCTGTAGCAACCAAACCATTCCAGTCTGAACGTGACTTGTTTGTCATCCATCAGGAGACTTAGTAAACAACAAAAAAAAGCAGTTGTTCAGGAGTGTCAGAAAACATAATGGTCTAGAATAGAACAGATAAAAATCACTGAACCCGATTTTCTTCCTGGTTTGTACCTTTTTTATGACTCAGTTGGGCATTATTATTTTCTTTTTTATTTCCTGTGAAGTCCACTGTGGTGTTTCCTTAGATCTTCACTGTTTAAGTCTGAGCTCTGCCTGGAGGAAGACAATTTTTCACCTGCCTGAATTGGGAACCCTGCAGGAAACCATCATTGCAATCATTAAGCTGATGGTGTCGTTGATGTTGTAGCTGTTTAACATTCCTCTCTGTAATGTTCCCCCTCCTGTAGTGACCAAACTCTTTATTACAGAATGGGCTGGAGGGAGAGTATTTTCTTTCCCCCCTCTTGTTGGTCATTTTGTACCTGGTTCTTTATCTCCTTCACCCCTCCCAAAGAGAGTCTGGTGAGATTGTGTATCAGGAAACCAAGAGCGATAACCAGGGAGGCTACAAATAACTTGTTTTCATCACACACTTGCATAGAATTATCTGACTGTAAATATGCTCCAGTATCTAATTGTTTTTCCATCCTGTCTAACTCTGCAGAGGGATTTTCCCCCATTACTAACCAAGGAATCTGTAATCATGTGCTTGTATAAACGTGGTTCTTCCCGAGCCTGTGCTTTCTGCCTCGGCACTGACGCTGCGGGTCAATAGAGGGAGGCAGTGTCCGTCTGTCAGACAGAGCTCGCTGGGACAGGGATTGCAGGGGCGCTTCTGGGAGTTCCCCCCCTCCCTGGATTCACACCACCTTCCTTAGGGACCTCTGGGGAAACACATTTTTAAAAGCAGCTTCTCGACACTCCTTCCCTGTCCCCAGGCAGCGATAAATGGTGCTGTTCTCTCCACCGCTGATGGCTGCTGTTCAGGCCTTGCTTCTCCCTTCTCTTTTTTGTAAGGGCCTCAGAAATGGGGTGAATCACCCGTGTGTCACCAACAGGAGACTCCCAAGTCTCCTCTCTTGTTGGAGGGGAGGTGTTATCATCTTTTAAGCGTCCCTTTTAGTTTATCTCCAAAAATAATTCTGCCTCCCTGTACAGATGGGGCACTGTCAGTCTCACCCGTGTAACAAAGATGCTACTAGTATTTCCCAGGAATAGGACATACAAAGAGAGAAAGGTGCAGTTTCTCCACACACATCCAGGCTATTTTGCAGTCAATACATCTCCTCCTTGTGATTAGCAATGACTCTCAATAGGCTTTACGTTGTCTGTTCCCATTAAAGCTGTCGGAGAGAGACCTGTCCAAAATAGCCATCCTGGAATATGGACAGTTCTGGGTCTGCATAACCTGGCATTTTCTCTGGAGGAGGGATCTCAGAGGGTAGCTCTGCCCAACTCAGTTTGATAACGGCTCAGAAGCTGGTGGAAAGCCCCTGGGGAAGGGTTGTCCCAGCACAGAGTTGGCTGAGTGCTGTGAACTCACATTGGTACTGCCCAGGCACACACAGGTCCTTCACAGGCTGGGTACACACCGCTGTCTGTGCAAAGTGACTGCCTTGATTTGTGTAGAATTCTACAGCATCCTGACCTGTGCCAGGACCAGTGTGACCAGCAGGACTGGGGCAATGACTGTCCCCCTGTACTGGGCACTGGTGAGACCCACCTCAAGGGCTGGGTCTGGTTTTGGGCCCCTCCAAGAAAGACACTGAGGGGCTGGAGTGTGTCCAGAGAAGGGCAATGGAGCTGGTGAGGGGTCTGGAGAACAAGCCTTGTGAGGAGAGGCTGAGGGGGCTGGGGGTGTTCAGCCTGGAAGAGGCTGAGGGGAGACCTTCTGGCTCTTCTCAATTCTCTGAAAGGAAGGGGTAACCAGGGGGGGTCAGTCTCTTCTCCCAAGGAACAGGCCATGTGACAATAGGAAACGGCCTCAAGGTGCACCACGAGAGGATTAGGATGGAAATTGGGAACAATTTCTCCACCAAAAGGGTTGTGAAGCCTTGGCAGAGGCTGCCCAGGGCAGTGGTGGAGTCACCATCCCCAGAGGGATTTAAAAGCCAGGCAGACGTGGTGCTGAGGGACTTGGGTCAGTGGTGGGTTGATGGTTGGACTCTATCTTAAAGGTCCTTTCCAACCCAGGCACTTCTGTGATTCTCTAAATAGCTTCTTGTGCAGGAGGATCCCTTTAAAGCCAGCAGGAGAGCAGCCATTTCCAGACTTTCATTGGTGACACTCTCTGTCCAGGTGGCAGGGAAGAAGTGCCATCACTCTCCTCCTTTCCCTCAGATCCAGAGACTTGCAGTAACAAAAAGAGAGACTGGGATAAATGGGTGCTGAGCAGGATGGAGACCAGAAGGTCAAGTACACACTTTGTGATGAAGGAGGAGGAAAGAACCAGCACTGGTCCCTTCAGTGGGTGATGAAGAGCCCCTTGAGAGCCACATCCAGATCCCATGGGAGTCTCCATCCCCAAGGGCTCCCACCTCCTGCTCCAGCAGAGTCATGGCCAGGATCTCAAGGGCTTGGTTGGCTCTGGTGGTATCACACCAGCTCTGCTGCTGTCAAGGAAGCTGGGGAGGACAAAGGGACATCATCATGATGTTTGCTTGGTTGTCACGCTGGCCACAAGCTGGTGAGGAACACCAGCTCCCTCTGTTAGTGGCGGGTGGTTGGTGATGTCAGCACGAGGCTGTAAATTGGGTCCTGAAGCGCCGCGGCATCATCCTTTCAGAGAGAATTAAACCTGCCAAAGGGCTTATAGATCAGTGTTTAACTGGGGACTCCATCTCAGCCATAGATCCAGCCCTGTCCATCCCTGGGCTGATCCAAAGGCAGAGACCTGAGCTACCTGCTGAACAGCAAGGGGCCAAGGGAATCCTGTGCTGGTAGGGAAGAGGGAGGTCATTCTCCCCCTCTGCTCTGCACTGGGGAGACCACAACTGGAATCCTGCATCTAGTGCTGGGCTCCCCAGTTCAAGAGAGAGGGAACTACTGGAGACAGCCCAGTGTAGGGCAACAAAGATGCTGGAGGGGTTGGAGCATCCTTCCCATTCACCTGTGTCCTCTTCCCAGCTTTGGGATATCTCCCAGCCCCAGCCAGGACCAAGCCAAAAAGGGGTTTGCTGGGGGCTCCCTCTGCACCAAGGGACCAAACCAAAGGCCACCAAACCTCTCATCAGTGGGGATTTGCCCCGTGGTAACATCAGCCCGTCACTGGGGCCAGTGGGGTAATTATCCCCAGATTTAATTTCAGCCCTTGTTACCCCCGAACCTTTCATAACGCTCTTGCATAATGTAATGGAGGAGGAGTAATTACTGTGGTCACCGGACACTGATGTTACTGTTGCCACTCATTAGGAGTTGTACATTATTAACTTCATCTTGCCACTGAAATCAATATCAAAGCAATACTCAGCTCCTCTTAAAAAAATACAAGTCACATGATGCAACACTATTACAGTAATAATCACCCAATTAAGGCTAATTTCTCCCAAGCCCCTGTTTCTAAAGTCTTTCTCTGCCAATCAATCCCTCGTGTGGCAATCCAACAGCTTGAAATAAGCTGGGGATCGTTTCCAAAAGGAAAAAATAAAAAAAACCCAAACAAAAAGAGTGGAAAAAGCACTTCTGAAGTGGCAGAGGCCGCAGGGAGAGGGAGGGTGAGGAGGAGCCGCAGCTCGTGCACGCTCTGAGCAGGTACCACAATGTGACCCACAGACAGTGGGGCCTCCAGGAGTCACCCCAACAGCCCAGACCCCAGCACTGGAAGGGCTTTTTGTGCCCCTGCACCCCCTCTCCCTGTGTTCATGCCCAGGGGCTCCTCCCTCAGCCTCTGCAGAAGCCCCCAGGGCAGGAGTGACGCTGTTCCCTCTCTGTCCCCACTTTATGGATTTCGTCCCCCCCTCGCCGCTCCCACCACCCCCCGGACAGCAAAGCTCAGACACACCAGGGTGATGGGGAAGAGCCCCGGGAAACATCAAGCAAAGAGGGGAATTCCCTGAAACTGCCTTTGTGACATAAACACGGGCCTGGCTGGGGCTGTTTCCCGGCTCATCGAATCCCCCGGAGCAGCCGGGTGTCAGCAGTGACCCAATATCCCCCCAGCAAAGCCCCAGAGCTCAGGGTTGCCAAGAGCTTTGTGCTCATCACTGCACTTGCCTGAGCCTGACTCCAGACACCTTTGGGTTTTTTCCCCCCTCTTTTCCAACTTCCTCTCTTATTTCCACCATTCAGCCTTAACAAACCCCCTCCCGCCTGCTCTCCCCAACACACCACCTGCTTTTGCCAGCTCCTCCTGCCCCCCTCCCAGTGCTCAATGGGGACACAATGGGGAAGAGAGCCACGTTCCCATCCCCACACCCCCCAGACCACCTCCGGACAGGTGCTCCCAGGAGAGGGACAGGCAGCTCCAGCATTTGATACTCACATTTTTGGGTCTCCCCTTCTCTCTCCTCAACCCCACGTGGTGCAGGATCAACCTCATCAAGCTGTTCCAGGGATACAAAAGTGCCTTCACAACACGATGCCAAGGAGATGGAAACCTCCTCCTCCCCAAGCACAGCCCTCCCTGACCAGCAGAGCAAACCCAGCTTGGGGGTTCCCCCCTCCTTTAGAAGTTCTACACAGCACTTCAAACACTATTTCTAATTTAGCAAATTGCTTCAGCTCCCCAGAGCAGGAAGAGCTGCTGAACAAGAATAATCCCGTACAGAAAAGGCCTGGGATGACCTTTAATATCTAATTGGGGAATTGGCTTCACCTTTTCCAGCACCTTCAGCTGCTCCAGGCACAGCTGGATCCTTGTATCCTCCGCCCCAGCAGCTTCCAGGGGGTTAATCACCCTGTTTCAGCTGAGCAATAGCCCAGGCTCCACACCGGCCTGGGCAGAGCTGCCTGAGCTTAAACCTGGCTTAAAGACCTGCTCCTATGGCTCCTCCTGCACAGAAAATCTCTGGTAGGAAGGAGAAAGCTCATTAAAATAACTCGGGCATCACTCAGGCACAGGCAATTTGAAAGAAAAATAGCTTTGATCACTTCAGCCACATGGATCATGCTTGCCCCAAATCCAAAAATACTTGGGTTTTTTGGTGAAAACTCCCTTTATTTGTGGCTGGGTGATGTCCTGAGTCCAGGCTCTCTGCAGAACTGCTGGGGGTGAGGATGGGTGGAAATCAATAAAAAATAGAGAAACTAAAGAAACTTCCACCTGCCACTGCAAACCCTGAGAGCCTCACTCTAAGAGCCAACAGCACATGGAGACATCGGATTTATTTGGTTTTAAAGACATTTATGTTATTTGTAAACACACCTAGGAGAAAACAGCCAAGAAATGAAAATCTAACCCTGATTCTTGTGTGTCCCTAAACACTCCCTATGGGCTGCTGGAGCTTTTTCAACCGTCTGTGCAAAGAGCATTTTGGTGCCGAAGCCTTTTTCCCCAGCTCTTAAGAAGGTCAATATTGAAGTTACCTCAGAGGTAAATGGCTGTTGATTGAAAAGGCCGTGTATTTCTGGGGGGCCTCTGGCCCATCCCACCAGCACTGAGGTCCCTGAGTGTGTCTGTGAACAAAAGGTGACTCGAGGTATTCCTGGAAACTTGGGGAAGGCTGGAGCTGGAGCTGTGGTGGGGAGAAAAGCAGTGGCAGGAGGGATGGCCCCGGCTCCCGCTTGCCTTTGGGGCAATTCTACTGAATCCCCCGTTGGAGGAAAGTGGGGGGATGGGCTGGGGGTGCCTTTTGGGTTGATACATCCTGCCTCGGCTTCGCTTTTCTTCCCCACCAGGAAATAAAATGCAAAATGGGATTCTTATTCCCCCACCCCGTGACTGGGGGCTGGATGTGACACCCCCCCTCCATTGCCCCTTGCCATCGCTGCCTCTGTGCTGGCCCTTGCTGGCTTGTTGGGTGGTTTTGGGGACAAGCTGGTGCTGGTGTGCACTGGGGGGCCAGCTCTGTGGGGCACACACACACTGTACCCCACACCTGTGCCCCACACCATGGCTGGCTGATGCCCTACACCCCCCATGGCTGGCCCACACTCTTCTTATGGTTGGGTGCCCATCGACCCGTGGTGGGACTACCCTCATCCCACCCTGCCCTTGCCCCACAGCTGGGCCATGCACACCCCGTGGGTGGGTGCCCATCACCCTACAGCTGGGCCATACTTGCCCCACAGCTGCCTGCACCCCATGGCTGAGGTGCCTTCACCCCACTCTGCCCTCGCCCCATGGCTACCCCCTCCCCGCGCTCCCTCGTCCCTGCCCGCTCCATCAAGCCGCGACCCCCGACGGGGCGGCCGCCGCCTGGGAGCTCGTCGTGGTCTCTCTGCTCCCCCTCGTCGTCCCCAGCGCCCTCCGCTCCGCTCCGCTCCTCGCCGAGCCGGGGGCGCCTAGACCCAGCCTCGGGGGCGTGTGAGGAGTCCCCGCAGGGGTCCCCANGGGGCAGCTGCGGATCCAGCTGCGGATCCAGCTGCAGATCGGTGGGGCGGGACGTGCGCGTCAGCGCCAACAGCTGGAATCCCGAGCACCGCGGGGCGCGGGGGGGGAACGTCCTGTTCCTCCGCGGCTCGACAGCTCGGGCATCGCAGCAAAAAACCATCCCACAAAACAACCCAAAACCCCCGAACCCGACAGGAACCCCCGAGCGGCAGCGGGGGTGAGCACGACCCTCGGCTGCCAGAGCCCTCCCGCGGGATATCGCCCGGCGGTTCCTCCTCGCCTTCCCCGCAATACCGGCAGCCGCCCCGGGCAGGTAAGGGCGCTCCGGGCCCCCAGCTCCTGCCGGCACCGGAGGGTCCCCGCCGGCCCCCGGGGGCAGCCGGGGAGGGTGAAGGGGGTGGCCGTGCGGGACAGGGCTGGCTCCGCTCCGGTGCGGGAAGGAAACCGAGCGTTTTGTTCTTGAAATGAATGACCGTAGCGGCTTCTCGGCTGCAAGTCGGGACCGGGGTGATGTTTCCGCAGCCCGGGCCGGGTACGAGTACGGGGACGGGGAGAGGGACCGGGAGCGGCACCGCCCGCCCCCCGCGCTCGGTGTGTGCAGCCCCGCGGTGGAAAACCCCATCTCCCTGCTCATTACGGGGGCTACTTAATTAACGCTGGTTTGACTCCCCGCTCGGGGGAAGAAGAGTGTCCAGGTGGCGGTGAGGGGGTGCGGGGTCCCAGAGGAGGGTCCTGGAGGGTAATTCTTCATTTCTTCACACTTTCTGCCAGAATCCAGCTGACATCACCCCCTCCGCCCCCCGCTGCCGTCAGCGGCTCCGGGGACGTGCCCGGGGCAGCAGCCGGTAGCCACCGGGCGAGGCAGGAGGAAACCTCCCGGGGCAGGAGAAGCCCGAGCTCCGCGGGTCGTGGAGGAAAAACCACCGGGGTAAAACAACCCCATGGGACGGGGTGTGGGGGGAGGCGGGAGGTGGAGGGGACCCTCCCGCGGAGCCGGGGTGGCAGCGGGGGGTGCAGGGGAAAAAGGAGAAGCAAAACATGCCGGAGTGCCTTTTATTGTTGCTTTCTGTCAGCACAGCTCCCGGGTTACTTTCCGTGAGGCATCCCGAGCTGCTGTCCCTGTCCCTGTCCCGCAGCTCCAAACTGGCAGCTCCCCGCAGTCCTGCGCCCTGCTGCTTAACCGTCTCCTACACAGGATAACCATTTCCTAGCCAGGATAACCATTTCCTAGCCAAGCTCCCCGTTTTCTCTGTAGGGAAGCTCCACTGTGTCCACCACCAGGATCATTCACTCTTAAGAAGTGACAGCATCCCTGAAGCCAGCTGGTGCATCACTGCAGGGCTGTGCAGGGGGACCTAGACCTTGGGGACAGGTTCTTCTGCCCAGCACAACCAAAGCACACTTCTTTCCCCTCCAGGGCTGACCGTCTCATCACTGTCTGACTCCAAGGTGAGGAGAAGCAGCGTTGGTGGCGAGGGAGAGAGCATGGCTCACAGTCAGCTGCCCAACGACTCTTGGCAGAACAGCTCAGCCCCTCTCTTCACCGGCCTGGACCTCCTCCTGGAGCTGAAGCCCCTCTTCATCCCGCTCTACGCCACACTGGTGGCAGTGGCATGCACAGGGAATCTCTTCCTCATCCTCCTCATCGCTCTCACCAAGAAGCTGCACTGCACCACCAATTTCCTCATTGGGAACCTGGCAGCAGCTGACTTCATCATGTGCCTCGCCTGCGTCCCCCTCACCGTCTCCTACGCCTTCGAGGTGCGGGGCTGGCTCTTTGGGATGTTCATGTGCTACTTCGTCACCTTGATGCAAGCTGCCACCGTCTTCGTCTCGGTGCTGTCCCTCACCGCCATTGCCATCGACCGGTACGTGGTGGTGGCGTATCCTATTCGCAGGAGAATCAGCCGCAGGTCCTGCATCTGCCTCGTGGGCTGCATTTGGTTGCTCTCCATCATGGCCTCTGTTCCCACATCACTGCACACCCACTACTTGGATCTCAACGCCATCGGCCACGACATGATCATCTGTGAAGAGTTTTGGAAGCATGAAGAGAGGGAGAGGCTGCTCTACTCCTGCTTGATGCTCCTCTTGTCCTACATGCTCCCACTTCTGGCGGTATCAGGCTCCTTCTGTGCCATCACCTACCACCTGCGGAGGAGGAACGTCCCAGGCGCTGCCTACCCCTGCCAGGACAAGTGGACCAAAACGAAGCAGAAGACCTTCCGGGTGCTGACCGTCTCGGTGGTGTGTTTTGCTCTCTGCTGGCTGCCCCTCCAGGTGGTCAACTTCATCAGGGACATTGACGAGGAGTTCACTATCCTGGACAAGAGGTACGTCAACGTCATCCAGGTCTCGTGCCACCTGATTGCCATGAGCTCTGCCTGCTACAACCCTTTCATCTATGCCTCCCTCCATGACAAGTTCTGGCTCCACCTCAGCAGCTATTTCTACCGCAAGAAGAAGAGCTCTGGTGTTATGTCCTGCAAGGCTTCTCGATTCAACACCTGCTCCACCCTGGCAGATGCTCCTACCGGGGTCTCGGATAAGATAGCTTTGCAAACCAGATTCTCTTAACTGAAGGGAACCAAGAGATTGACTTTGCTTTTGGGGCTGTGTGTGTTTTGCTCTAGACTGGTTGCCGTGGGACATTGCTGTTCCCAGAAGAAGACTCTCTGGTGCCTGGCAAGGGTCATGAACAAACCCATGGGCTTTGTGTCCTTGAGCAGCAGCTTTTCTGTGCAGGAGGAGAATGTCTTGTTCTTTGGGGAAAACAAACCAGTGCAACAACAGACACGGCAGCCGGGCAATGGCAGAGTGACTGGGGGCAGGACATACCCGGTAGCCCCCACGCAGATGCCGGAGCAGCAGAAGGTGCTTCCACCTGCTCCAACACACCACGTGTCTGTGATACAACACTTGCTTGGCTCATTGAAACAGAACAATGGATGAGTATTGGCATTAGTGACCACACAACAAGCCTGACACAGTTCTCTACAAGCCCCGGTTTTCAGAAATGCCTCCACATTCACACAGTCTGTCTCCATTCCTGTGCTCTCTGTGCCGAGGAGCCACCCCTGAGCTATGGCCCTGCACTGAGCACCGGGTGCTGGGGCAGTGGGGCAGGGATGTGGGGGCTGCCTGGAACCACCAACTCCCCATGGGGCTTTTACAGACCATACATCATGGCTGGGCACAGAGTCTATCCCCTATATCTCCCACCATGGCTGGGTATGGAATCTATCCCCTATGTCTTAGGTCCTGGTTGGGCATGGGGCAGACACCCTGTGTCCTGGGCATGGGGCAGACATTCTGTGTCCTGAATCATGGCTGGGTGTAGAGTATGTACCCTGTATCTCAACTCATGGCTGCTCTGGGGTATGTACCCTCTATCTGAGCTCACGGCTGGGTGTGGGGTATCTCAAATCCCATCTGGGCACAGGAGGGACACGTTGGAGCACAAAGGCTTCTCCCCATGGTTTATTGAGGAGGTGGGTCAGGTTCTAAGCACAACAAACACACACCAGGTGCAATTAAAAAAAAACTCTTTGGAGAGTGTACATCTTGGTTTTGTAGGGTAAAGATTGTTCCTAAGCAACAGATAGCACTTTCTGCTGCTGGAAGAACACCGGCTCTCGCAGGTAGCAGTTAAATTGCTCTGCATTTTTTCTTTTAAATTGCAGTTCACTGGTGAAAGGACAATATACATTCAGAAATGTGCATTCTTCAGGCGCAGACCATGTGGGAGCTTGTGGCCACTGAAAGCAGGCGGCTTGTTTTGATCGGGGGCGACTTTTGTAGCCCCCTTGAAGTTCTGGAGAAAGCTCTGGTGTAACCAGGCTGGAGGGATCCCGTTTCTCCAGCCACCAGCGCACAGCCTGACAACGTGGGCGCAGACACTGAAATTACTGCTGTTCTTCATAGCTGAGCAGGACCCAAGCGGCTGGAGCACCCAGGAAGCTCTCAAGTGATGTGTTTGCTGGGGAAGATGTCCTGGTCTCTGCTCCCAGGGTAGTTTGAGATCATGTTCAAGATCCTTGGGTGGAGGTGGGAGTCCTGGTGATGGGCTGCTTCCAACCCAGACACCACTGGATAAAGGGTGGGTTTGCTTGTCAGACGCTGCTTGGTGTCTCCATCTGTGGCCCATCAGCCAGGTTCCTGCAAGTGATGCACCGAGAAGGCACTCTCTCTTTGCATCTGGATGCCCAACTCAGTTTTAACCTCTTGATCTCACAGGAGGAGCCTCTGGGGACAGTCCGCAGACAACAGTGTCACCATGAGCCCCAACTCTCAGGGTCACAGCAGCTGCTTGGCTACCCAAGGCCGTGCCTTTGGGTCACCATCTGCTGCAGTGCTCCATGGGGCTGAGCCACGTGTCTCCCACTGCCCTTCACACCCAGGGTCAGGACTTTAAACCCTTGTGCAGCGTGTCCTCACCACTGCATTGGCCACACTCAAGCTTTCAGAGAGCAGCTTGGCATCCTCTGGTGCAGATGCAGCTGGTTGGACACTAACGGGGTCCCTCGTCCACGCTTGTATTCCTGGGCGTGAGCTGCTGCCTGCTTGCCCTCCTGCTGGGACCTTCACGATGGCCCCAGGAGGACCATGCTGACATCTGTGGTGCCACCAGCAGGGATGGGAACCTGCCAAACACGTGATGTGGATGCTCGTGGCCTCCGCTCCCTTTGCTTCTCACAGCTCCCCGTGGCCGCCCAGGGTTGTGCCGGGGGCAGAGGCTGGATGGCTCGTCCCGGCAGGAGGTGTGATGCTTGTCCTTCCTTCTAATAAAGGCTTAAAAAGCTCAGGCTGTGTGTTTGTATTGATTCAGATCCAACAAAAATAAGCTCTCCTTGGCTGCAACTTAATCACGTCCTGGGAAGCCAATCAGTCTGGATGTGTTTATCTGTGTGGCTGTCACTGGTGGTGGCAGATCCTGGAGGGTCAGTCTGAGACCAGGGCTGGGGAAATGAGATTTTGGGTGAGCTCTGCAAAGCAGCAGCTCTGGCTGCAGAGAAAAGGTTGGCCAGACGGGCTTTTTTTTAATGAGGCAATGACTCGAGACGTGCTTTCATTCACTTTGATTTCTCACTACAGCGCTACAAATACCCCAGATCTGTCTGTCCAAAATCTGCAGCAGCAAATAATTGGTCTCGGGGGCGAGGGCAGCCTCTGAGCTGCTGCCTTGTCGCTGCCCAGGTACCCTGAAGGCTGCGATCTGAGAGCACACAACCAGGAGCTTGTTATGGGCTACTTCATAGCAGCAGTGGCCACTTGAGCTGGCAGCGCGGGCGAGTGGGGCTTCACAGCCCCACGGCTTCCCCACCAGCCACACACCCCACGGGCCACGTCATATTTGCTAGAAAACCTGCTTCTCGCTTGTGCTGGGTCGTTGCAGCCCCAGCTGAGCCAGGAAACCCCCAAAACATGGTGTGTGTCCCCACTTCACCTCGCTGCCTTCCACCCCTGCCGTGGGCTCATGGTTTAATGGCCCAGGGGTGGCTCGCAAAGACGGGGTGGCCAACACCAACGTCCACCTTGTCCATCAGAACAGCCTCAGTCAGACACGGGGTCGGGATGCTGTGGTGCTGCCGGTGGCGAGGATGAGCCAGAGGGAGGGCAAATGGCACAAAGCCACGAAGCAAAGTAAGAAACGCCAGCGCTTCACGGGAAAAGGCACAACCCTGACTCTCGGGGCATGTTTTCCTGCAGTGAAGTCGCCCATTAGTGACACAAAACCCCAAACCGATAGCAGAATGCCAGCAGGCAGTGCAGAAACCTGGCAAAGAACATGGTAATGAAGCTTAAAAGCCATTTTTTAATGCTGGATTTTATTCACGGTTGAACTACGGGGGTCTCCTATTTGATAGGGCACATTCCAGGTGGTTTCCCTGCAGCTGGCATCGCTTTAACAACTCTGCTCTGTGGGGTCACAGGGAGCTGGGGGTGTCTAAGGATGGGAGCTGAGGTCCCATCTTCCACGAACTGGGGCAGAACGGAGCTTTTTCTCCATTTAGTGCTTTGACAGAGGCACTGGGAAGGCTCAAAGTTGCCCAGAGGGACTAAAAGCATTTCTGCTGCTCGCAGCTTCAGTGGGAAAATGGATCCCCCAAAACCCCACTGGGGGGGTCCCAGGCCAGGGCTGGGCATGACCAACTCAGGCTTCCACAGCCAGCACCAAACTGCTCTTGCTCCATATGGTCATTTCTACCTCTAATTAGCTCAGGAAAATGATAAGCAAAAACAATTAAATTGCCTGGTGGCTTTCAACCAGGTGGGGGGCTGTGTTTCCCAGCCGCGCTGGAACACGCAGAAGCCTCCAATAAGGGTGAACTGGGGGGGAATTGGCAAAATGCTCATGAATGCTTTGTTAAATTAATTTTATTTCTAACCAGGCAGGTTTCTTCCTTGGGATTTCAATGCCCAGCGATCTCTAAGGTCCCTTCCAACCCAAACTGTTCTACGATTCTGTGATTCATTGATTCCTGGGGAAAGGGGGGTGGGGGTGTCAGGGAGCCAGCTCTGCCAACCGCAACTCCTGCCTGTGAATCAACAGCAACACCACAGCCCAAATACGCAAGAATTTCCCCTCACTTATTGACAGCATTGCTTGTTCTGGCTGTGTCCTGCTGCCAACGTCAAACAGCACCACGAGGAACACAAACAGGCCTTTTCATCTTCTATTTTCTGATTCCTGTTCTAAACAGAAACATGTTGCCCCTCGCATCTATATCCTTCAGCCGTGAGGCTTATTTTGTTTTGCCACATGGCTTGAAAGCTTTCTGCTACACAAGGGAAAATCAGGCTCAAAGCCTAGGAGGAGAAAAAACCTCACAACCCACACAAATCCTTAAAAGTGTGGAAAAGTAAATATCTCTTAAAAAAAGACAGCGCTGCTGCAGAAGGGAGCTAGAGCGGCCGGGGGTGCATCGGTCCAGGCTCTAATAGCTGCTCATGCTGAAGGATTTTGTGCCTTGCAGGCAGTCTGGACAGAAAATAGCCCAATGGTTCATCACCGAGAAGGTGTGAGGCAGTGGTGGAGTGATCAGAGGGGGGTCCCGGTGGGAGTGGGTGCTCAGGGAGCTCTGGGGGGAGCTCGGGTGCCCAGGGAAGTTCCTTTGGGTAGAGGACCAGGGTGCCTTCCCCCTTCCCTTTCCCCAGTTCAGCTCTTCCTGCCTCTCTCCTTTCACATCCCTGGTGCCCACAGGTCTTCTGGGACCTCCCCTCCCTCCTGGACCAGCTAATCCCCACCTTGTCCTGCCAAGGAGGGAACCAAAGCACCCACGTACCACACACTTGTCTGGGGGGGGGAGGTTCTTCAGCTGAGGCCCAGCCTAAAAAAAATAATAAATAGAGGCTTAGGAATAATCTTCTGCATCAGGCAGGGGTCCCCAGGAGAGAGGGGAGAGTGGTACAGGGGTCCCCTTTCCCGACCCAACACCCCCCTCCCAGGCTGGGCTGCTTTGTGTTGCTGAATGGCTCACAGAAGTCCCCAAATCCCCATTTCACTTCTCCTACCAGCCAAGCTAAACCTTTCAGCCACCCTCCTGCTGGACGGGGTGGTCCTGGGGATGGTGGAGGAGCATCTTCTCCCCCACACCCAACCTGGGCTCTCAGCTCTGCCTGTCCTCCCCCCTTCTTCCCATGCCAAGATCTTGCCAGCAAAGCCCAGGCACACCAGCTGCTCAGGGATTTCTATTTTTCTGTTTTCAAGACAAGCAATTGAAGTGGCTGGGGACATGTTTTGGGTCCAGCTGGGGCTGCAGGACCTGCATCTCAAAGCACGGACCCACCTCAAAGTCACCTGGGGGTGGAGGAGGCTGGAGCACATCCCTTGCCAGATGGTCGTTTCCCGGCTCTGGCTGTGGTTTCGAAGCAGGAGGAAGCTTTTCCGGACTTTATAATGGATTGTTTCCCCCCGTGGGATAAAGTGGTCTGGAGATCATCACCAGTATGCAGCATTTAACACCTCGGGGCTTTACGAGCCAGGATCTCCTCCGGCTTAGTCTCAGCGCAAACAAGAGCCAAATCAAAATCTTCTTGACCTTTGGCTACAGATGCAGAGAAGACAAACCAAAGAGCCTGAGCATTTGCAATATAAAGTCTTAAATATGGAACTCACTCCAGCATCAGCTCTTGCTTCCTTACCCCAGTGCCCTAGGGAGCATCAGCAGAGATTTCTCCCTCTTAAACCCAGCTGGAAAGGAACAGAGATGCAGCTGGGACAGGCTGGGGCTGTTGCTGTCCCCATCCGCTTCAAGTATTTATTTCCAGCAGCAACAACAGAAGATGCAGGTTCTGGTGAGGAAAGACTTGCAGAATGCTGTCAGGAAGGGGGATTTCATGCTGGGTGGGGTTTGTGGGAGCTGGGAATGATGCTTTTTGAGCCCTGTGCAGGTCCACAGAACAAATGTGGTTTGCTCAAGGTCTCATTTTAAGATCTGAGGGTTAATGAAACCATTGTTGCCCCCGGGACCATGGGTGGCTGCTGCGATGCAAAGCCCATCCCTGTGTCTATAGTGTCCCCTAGAGGGGTGACAGCCCGTCCTCCTGTGGGCTTCTCCCCCATGAGCATCATGGATCCAATCACTGCAAGAAAGGATAAGAACCAGAGCACAGAAACTGCTCCATCCTGGTCTTTCACACAGAAATGGGCTTGTGTGACAGCCACAGCCACTCCAGCAAGTCTGGGGAGTACCAAAGGGTCAATGGTTTTTGTGGTTTTTTTTAGAGACCATCTGAGGGTTGCTGTTCTATTCAACATTCACCTTCATCTTCAGGGGAGGAGGAACATGGTCAGAGACGCAAACCTGCTTCTTCCCAAAGGCTGCTGAGGAATGCAGGCCAATTCCCTGCACGTTTCTTACAGGAAAATAACATTCCACCATCTGTTCAAGATCAGACAAAGAAAATAAAAAGAAGAGGTCCCTCTCCAGCAGGTCCCTTTTCTTCTCTTATTAATGTCATTGACTGATAAAAGTCCCTGTAGTTTCAAAGTCAAATCAAGCCTCTTCTAAATTTAAGGTTGTATGAGAGGCATTTACTGAATGGGCAGGGGTCACAATCTCTGTGTTTTATAAAATTTTTCTAATTGTAAACAGAAAGCAGACTCTAGAGAAGGGAAGGACAGGACCCCCTTGCCCAGGCTTCCTACTATTTGCTCCCACTTAGCATTCATTGACCTAAAAGGACGGGTGTTTTTACTACTTGCTTTGGGCTATTAGTCCTCCTTCCAACCACTAGGCACTGGAGGAAATCACGGGCTGTTATCCAGTGTTGAGTATTTAGCTCTTAATTTACTCCCACCACAAGCACTATTACTTCACCCTTAATTAAAACCCCTTAAATTGCCCTAATTCTTCTGACTTGGGCTCAGAGGTGCTAATGCTATGAGGTGGGTGGCCTTGAAAGGGGAGACCCACCACCCCTTCATTCCCATAATCTGAAACAATTGTGTCTCATTAAAAAAAATATCTCTCCATCTGTCTTTATATATATCTCAAACCTGGAGAACTGATCCACAAAGAGCCCGAGGTTTCCGCTTCCATGTTTCTGGACTAGACCAGAATTTGCAACCACTGAGCACCAGGAGAGCCCCCACCCCCAGCTCCCCGCCGAGATGTTTTGCTCCTCTCCCCAAATTATGTTCAGGAAATGGGAAAACACTGCTTTGCGAGGGGGGAGGTAAAGCCCAGGCATCTTCTGAGAATAAATTCAGAACCTCCCCAGAAACCCAGTGCCCACAATCTCTGATTCAGAGAAACCGGATATATAAAGAAGAACATAATTTGTTCACTTAATGAAAGTGAATTAGATGAATGGGTGATGAGAACATGTTTGAAGGCTGATTCTGCAGAGCTTTCCCCAGGAAGACACCGTTACCTCTGGCTACCAGAAACCGGTGGGAATAAAAGGGATGATGTTGTTGAACCGTCCTCCCTTATTAAAACTTGTGCCTCCTCGCAGAGTCTCTTGCCAGCTGAAATATGGTAGATAAGCCAGGGATCTTGCCAGCCTGGTGCTGCTCTTGGTCTCAGCAACAGCCCACAAATAGCCCTCTTGCAGCCTGTTGCCAGGAGCTGAAGAGGTACTGAATCAGCCAAAAGTTAGACCGTTAAAGGGCTTTTTTTTAATTAGCTTGAGAGTCTTGAATGCAGGGTATGACCTTTGTAAGCAGCTCTCGCCACAGTTCTCATCCGGCTTAAATGTTTTATCAGTTGATTTGGTAAAACTGATAAAACCCCTGGGATGGGGCTCTTGGCACATTGCAAAGGCCCAATCAATTCTCAACTGTATGTGTCTCAGTTGAGATTAATAATTTTTTAACTGTCAATATTAAGTGAGAAGATGATCCTCTTCTCAGCTGAGGACAATATTGATGATAATTGATTGATGAAATTGTTCTCTGTGGTACCTGAGACATTTCAATGCTGCTGGCTTGGGACCTCCAACATGCACTTCTTGGAGCGTAACCCTTACAGTTATGTAGGTCCTTCCCAAAATATTACAGATTGGTATTTAAAGACCTCATGATCCTCTTCTCCGGTGAGATTTGGTGGCCTGTAGTTCTTCCAACTGCTAGAAGATGGCCTAAGAGCATTCAAGATCAAGTGTTTTGAGTTGTCATTGACTTGGAAACTGCTAATACCACATTTAGGGGGCTTGCATTCTTCTTTGTGCTCACATGATCCTCCTTAAATTGATTACAATTAGTGATTTCAGTAGTTCAGGTATGTGACTTTAGCCTGCCTGTTTCAAGCGAGTCTGGTTTTGTCCTCTGTGCTCACCCTCCAAGGTGCTCCCCATCTCTGGTGACTCAATGGCTTCTTCTTCACCCTCAGGATCCCAGACTGAGTTGTTTGAGAGCTCCTCCAAGGACCACCCCCGAATCACAACCCTTTTTCTCCAGCGCCACCCACAGTGTCATCTTTGGGCAGGGATGTCTGAGAGTCTGGCATGGACAAGGAACCTCAGGTTCTCCACAGCCTCCCCAAACCCACCCATGGCCCATCTCTCCACACTTTGCACTGTTAAGAAAGTTGGAAGACTTTGTGAAGTGGAAGGGTACTGCCACCGGTGTTCTGCTTGTCGGATGCCTCTGAAAAGGACAATAATAAGAGACAAACCTACAGAAGGACTTAACAACAGCAAGGGCCCAGGCCATTTAGCCTTAGCCTGTTCAGATGTCTGCAGCTCTGAGAGGAAGATAATATTATTTATTATGGTGCTGTTCTTTAGAAAGCACTCGAGAGATTATCATTTGAAAGAACTTACATACATGCAAGGTATTATTACCATTATTTGATTACCATTCAGGTTTCTCCCGCAGCTGCAAATGATGAAATCCTTTGTCCTGCCTTTCAGAATAAATTGAGATGTAGCATTAGCTATAAATGTACATGAAGGATCACTGATTTTTTTTCATGTGTACTGAATCGCCTCTTGGAAATTTCCTCCTTTGTCTTTCAATCAGGCACCGCAAACAAAATTAGCCTGGTAATTTTCCGCTGGTTTTAGCCCCCCCGCCCTTGACTATGTTTGTTCTGTCTTGATGTCATCAGTGATGAACTCGACAGCAGTTGACAAGAAGGCAGTAAAAGAAAACCTCCTCTGCTGAATTGGGACCATTAGACAAATTTTGTTTGTGGAGGAACTTGGCTGGAAAATTCTTAGGAAAGGTTGATGTATTTTATTTTGTTATTGTTTCTTGGTTTATTAAGAATAATCCTGTGACTCTAGCCAGGGATCCCTTAATTTCCAGTTTCCTGGACATGTCTTGCAGAAATAGCTTTTGCATTTCTCTGTAAGCAGAGGTTTCATGGGCCGTACAAACTGTGCCCATCTCTTTCTTCTCAGGTCTCAGTTCAAGCTGAAGAGGCAGGTCTGCAATATGTACATGAGTAAATCAGGCTTATTTTCAATTCTCTTGGCTAAAAACACAGTTACTACAGCTCAGGCCTCCGGTAATGATTTTTCTTTTTCTTGGCAGAAAGGCAGCTCTTCGCCCCAGTCACATTTCCAAGGGGTCTCTTCTTTATTCGCAAACCTAGCTACTTTGAAATGAAAAAAAAGGCTAGCTGAGAAGAGCAACAGGGAAATACATATTTACCTCTACAGAGGGCTCTCAGCCACAGCTGGAGGTCATAAATAATGTAGGAATTAAAAACGTGGGAGCAGGGAGTGCGGCTGGGCAGGTATTTGGACATTCTGCCCTCTCCTTCCAAGGAGTTCGGCTGAAAACCAGTGTTCCCCTGAGCCTGGGAGCTGAAAGACACGCTGATCCCTCTCCCTCCTGCCTGAGCCTTCCCCACCACTCTCTGTTTGTGTAGCTGGGTCTTGTGTTACAGACTCCTCCTGGCCCCAAGCTCTGGTTTGACTTTCTTATTACCAGCGAGTGCTGCAGAATAAATAGCTCCCGTGACTCTCCTCTGCGCCGCGAGGGCAGAAGCAATGGCTCTGAGCCCCTGAGGAGCCCACGGGGCAGGCAGCAGATTAAAATTCTTCAGTTGACATGCTGGAGGGAAGAGATGCCATCCAGAGGGACCTGAACAGGCTTGAAAGGTGGGCTCATGCAAATGGCATGAAGTTCAAACCAAGTGCAGGGTCCTGCACCTGGGACATGGCAACCCCAGGCACAAATACAGGTTGGGAGGAGAATGGCTGGAGAGCAGCCCTGAGGAGAAGGACTTGGGAGTGATGGTGGATGAGAAGCTCAACATGAGCAGGGGCAATGAGCACTGGCAGCCCAGAAAGCCAACCCCATCCTGTGCTGCATCAAGAGAAGCGTGGCCAGCAGGGCAAGGGAGGTGATTCCACCCCTCTGCTCTGCTCTGGTGAGACCCCACCTGGAGCACTGTGTCCAGCTCTGCAGTCCTCAACATGGAAAGGACATGGACCTGTTGGAACGGGTCCAACAGAGGGCCACAAAAGTGCTCAGAAGGCTGAAGCCCCTCTGCTGTGAGGACAGGCTGAGGGAGCTGGGGTTGTTCAGCCTGGAGAAGAGAAGGCTCCAGGGAGACCTTAGAGCAGCCTTCCAGTGTCTGCAGGGAGCTACAGGAGAGCTGGGGAGGGACTCTTTGTCACAAAGTGGAGTGACAGGACAAGGGGGAATGGCTTTAAATTGGAAGAGGGGAGATTTGGATTAGATACCAGAAAGAAATTCTTTTCTGTGAGGGTGCTGAGGCACTGGAACGGGTTGCCCAAAGAAGTTGAGGAAGCTTCATCCCTGGGAGTGTTTAAGGCCAGGCTGGAGTGGACTTTGAGCAACCTGGTCTGGTGGGAGGTGAGAAATAAAATAAACCTGTCTCTTCTCTGTTAAATTATTACAGAGATCGAAATTGCTGCAGGATGGACACACAATAGAAGTGAAGAGCTTCCATGAGCCCCATCCCAGACACAAGCTGAGGCTGGTTTGTCCTAGTGCCAGTCATCACTCAGATGAGCACGATGCTGTCAGGCTCCCAGAGGTTTGCTCACTCCTGGAGGCCCTGGGAATAGCTGAGATGAGCAATTTCTGCAGAAATAAGGAGTAATGGCTTCTTTCTAAAGACTCATCCTCATCCACGGACACCGGATGGTCAAGGATATATGTGGTTGACCTTAATTAGTAGTGGTCTGGCCCTGACAACTTCTTGGTGTTTTCCAATAGAGTCAGCAGGTTCAGTGATGGTCTCTCCTCCTTTTTGGGATGCACAGACAGCTTTGGCAGGACCTCATCAGACCCCACACCTTGATTTTGGGATAGCATGCACTTTGGGATAGCAGCGGGGCCATGGAAAGTCTCGAGGATCCCACAGGCGGGAGAGGTCCAGCAAAGGGTCCATCATGGTGGTGACAACTTCTCACTGGGGCTCCACTGGATGAGAAGAGCTGTTTCCTCACCATTTAGGCTTGAATGTGTTGTTTCACTCTGCCAGAAATGAATCTCTGTGGCCTTGAATGTCTTAAACCTGATCTGGGAAGGTCACAGCCCCAGGTTTTCTCTTCACTCCACCATCAATGACATCCAGGACACTCCTTGGCCACTGGTGCTTGCTTCTGGGAGTCATTTCTCCTCATCTAGTACAGGTAAAGAGGGAAGAGTTGTATAAAAACAACAACTCTTTGCCTCTCTTTATAGTCCCCAGTTTCTAAGGGCTATGAGGGTCCTAAGCCAGAAGCTCAGGCAATAAAAGTTTCCAGGAGATCACCACTCAAGAAGCCAGTTGGCCCCATTTCTGCTTAGCTGGCATCATCAGCCAAATTGGATTTGAATCATCTCACGCTGTCAAGCTCCTCTTCCAGCAGTTTGCTCCCTGCCAGACCCAGTGGGACTTGGCAGACCAGAGTGCTCCCACTTCTACAGAAATAGGAGGCAATTTACCCGGGGGTGGAGGTGGGAAATGAGTCGTTCCTTTTGGTGGAGGAGGCTGACTGGGGCGGGCTGGGCATGGGCTGCCTTCCCCACCACCACCAGCCCTGGCTGCCTCCCAACTCCTCTTCATCACACACCTCCTGTGTGCAGAGAGCAGCTGGGCAAGTTGCTGATCTCACTGCCAGCCCCAAAACACGCACGGTTGGGTCGGTGTCCCCCACCCAGCTGGCCTGGTCCTCTGGTCGGTCCCCTGCAGGCACAAGCTCTGGGTTAACTGGATGATAAAGCCTTTGAGGAGATGCTGTTGTGCAGCAGGCGGATGAACACACTCCACAGGCATGTTCAGTGATTGTCCCCATCATCTGTAGCTGCTCTCGTGCCCCTTGGAGGCTCATCTCTTCCTCTGGAGGCCACCGATGTAGGTGTTTTTGACACGGCTGTTAAATATCAGAACTGTCAGAGCCCCAGTCTGGCTCCTCACTCCCCAGGTCACAGCAGGATGACAAGAGACAAGTCTCAGACCAAGCACTGCACTTAGCACATCAATCCCTATCTCAAATCTCGCTTTTCCCCATCAGTACTATCACTGTCATCTTTAGGGCAGCAAGCCACCATCTCACTCAGACAGGGTGAGCTGCAAAAGGGCCCACACTGCATCTGAAATCAGGACAAACTAAACTGTAAGAGAAAGGGACTCAGGAAAACCCAGGGTAAATCACACTTTCCGGATCATTACTTCCCAGAGTAATTCAGGGATGACCAACTGCCATCCTGTACAATCTCAAAGCCCAGCTAGTCCTGCCTTTCTGACCCAGAGGGGCTTCCAAGAGATGCTCAGAAACCAGGCAGATCAAATTCAGCATCACCCAGGGTGATTCATAACCTATTAGTCCCACCTCTGACAAGAACTAGCAAAGACCTGGGTTTGTTTGTCTCGTGTCTGAATTTGTAGGAGGAAACAGGGTTATGGCGCTCTGTGTTTCCACGTGGTTTGTACCCTTCAACAGGCAAAAAGGCTTCACGCTGAAAGGACAAGTGTTTTTAAGTTTTTAAGTAAGTGTTTTATCCCTCACGGGGTTAACAACGTGCTAATGGCTCAGCTGAGAAGAAAAGAGACCTGCTGGGGCTCTGCTGAAGGGATCTGAGATTTCCAGGAGTTCAGGAAGAGAAAGTCAAACCACCTCCAGAATAAGTTAAATATAGATATACCTAAAAGAGGGGAAATTTGACTAAATCACTGCTCAGGTCCAAAAACC
Organism: Nycticryphes semicollaris; assembly: GCA_013400055.1. Classification (NCBI taxonomy): domain Eukaryota; kingdom Metazoa; phylum Chordata; class Aves; order Charadriiformes; family Rostratulidae; genus Nycticryphes; species Nycticryphes semicollaris. The sequence continues at coordinate 24,866 of VXBJ01002654.1, read as the reverse complement.
CCAGAAATGCTGGTTCTAGGAGAGCCAAAAGGTGATGGTGTGTCTCCTTGTAAGTGGCAAAACCACGCCACATGGCCCTAGGGTGAGAAGAAAAGAGCTTGAAATATTGCCATGGTTTTATAAGATGCCTATTTCTGGGCAACAAGAGGTGGATGTCTTCCTGAGTGCTGCAGGGGATGGGGACGGGTGGTGACTGGCTTGGGGGAAGCCTGGTGGGAGAGGTGGTGGCACTGGGGAGACCCTGCAAGCACGAGCCTTGGCTGAGAGGCTGCTGCAGGAAGGGATTAGAGAGCAATTGCTCTAGTGAGGCATCAGAAAGACAAACTTTAAATATTTGTACTTCAGAGAAGCAGTTATTAACCCCATTTATCTCCCTGCAGAGACACAGCACTCGGCTGGAGCTGGGAGAGGGGCTGCACGGGGCTCCGTGGCATGAAGCTGCCAGAGGAAGAAGAGTTTGGCCAAAGCATCCACCAGAGAAAGGGAGGGAAAAAAGAGGTTGTTTGGTTTTTTTTCCCTTCTGGTTTGCTCCGGTTCATCAAGCCAAAGCCATCCTGACACAGGCAAGAAATCTCCTGTTTCTTACCCAGGTAACCTCAAGGTAGGAATTCATGGGATTTTTTTCCCCCCATACCATATGGAAGTTGAACAGATGATGGGGCAGAGCAGCAGGGAAATGTTTTCACTTTAATGACACCACCTCTTGCCTTCTTTTGTCCGGGGGAACCTAATGGAATCCATTGGCAAGTCTATTTTTGGTGAGAGGTACCAGCCCAGAGAGCCCAGGCTGCAGCAGCAGCGTGTGGTTGGGTGGCCGGGCAGTGAGGATGAGGATTCAGTGCTCTGCTCATTAAGCACCGCTATTTCCATTTATTGCTAAGGGTTTTCCATTGTGCTCCGAGGGCTGAGCAAAACAAACAGTCATTATGGGCTCCTAACTTCATTACTTATTAAGTGACGCAGCTGAGTCACCCTCGCGGTGGGGCTGGCGGTGACAGAGCTGGTGGCAGAAGGTGGCTGGGGCTGGTCAGACCCCTCAGGATCATCCCCTGACGGGACCATGCTGTGCTTGCACCAGTCACAGAGCTGTCACAAGGGAGGTTTAGCTTTGTAAGGACACTCATCACTGTGTGAGCAGGAATGTCTCCAGCTCGACTGGTGGCTGACACCAAGCCCTGATCCACCTTCGCTCTTGCTGGGTTTTTTGGGGGCCCTCTCGTACCCACTCTTTCTTTCAAACCCACCCTTTTGTGCATCTGTATCAAGCCACAGACCCCTTTCTGAAGGTGTTCCTCTAGGATTATTCAAACTAGGTTAGGAGGTTTAGTTGCCACAAAGACATTTTCTGGGTATGAAAGATGCCCAGTGGCACAGGGATTCCTCCTCTTGAAACAAACAGGTCCCACAAGCTCCAGCAACACTTACCTTAGTGACACCCTGCTGCTAGGAGCACACCCCAGGGAAAAATAAAAATTGGGAAACTTCCAAGCAGTATATACACACACAGGGCACAGCGAATCCCCCAAAAGCAGCCTGCCTTTCCTGAGTAGATGGACCCTTACTGCTGAGCTCAGCCCACGGAAGTCTCTGCACTAAACGCAGGACGACTGCCTTAACTGCCCCGCTACGATGTCACCAGACAGTTGGGTGACAGCTTATGATTATGGTCGTGGCATTTCCACAGAAAGAGGGTTATAGCAAAGACGTGCTTGGTAGCACTCACAGTGTGAAGCGCTCTCAGTGGCCTCCTGTCACAGTGATGAGATGAAGGATGCTCCTCCAAAGCCCCAGGTGCCCGTCTCCTGCAAATGTGGGGGCTTCTCCAGCCAGTGGCTCTGTGGGGAAGGGCAGCCTGTTCCAGAGAGAGCTCAGACATTGCACTTCAATGGATTTTTTTTTCCTCCTAACCGTTACCAGTGTTCATGCAGCGCCTGAGGTGGGTTTCCCACCACCCAGAACTTCTCCTTCTTGCTGCTTCATGAAACGTTAAAAGCTGTGTCTGAGCAAATTTCAGCTTCAGGAGTGATAAAAAGAAGGTCACTCCCCAGAAGAGGAGCTGGCTTAGAGCAACGACTTCTCCTCACCCTCATTAAAACTCCAATTCCTTTTCTTGCTGCTGCCACCAAACCCTCTGCTCATCTCCACATCCCTCCAGCCCCATCCTTTTCCCCCTCCTCTTGTGAAGGACGCAGCGGTGGCCGACCCCACACCATGGATGGTCTCTTTTCTAAAAAGCAATGGGGTTAAAGAGCTGATGAAGGTAAACTATCGCTTTTTTCTGACAGCAGCAAGTTGAGGAGGAGAGAGCTGATGCTACAAGGAGAGAGCTGATGCTACACGAGATGCAGCACGTGTAAAACCACACTCAATGTCTCTTACACCTGAAGGAGAATGAAAACCAGGACATGCAAAAGGCAGCCCAGAGCACCCTTCTAAGGCCGGGCCGTTTTACCACCACCTTCTCTTTCCTCCTTACTTACTGGTGAATCCAGGGCTTGGGAACCACCTCGGGCATCGTCACAGCCCTGGAGGCTCACCCCTTGGCCGGGCTCACATGGGGCTTGTGGATAATCATCGTTGAAACCCAACCTGCAGGCAAAGCACCTACCCAGCATCACAGATACTCCCCTTGGTTTTACAGCCTGTGAAATGATATATAGAACAGCCTGGTTTAATTCCTTGAACAACTTCTGCTGCCTTTCTAAGAGGACTTTGTCCAGCCCGTGCTCCTCCTCACCTCTGCCAACGCTTAAAAGCCTGATTGCCGAAGAGCTGGGATAATTATTTCACTCAACTTCAACACATCATGTTGTTTAACTCCAAGATATGAGCCTGTGACAATGAACCCTCCCAGGGCTGGAACCAAAAACGCTGCTGGTAACACGGGAGGTGGCCATTTCCAGTGGGCACGTGGCCCAGCCCAGCACCAGCCATCCTCACCCAGTGCATCCCCCCATCCCTCCGCAGCACAGAGAGGGCAGTGGGGAAGTGCTTGGGGTCTCGCTGGATCGGGCAAACTGACCATCTCCACCCGGATGTTCCCTCCCTGGGAGCTGCCGGGTCCCACAGCACCGGGGGATTATGGAAAGTGCTGCAGCTGATTTCTGAATGTACCCGTTTCCGCCGCGCTGCCTATTCCCTGGGTACCTCCTCCTCCTCAGCTCGCTGCAAGATGATTTCGAGAGCTCACATTTTAATTTCTTTAAGCAGAGCAAGCTCTTGCCGCCGCAAATTAATGAAGATTTCTTAAACACCAGCTTACTTTCCTTTCAGCCAGTTTCCCCTTCATTCAGCTCCCGTGGCAGATGGCACGAAGCTCCTTAATTACGCTCCACGGTCACCACGTCCTCTCCCCAAACAACACGAAGCGTTTGCCACACTTAACTCGTCATTGTTCCCCAAGCCAGGTATGAGAGATGGGGTGCCTTGTGCCAGTCCCCAAAAACCTACAGCCACTTCACCCAACACTGTTCTCACCAGCCAAGGATGGGGCAGCACTGCGAGACTTACCCCCCAAACCCCACCCTTACAACCGAAGCATGGCTTTTACTGTGTTTTAATATCCATCTTATTTGGGGGAGGGGGCAATAAAAGACCCAGGCAATTCCTGCAGCAGGGAGAGGGTTGTCCTGCAGCCCCCGGCTTGCCATCCCTGGCAGCAGTGAACTTGGGGTGATCCCTCCATGGGGTCCTGCAGCTGCGGGGTCCCAGGTGGGGGTAACTCGCCCCAGCCTCTGGTTTGTACTGGCTGCTGATTAGTATAATCATGTTGACAACATGCCAGCGGCGCCGCAGTGTGCAGGGTGACTGCCACTAATTTCAGAAAATGAGTCTGAGCGCTCTTTTATTGTCATAAAAGTAAAAGCGGCGGCGAGCGGCTCTTCGTTGCTATAGGAACCCATCCACCCCGGGGGAAAAGCCAAATTGCTGGACCCAGGTGGCTTCTTCAGAGGTGGCAGTGGAGGGGGCTCTCCCAGTGACACCCCTCCTGGCCCAAGAGTGGCACCAGGGTGGGTTTGGGAGGGTCTTCCAGGGTTGCTGTGGTTATAACTGCGTTATAGACCTGGTACTTGCACAGCCTCAGGTGCCCCCTCTCTGAAAATCGGCCTCTCTGGTGGCTGCTTGGCTTGAGTTTTCACACAGGTTGGAAGTAGCCTCAGCTCTGGGTGTCAAAACTGCCCAGATGATGTGCTCTGGAGGTGCTGCTGCCTCCTGCTGCCCATAAAAAGACCATGGAGAGCCCATTCAGCTGTACCCATCTCTTGGAACCACCTAAAACTTGGTGAAATCCACCCCTGTTCTGGGAGGGATAGTCCCTGTTCCCCTGCAAGCCTCTGGAGACACCAGTGAGGGTGGCTGAGGGTGGAGGAGGCATCAAAACTACCCCTGTGATGGAGATACACAAAGGCCAGAGCCGGGATGAAGCTCAGCTCCCCAAAATCTACCTTTCCCCTGGCTCTGGGTCTCTGATTTCCATCCCTCTGCTCAGGCAGGGAGCCATGTCACCTCCCAGCATTGGTCCCAGCCTTCCCAGTTCACCCACTGACTTGCTGCACACTGGTTTCAAGCCCCTCTCCCTGCACGCAGAGTTGCAGCATAAATAAGCGGGTTTGGGGGATTTTGGTTTTGGGTTTTTTTTGAGCAGATGTACAATCCAAGGCTTATCCACTGAACACAAATAAGTCCAAGGGTGAATTTTAGGTGGTGACTCCTCACAAGCTGCTTTTCAGCCAGCACCATCCCAGTGCTTTCCTGTGAGCCCCAGAGCCAGAACGAAAGGAAACTGGAGCCACGTGATAAAGGAGGACAAAGCCTAATGGGAGAGATAAGGGTGAAGTGGCCAAGGGAGAAAAAGCTCTGCATCGTCACACATTCAACTGAAATTAAACCCACGGAACATAAAGCTGCTCTAAAAGGAAAACCATTCAAGAAAACCTGGTGTTCCAGAAAATACACACCCCTTTGTGCTACAGGGCTCCGGTCCCACCGGGGTGGGTTTTTGGGGGGCGTTTCAGGTGGGTGAGGACTTTGCTGCTGCTGCTCTGTCCCCACCCCACACACGTCTCTCGCTGACATGGAGCCGATTCCACAAACAACCCCTGGGACCAGGAGCCCTGAGGAGCCCCCGGGATCACCGATGCTCGGGAATGCTTTGGTCAGCGATGGTGCAACCTCCCACCTACACCAGGTTGGAAAAACCTCCACCTCCTCCACATCAAAGCCTGTTGGTTAATTGTAATACATTGGTTGTAATACATTGGGGAGAGACAAGACCAGATCAGGACTTGGCGTTGACCCCAAGCTGACACACAGACCTCAGCTCTGAGACTACAATATGGATGAGAATTTGGCAGCTTTGCCAATTCCAGCTGCCAACCCCCCAAAACCCCACCATCCAGCTGCAAATATCCCTCCTTAGCTCTGCTGTGAATGAAATCAGGAAACCAATGGGATGGAGGGATGCACTTAATGAAAGTGATGGAAATCCAGGCACGTGAGATGCCACAAAACAGGCAAGGTGCCTGGGCACGGCCACAATCCCAGCACTTTTTCAGGGTGGGAAGATTTGGTGAACCCCCGAGATGGACACTGGTGATGGAAGTACCCCAGGGTGCACAGGGTTGGTAACACACAAGGATCCTGGCATGGACCAGAGGCAACGGTTATGGTCCTGGCCTGATACACACAGACAAGGGAAAAGACCCATCTAGCCCCAAAACTTGCCAAAACTGAGCTTTTTTGGCTCGCATCTAGCCCCAAGCAGGCAGGGGAGATTTAGATGAAATACCAGAAAGAACCTCTTTGGTGTGAGGGTGGTGAGAACCTGTCCCAGGTTGCCCCGAGAAGCTGTGGCTGCCCCAATCCTGGAGGGGTTGAAGGCCAGGTTGGAGGGGGCTTGGAGCCACCTGGGCTGGTGGGAGGTGTGTTCCCCATCATGGAACGGGATGGGCTTTAAGGTCCCTTCCAACCATAACCATTCTATGATTCTGTGAAATTTCAACTGAAAGCTGAGTAAGACTGATGTGAGAGCAGCTTGGACACGAGAGGGGTGGGGGGAGCTCACCAGCGAGGCCAGCCCAGGTAACGCTTTCTTAAATATCCTGAAAAAGAGGATTTGAAAGAAACGTGACAGCAGCATGAGAGAACCGGGCGGTGGGGACATGGGCATTTTGGTAGGGGGACAAAGGGTCACTGCAGGTTCTACCAGGGCTCTGAAGGGAAAAATCTGCATTTGCTGCCAGCGTGTAGGGGGTGCTGATAAAAGTCCAAAGTTTTGGACTAAGATCCTTGCAGCTCTTTATCCCTAAAAACACAGCCAAGAAAAAGAAAAAGTATATTGCAATAATCACTCTGGGGTGCGACGAGAGCCTGGGCAAAGCTCAATCTGGCAAAAGGATGAATTTTTAAGGTTCACCCTCAAACTCCTTATCCCAGCAGGGACCGTCAGCCTCTGGAGCCACCCCAACCCCAAAGCAACACTGGGAGATATCCAGTCAGGTTTATTGGTGCTCACTCCTCCCGCATTAACAAGAAATCTTCATTTATACACTTGCCACAGGGACTTTTCAGGCTGCCAGCTCCTTCCTTTCACCGAAGACAACACAGTTTCTGGGCCTCCATAATTATTTCCACGTGGGCTGTATTTACTGGCAATTAAATGGTTCAGTGGCTCCGAGACATTAGTCTCCTCTCAACATGTTGGCTGCCAGATTGCTTCCTGCCAGCAATCCCCGTGGGCCAGGGAATTCTGCTGAGCCCTCCGGAGCTGCACATGGATCTGTGGGAGCAGGTGGGAGAGGCCCCCCCTCCTCTACTCCCCCCGCTGCCGAGGCTCTGCTCACCCTCGGAAAAATAATGCTGCAACACAACCTCCTGGTGAGAAATTCGGAGCCATCAGGAAGGGATCATGTTTGCTCTAAACACACTGGCAGCCAGGTGGATCTGAGCTCCTGCAGGACCGGAGAGGTTGCAGGGATGGTGCACGCAGCATCCCTGGGAAACAGCCTTGGAAAAAATGCATCAAGCCGGGAAAAGACGCAGCAACTCGGTCAAACTTGCAGTGGGGATGTAAGAAAACCAGAAAAAAAAAAATAAAAAAAAAGGCAGTGAACTGATAAAATGTGAAGAGACCACAAAAAAATTTGCAAAGCGTGTGGTGGGCTGGGAAAACCCGAAGCAAAACCAGTAACACACAGGAAACACATGGTGGCTCTGGCAAGATGTGCAATAACCTGGGGTAAAATATGCAGCAGCCCCAGCAAAAGATGCACGGATGCCAGTAAAATATGCAGCAGCTTGGTAAAACCTGCTGTGGCTTTTGCAAACCCTGACAAAACATGTGACAGCCCCAGCAAAGCACGCAGCGATCCCAGTAAAACATGCAGCATCCTGGTAAAAAAGCAACCCCAGTAAAACACGCAGCAGCCCTGGGAAAACATGTACTGACCCGGGGAAAAAGATGCAACTACTCTGGTCAGACAGGCAATAACCCTGGTACAACACACAGCAGCCTCAGGAAAATAGGCAGCGACCTGGTGAAAAACAAAGCAACCCGGGAAAACATGCAGTAGCCACGGGAACACATGCAGTAGCCACAGGAACACATGCAGCAGCCACAGGAAAACATGTACTGACCCGGAAAAAAAAATAGCAGCAACTCTGGCAAGACACGCAATAACCCTGATACAAGACACAAGAACCCAGGGAAGCACGCAGCAGCCCTGGGAAAACATGGAATAGCCTCAGGAAAACAGGCCGTGGCCCTGGTGAGGCATGTGGTGACCTGGTGAAACACGCCATGGTCTGGCAAAACCCACAGCAGAGCTTGCGATGCCCTGGTGCAGTGCACTGTGAAACCTCACCCTGACAGGGGGCACGGGGAAGGGATGGGCGAGAGGCAGCTCCGATGTGGCAGGGATTGGTGGAAAAGGAGGGAAAAAGTAAAAAAGGAGGGAAGTAGTAAAAAAGCAGAAAAAAGTAAAAAAGGAGTAAAAAGAAAAGACAAAAAGTAAAAAAGGAGGAAAAAAGTAAGAAAAGAGAAAAAAGTAAAAAAGGAGGGAAAAGTAAAAGCGAAGGAAAAAGTAAAAGAGGAGGGGAAAGGTAAACAAGGAGGAAAAAGTAAAAAAGGAGGGAAAAGTAAAAGAGGAGGGAAAAAGTAAACAAGGAGGAAAAAGTAAAAAAGGAGAAAAAAGTAAAAAAAGGAGGAAAAAGTAAAAAAAGGAGGAAAAAGTAAAAAAAGGAGGAAAAAGTAAAAAAAGGAGGAAAAAGTAAAAACGCATGAAAAAGTAAAAAGGAGTAAAAAGTAAGAAAAGAGGAAAAAGTCAAAAAAGAGGAAAAAGTAAAATAGGAGCAAAGTAGTAAAAAAGGAAGAAAGTTTGACTGAACTCCAAAGTTCAGGAGGCTGCTCTGGCCCCCAGGAGCTGTGGCAGCAGCTGGGCTGCAGGACTCACAGGGGCACAGAGCACATCAGGAACCTGCTCGGTGCCAGATTTCCAGGCCAAGAGCTTCTGGCTCCTGAGCCAAGCAGGGAACATCGTGTCTCATGGCAGGAGCGTCCCAGCCTGGTGCAGGGACCGGGGAGGCTGAAAAACACGGGATGGGGCTGAAGGGACCACGCTGCATCTCCAGGAAAGCACCTGCTAGAGGGAAGAGTGGGTGCCCCAAACCACCCCAATAGCTGCTTGCAACTATTCAATGACCTGTTCATATAAAATGTGGGGCTTGTTCTTACTAGTGCAAGACTTTTCCTTTCTTTTTTAATTATTCTAAGGAAGTACCTGAAGTTCCCAAGATCCTGGTGGATTCCTGCAGAGCTGCTTTGGGACAGCGTCCAGCATGGTGCTGAGTGCCTGGCCAGAGAGGAAGTTTAAATAAATCAGATGTTTTTGCTGTGGCTCCAAACATCTCCACCTCCTCACCATCAAAGGCTGCCGCTCAGTACAGCCCCAGCTCTGTTAAAACCTTCACAGCCCCCAAATGCCTCCCAGTCCCTGGGATGGCACAGAATAATTTTCCTGTCCCCAAAGGCCAGGCTCGCTGCTCACAGGGCTCTAATCAGCTTCAGATCTTTGTCTGGGCTTGCTCATGAGTGCCAGGAAGTGGGATGAAGGTGGTGGGACAAGACAGGAGCCTGGGGATCCGGATATTTAAATCAAATCATAGAATCACTCCATGGTTAGAGTTGGAAGGGACCTTAAAGATCACGGAGTTCCAACCCCCCTGCCATGAGCAGGGACACCTTCATTATAATAATAACATAATATGCCTTCATTATATTGCCTACTTTTAAATTTCAAGCTTTCACTGTTTTCCTCCTGCCTGGCCCTTTCTCCGGCTTTAGCTGGTGTTTGTCAAAAGAGCCCAAATTGCCTCAAATTCTGCTCGGTTGCTGTCAGAAGAGTGAAGCCTGCTCCCAGCCATGATAATATTTAGCAGCTCATCCTTTACTCCTCACTTATTCAGGTGCCTGAAAAGTGCCCCCAGGCTGGGCAGGGCTGGCACCACGCGCCGCTGTTGCTGCTGGTTTGAGCCCCCCAGCTCTGTTTTCCGTAGCTCCCTCCTCGCCTGATGCTCCCCAACAGAAATATGGCAAGAAACGGGATTTCACTGGTTGCTCTGAGCGCATCCCCAAGTCGCCAACCCCTCTGTGTTGGCCCGGGGAGGGGGGGCTTTTCTTTTTGGAGAGCAGAAGGATGCACCTGAGCCCTAAAATGTCCCTTGTTTCCCATTCCTCCTGTTGCCCAAGCTCCCATCAGCAAATACCACTCACCAAAGTGCTCCGGAGCACCCCTGGCGCTGCTGGCTCCTGGGACCCACTGGAAGGTGCGGGTCCCCACGCCGGTCCTCGGCGGAGGGTCTCCACTTTGTGGATAAATCCCAGCAGCGCTCTCCGTTTGCTCTCCCTTCCAGCGCAGCGAGGCTCCCGATGGCGCTCCAGAGAGCTGTACAGGGAATTCATGGAGCTCCTTGGCTCGAAGTCACATCAGGCTGTGCTGACAGCAAAGAGAAGGTGCAATTGATAATTCTGCATTTCAGATCGGCAAAGGAAAGGGCTTTGGGCAAGTTTTAAAAAACTAAAGGGGTTTGGGGTTGGTTTTTCTATTTTTTTTCCCCCAGAGGAAAAGGAAGCTACTTTCTGTCTCAACAGCTTTTTCCTCCTTCCCCCTCTTCTCCCCACCTTTCTATGACAGGGGGTGAGTGTGTGGCTCAAGCTGCCACCTGGGGTTGCAGAGGACAACGGGGCTGGTGAGGGGCCTGGAGAATAAATCTCCAGTAAAAAACCAAGAGCGATGGAAGGAGCTGGGACTGTTGAGTTGGAGGAAGAAGAGGCTGAGGGGAGACCTCACCACTCTCTGCAACTCCTTGAAAGGACACTGTAGAGAGGTTGGTGCTGGTCTCTTCTCACAGGGAATTAGTGATAGAACAAGAGGGAATGGCTTCAAGCTGCAACAGGGTCGGTTTAGGCTGGACATCAGGAAAGAATTTTTCACAGAAGGAGTGGCCAGACCCTGGAATGGGTTGAGTCCCCATCCCTGAGTGTGTTTAGGAGTCATTTAGATGTGGTGTTGGGGATGCTGGTGTAGGGGAGAACTTTGCAGAGTGGGGCTGGTGGCTGGACTCGATGATCTCTTCCAACCTGAACGACCCCATGATTCTAGATCACGACCCAGCCCTCAGAACACATAGAGAAATAACGTGGGTCCAACTCTGTGGCTTCCTGCAGCCTCACAGGAACAGGCCTGATTTACAGACGAAATAACCCTGGGCACCTTGAATTTCCGCTCGTGCTCTGGCAGAACAATACATGAGAACTTTGGGTGCTGCTCCAGCTTTTTCGAGGCTGCCCTTCCAGAAGTTCCATGGGCTCCGCACACACTCCTCGTGGTTTAAGGGCAAACAGGGATTTATTATTCTCTTGGCTCGTGTATCCCCAAAGCACCGGCAACACTTGCCAGCAGATGACGATGAGGCGTAAAGACCCCACAGCAGAGGTGCTGGGTGCTGGGATTGATCTGCAGTGACATACGGGCTGTGTTTTGGGGAGAAAGGCTGGGAGCCCAGGAGTCACCCTCTGCCGAGCCGTGTGGCCCTTCACACCAGAGAGGGGTGTCTCCGCTGTCAGCCCTGGACCTCAGTGTCCAAAGCATCCTCACGGAGCAGCGCTGCAGCACAGCACCCGGGGGCTCTGTGCTCCTGCCCCTGTCGCAACGAGAAAGGGAGGAAGAAAGGAAAAAACCAAATAAATCACCCTTCTGCCCATTCTTATAAGGTGCACTAAGGAGAAGGGAAAATCCAGGACTTTGGGAGCCATCCTCACCCTTCACATGGGATTTGCCCCTACAACTTGCTTCCCGGGGCACTTCTAACTCCCCCCCGGCAGGAACGCTGGGCACCTCTGGGTGCTGGGGGGTGATGCCTGAGTCCCCTGAGGGACCCATGGGCTTTTTTCACACACAACTTGGAGAAAAGTTGGAAGCAGCCAGGCAGCCACGGGACACTGATGGAAAAGCACAGGAAAGCAGATTTTCTACACGAGGCTGCTCTCCCTTCTCCTCCCTCCAGCTGTACAGGGCTATTTTATTTTCTTTAAGGGCTTTATCAGCCTGCCTTTGGGAGGAAGCTGCGGCAGCACATCCCATGTGGCTGATGATAACTCCTGCTGAGACGAGCAGGGCGGAGGGTAATTCCCATGGAGGGAGAGCAGACCCTGCTTCGGGTTGGAGACGTGCCTGGAGACCCCGACACCATGATCATTTCATCCTGAAAAACTGGGACTCCATTCAAGTCGTAAAAATGACAGCTTTGCTCTCAAATCTCTTCCATGTGTGTGCTGGGGCTGTATCTGCTGGAATGAGGAAAAATCTGTCTTTTCCACAGGCGAATCCAAGAAACCAGCCCTGATGGCGAGTGAGCTGGCTGTGGCCCTCTCCACTTGCCACCAGGCCAGTTCCTCACAAAACCCTGCCCTTGAAAGCACGTGTTCAAGCTGTTGGAGCAGGTCCCCGGTGAGGACAACCTGTGCACGGTGCTGGGGAAGCCACCAGGCCATGGGCAGCCAAGAAGGTGCTCATTCTGCAAGAGTCCAGCCTCACTTCAAGACTCCAGGTGCAAGTTTGGTTGTTTAAAAGTCACTTTATAGCTTACCAATTTATCTGAAGAACGTGAAAAATCCTCATTTGATTTGATTTGATCTGGATGGCTGCAATGCAGCAAACCTGGCCTGCCCAGTGATGGTTCTCCAATGTCCCTTCCCGGCACTGATTAAAAGTCCCTGGCCAAGGGACAGGCAGGAGTCGGTGCGAGAAGCATCTCACATGTGGCTGCATTGACCTCTGCTGCTGGGATCAAGACAATAATTAAGAGGAACTTCTTCAGACACCACTTACCAGAAGGGAAGACACATCCCTGTCATGGGCTGGTACTGTTTGTGGCCAGCAGCAGTCAGTAGCTACTCCTGACAGCAGCACTTCTGTATGGACTGACCATCCATCCATCCATCCATCCATCCATCCATCCGTCCACCTCCATCAAAGGCTCCAGCCCTGCTCTTGCCACTCTGCTGGGGGAAAAAATTATTTTTTATATTTTTAAAACACCCCCACCCTCCCTTTCTTGCTGGGAGTTGGCTATTTCTCTAGCAGATGGCCAAAAAAGCATGGTTTAATGTCGTTACCTTGGGGTGTGCAGGAAATGTCCAATGCAAATTCTGGACTCCCCAGTTCCAGAAGGACACAGAACTGCTGGAGAGGGGACAGCAGAGGCCCCCTAAGATGCTGAGGGGCCTGGAGCATCTCTGTGCTGAGGAAAGGCTGAGGGACTTGGGTGTGTTTAGTCTGGAGAAGAGAAGGCTGAGGGGGGATCTGATCAACACCCAGAAATCCTTCAAGGGGGGGTGTCAGGAGGATGGGGCCAGGCTTTTTCCAGTGGTGCCCAGGGACAGGACAAGAGGGAATGGGCACAAACTGGGACATAAGAAATTCCATCTAAACATGAGGAGTAACTTTTCCCTGGAAGCCGGATGCCCAGATGGCAGAGGCTGCCCAGAGAGGTGCTGGAGTCTCCTTCTCTGGAGACATTCAAACCCTGCTTTGACACGTTCCTGTGGGACCTGCTCTGGCAGAGGGTTGGAGGAGCTGATCTCCAGAGGAACCTTCCAACCCCAGAGCATTCTGTGATTCTGTGAATTCCCTCTCCTCCATAAGGCCTTACTGGGGCAGGATTCTCTCTCCAGATCTCAGCACTTCTCCTTGCCCTTAGCATCTTCACCAGTACTTTGTTGATCTTTCATCTGGCATCAAGGTAAGAAGTAGCTTTGTCCTGGATTTTCCACCTCAGCCAGAGCAGCCCTGATTTCTGTTTTCCTTCCACCTTCATGAAACACACCCCAGGGGATAAAAGAGCCTTTTTCCATTCCTGAGCCCCACAAGGCCACGGCAAGATGTGACCCCTCCAACCAAACAACACAGGTTGAGTCAAGTCCCTCAAAGCCACATCCCCACAGACACATTTTAGGGCTGCCTTGGACCTACCTGCAGCAATGCCAAACCCTGTAACTCCTGTGTGAGGGATTACGGGGGATCAGGGGCACCAGATCATATCTCCCCTAATGTCACACATGTGGGAGCTGACATAGCAAACTGACCCATAAACAGACTGCTAATCCCAGAGCCACCCACCCCCTCTCTTTGCCTGCAGACAGTGGCACATTCCCAGTTTCCCAAGTCGCCATAACCCGATGCCTGTAATTAATTCAGCCTTGACACAAACGTGCTGGTTCTGAGTGAGGAAACCCTTCAGATTAAACAGCAGTTCTCTCAGATCTGGTCTAGGACCTGCACGTCACCATCTAATCCCAAATGTACACCTCACTTGAAACCAGGATTATCATTTCTTATCCAGTGCCAACCTGGGGAAACTCCATCTAAGATACTCGGTCCTAAAATCCAGAGCTCTTTCACCTTGACCCCAGATCCCCACAAACATACAGGGAAATGCTACCATGAACGGGAAGCCCACGGCTGCCACCCTTGGATCCAGAGTCAACTGTCCAGTTTTCCAACCATCCAGTGGTTGCCCTGGGAAATCCTAACACTTGTACTGATTCTAGCAAGTGTGATTTTCTCAGATAGTCACTCCTGGAGACAAGGTGTGTATTTGATTTCCTCTGTCGAGCTCACTGACTATTTTTGAGCATTGCATCGATGCAAGGTTAACACGTCCTGACTCGTTCTGCTGCCAAACTCAACGGGTGGGTGCCACACAACGGAGGCAAGAGTTTTAGCCATTTTTCCAATTTCTTCATATAGTTTCCCAAAGAAGGGGAGTACTGCCAGGCACAATTTTAATTAACCTGACGAAGGCTGATTTTGAATAACTCGGCTGGTTCAAACACTATGCAGAGGAATAAATCTGCACAAGGAGCAACTCTGCTTAATTTGGTGGCACCAACGCTGGAGAAGGAGAAGATGAGGTTTGTACAAGCCCTCTCCATCCAGTTGATATCTCCAGTTTCTCCGTTTATGGCTCTTCTGAGCCAAAGGCCAAATTGCTGAGAACAAGGGTACCGGAGGAACAATCGTGTGGAGGTGCGTGGGCTCCCACAGAAGTTGAGTGACCGACAAGGTGTCCCCTCCTCCCTCCCGCTGGCTCTCGGCCTGAAGACATTTTGCTCATGATGCAACTTCCATCATTTCCATAGCAACCATCTTTTTTCAGGCCTCAGGACTGGAGATTTTTTTTAACAACTCCATTTGCCAATTCTAGGCCCAGGAGGAAGTGGGCTGCAAAGGGAAAAAGAACTCATTCAAATGCAAAATAGCTGCAATAACAGCCGAGGAGGGCAGGGGGGCCCCATTACTTGGGCACATTGCTTTTCACCAACCCTTCCTCCTGCTCTTGGTTCACGCCTGTGAAAGACCCTCATCCAGTGACACATTTGACACTGGAAGCCATGACGTGCATTGGGGCACGCAGACAACAGCTGGCACAGGCCTGAATGGGATTTCCCCCTCCTGAATGGAAAGATATTGCTTTGCTTCAATGGGAGCTTTGATCTGGTTCTGTCAAAACCACCCTGGGGTCTCCTGCGAATGTACTTGGTGCCTCCTTCCTAGGCCAGAGAGGTCCTGTGCCCTCGGTCCCCTTCCCACGAGAAGCACCAGCTTCCACCTTGGTCTATCTCAGCTCTCAATGAGCCTAAAATTAATGTTCAACACATGCCACGGAGGGGCTTGTGCATCATCAGGCTGAACATTAGGAAAGAACTTTTCCCAGAAAGAGTGGTCAGACCCTGGAACAGGCTGCCCAGTGAGGGGGGTTGAGGGGAGGTGGTGTTGGGGGATCTGGTGTAGGGGAGAGCTTTGCAGAGTGGGGCTCCACCTGATTTTTCAAATCCACCTCCCGCTCGCTTTCTTTTCCCCCAGAGCACCCCAACCTCAGCAAAAGCAAAACAGGAAAGATGCCTGGTCTCTGAGACAACAGCAGCCCGATGTCAGAGCACCATCCCAGTGCCTTTTTAACTCGGTATTTTGATCTTTAGCTGCTTTGCTGCTTGTTGGTCCTGCACAGTAAGATGGCAAGGCAAGGGTGTGCACCTCAGTTTGGGGTGTTCCTCCCCGGACATGGGACCAGCTTTTTTGGGTGCGTTTTCCGCAGTAGAGAGAACAGGAAGCAGCTCTGTTAAAGAGCAAACTCCTGCCTGAAGCACACAAATAAAAAACCTTGTGGTTTTCTCCAGATTTTCATCTTGGCGTGGCAGGCAGACACTATTGAAGCCTTGTGCACAAAAGCAGACCAGCCAGAAAAGTTTTACATTCACCTGCAGAAAGGAAACAGCAGAAAGGGTAGATACGCTCCAGATAAACCAAACGCGCCAACAGGATTTGCACCCATGTCCTGCCCCACCAGATTCACTGGGGAAAGCCTCATGTCATGCCAGGGAGGTCATGGCTTCATTCTTGGGTCCTACAGAGAGGCTGATCTGCAAAAGATCACAGAATTGTTTTGGTCCAACCATCAACCCAGCACTGCCAAGTTCCCACTGACCTGTGTCCCTCAGCACCACGTCTGCCTGGCTTTGAAATCCCTCCAGGGATGGTGACTTCACCATTGCCAAGGCTTCACAACCCTTCCAGTGAAGAAGGTTTTCCTAATATCCAATCTAAACCTTTTTTGGTTGTTGAAGAAATGAGCCAGGCTGGGAGCAAGGAGGGGGAACGCAGATACTCCCCCAGTCCACATCCTCGCCTGGTCTCATGGGACACCCTTGGGTTCAATCCAGCCCTCAGAACCCCCTACTCCTGCACTAGGCAGAGGGATCCAGGGCACTCGGGACACTTGGCTCTACCTAGGACCTACAGGAGGGGAATCCAGACCTGAATGGGTCTGCAGAGGGATATGTTCTACCTTAAGGACATCTAGGACCTTCATCCCATCCATCCCAAGAGCTTATTCCTCGCCGTACTGCTGAGCTCTAGCACCATTTAACATCGCAGCTGCGAGGTCCATGCACTTAATTCTTTCAGTCTTTTAATCAAGAGTTCTTAGGAAAGCAAGCTGGTACTGACTCGGCTTTATCCACAAACAAGCTCTGCCCCCAAAAAACCCAAGATAAACATTTTTGCCACTGCAGGATGAAAAAGCAGACTGCTCCCACACACCCTGCTGTGCCGAGGACTGAGCACCTCATCTCAGACGACGGCAAGAGACGGTGTTGTTTCAATAGCTTGGTGCATTGTCATCATGCCTTGGTTCAAGGCTTTCAAAAGATTAAACAAACTCTATTTACCTCCGAGTCCCTGGCTGCGGGGTTTTGATTCACGAATTGTTTCTGTGGTCCATGTGGAAGCACCTGAAAGGCAAAAAGAAATCTTACTGAAGGACTCATCTAATGAGGTTTCTTCCATCCGGAGCCAAAATCTTGGGAAAACTCTGCTCAGTCTGACCCGAGCTCCTGTCCCAGCTCCCAGACTTTGTGTGACTGAACCAGCGCCTCCCAAAAGGCAGGCAGCCCCCCAGCAGAGTAAGACAATAAGACACTATTGCCAAGCCCTGAGCAGGAACATGTGGAATACCGACTCCACCAAAACATCTCCACCTCTTTATGCACAACAGATCCATTGGAGGCTTTTTTGCTCTTTGAAAATCCTGCCCACGGTGAAAGAATCCTCCCAAGGATGCTCGTGCTTCCATGTGAAAAGGAAAAAGGGGGGAAAAGGAGCTGCCAAACTGGAAGAGATCAAAAAGGAGAAATGTTAAACAGTTGGATTAAACCAAAACAGTTTATAATTTTATGGTTTCCTCCTCATTTGTAGTGGAACTGCTATGAGACCCCCTCCTCCCTGCTCCCACCCCAAGCTCCTGCTCCCGGTTTATCCCACACCTGGGAAACCCCTGAGGGAAGGTGGAACTGACCCAGCTGCTGAGGGAAATTTCTTTCGCTTTTTCTCTCCCTACCTGGCCAAAAGCTTCCTCAGGAAACTGCATTGTTGGCCATGGATGAAATGCAGTCCTGCAAATGGAAACCTAATTGAGTTTTCCTATTTGCTGACTTGCAGCAAAGAGATAAGAAAATCCAATATAGTCCATAACCCTGATCAATTAGGAAAAATAAGCTGTAAGGTACATAAAGGGATGCCTCCTCCTTCAGCTTTTGGGAGACTTCTCCTCACTCCATACATTTTTCCCAGGTATGTGGCAAACTTCTGCCCAAGCTACAAGGTTTTGCAGGTTTTGCCTGTGTTAAACCCTCCTCAAGGGAGGGCAGGAGATGGCAGGGGAGCCATTTGCTTTTATTTAAAGAGAAAAAGATGACCAGTGATATCCTGCAAAGGAGTAAGAGACAGTCAAAGAAAAGCAAAATCCTTCTGTGTGCAGCAAATTAGATTAAGGGGGAAAGAGACCAAAAAAATTAATATAGAGAACAGAAGCTGCAGCAGATAAACAAACAAGCAGCACAAACCATTAAAACTGAGAAATAAACATTTAATTAAAAACCCAATCACTTAAACAAGCAGGAAATGTTCCCTCAGCTTCACAGGAGCAGAGACAGCAAAGTCTAACCAGCTTTCTCCTCGTTAGCGAGACCTGAGGGTCAAGCTTAATTAAAACTCAGACCACCCTGCCGTCAGCATCTGGTTTGCAAAATAAAATCAGATTTTCAGCTGCAACCCAGGGCCTTTGGCTGGAGAACAAGACAGAGCCGCAGCTCTTCCAGCACCAAACAGTGCTGTTCTGTCACCAAAATTGCTGGGGACAGAATTTTGCAGGTTTGGGTGGGAGCACCAGGAGCAAAGCCCATTTCCCACCCATTTTTGACTCAGGGGAGCCCTGAGCAAAGGTAGAAACCACTCAGCTCCAGCCGCGCTCGGCCACTGACCTCAGCAGAGGGAGACCATGACTTCACCAGGAGTTTCGAGACACAGTAAATCCATAAAGTTACCCAAATCCTGCCCGAGGCAGGACTTCTCATCCCAGCACTTTGTGTTTGTTGGGATGTGGCTCCATGCCCTTCTTTCAGCCAGTTTCCCAAATCCCACAGAAAACACCTTCATTTTCCCCCTCCCTGGGTTTTTGAGAGATTAATCCTGGGAAAGCACCAGCTCCATAACCCATCCCCACCGCTCTGTACCTGCTCCACAGCAACTGAGGCGCTTATTTGTGCCGCCGGCTGCTCCTTTTTATCCCACTGCCCCTGTCAGGCCGTCATCTTGGGTGCTCTCCTTTCTCCACTTGTTACCGCAGCTCCGGCACCTAAAACACAAATGAATCGAGACAGGAATCGCCAATTCTTCGCACTTCCACGCCGTGGCTTAGCACAAGGAGCGGGCGGCCTCTCCCAGAACACAAATGACCACCCCCACGGCAGGAAAAGCACCAAGCCACGGACTCATTCATATGAAAACTTTATTATAAACGAGGACACGGCCTCCCCGGGAGCAACGTTATACGTTCCCCTCCCAAACTTTTACAATTTAACGGTCATAATTAAATAAGAGTAGCTACCAAAACAGCGCGTGCAGCTATAAAAGAAGAATTAATCCTCAAACCGCCGTTGTTTCAAACATGGCCCCAAAAAGTGGTTTTTCCACGGCGGTCTGCCCCTGAGGGCTGGGAGCTGGCACCCTGCGGGGACCCTCCGTCCCCAAAGCAGGACGGGTTTGATCCCACC
>VXBJ01002653.1:344718-484769 GCA_013400055.1 Nycticryphes semicollaris | reverse complement strand
GCCAGGAGCAAAGTGCTCTGTGTTACCAGCATTATATCATTTCCCGTATCATTTATATATATAACAATGTATATGTGTGTATATATATATATATATATATAATCTCCTTCTTGTGCCTTTAGAAAATTAATAATTTAATCTCAAACGCCCCAGCTGGTTTGTTCCCAGCTATGGCCAAAGTCATTCAGCTGGAGCAAGCAACTTTTCCACTGCTTTCCTGCCCCGGCAGCCCAAGCTCCCTGCTCCCTGGCCGGAGCCACACGGTCCTGGCACAGAACCCTGGTGAACTTGCAAGAACCTGCCATCACCACCAGCACGACCACTCCACCACCAGGACCACTCGACCACCGCACTTGGCCCTGGCAGAATTCCTGGAGCTTTCCAACTGGGATCATCACACCTTTAACCCACTGGCACCGGAGAACCTTGAGGAACAAGAGGCCTGGGGAAGACACAGGGGGAACAAGATCATCTAAAAACAAACGGGATATTTTGCTGACGGCAACAAAGACCCACACACTGGTCCCTGGTCTCTACCAAAATGCATTTACAGTGTCTCAGAGATGGGGGGGAAAGAGGAAGGGAGAGGGAGGGAGGGAGCAGGAGAGGGACAGCAAGACGGGTTTTCTGCTGTTCAACCCTCAAAGACCTGAAGAAGAAACAGAACATCCACAGACTGCTAAAAAACGCTTTTCTGAGAAAGTGCCATTATAAGGAGGGAGCCAGAAAATCTTTAAGCAATATATATGGATATATATATATACATATATATATACACAGAGATCTATACACACAGATATATATATATATATATGCACATATATATATACACATGCTTAAGGTAAACTGTCACAGCATAGCTTGTTTCTGTGAGCTGTGTACATCCCTCCCAACGCAGGCAGAAGGAGGAGGAAGAGGAGGATGCAGAAGGCATGCAGTCCACAGCCCCCCCACACACAGCCCGCCCACCAGCCACGTCCCCACTGCAGCCCCCTCACCCCCCAGTGCCGGTAGGGTTGTGCCCTTAAGGTATTCAGCTTGTGTGAGACTCAGAGTTGACAAATAAAAGCGTCTGTCATTGTGCTTCCACCACTGGAAAAATATCGTTACCCTATGACTATAAACGTTAAGGTGAAATAGGCAAATTAGGCAGTACTATAGAGATGCTTTTGTTTGTTTGTTTGTTTGTGTGACCTAACAAATAATTATTACTGGCAATTATTTTCATATCACTTAGAATCTTGCCCTAATGGTAATAAGGTGGTGTGCTTTCCCCGCCCTGCGCCTATAGGTGGTACTTCCGCAGCAGTTCGGATTGCCAGGGGTGTTTCCTTTCCGGAAACCTGTCAGGGATTTTGATTTTGAGGAAATCCTGGATACACTTTTCTAGCTCCTCCTCGATGGAGAGCTTCTCCTTCACTGCTTTTTTCTTGCTGGAGTTGGACTCCCGGGAGCCGGAGGTGAGAGTCCGGAGCAGGTCACTCTTCCTCCGGATCTCGGACTGTTGGAGGAGCTGCACCGGGCCCTTCTTGGCCGGTCGGTCCAGAGTCTGTATGTTGGGCTGGCGGGTGACGGGGCCGCAGATGACGGTCTCCTGGGGGGAGCTGGCCTCCGACTGGCTGTCACAGCTGGAGGTGGAGAGCTCGTTGCAGGAAGTGCCGCTCTCCCCCTCCTTGTCACCTTTGCCGTTCTTGCAGCAGCAGTCGCAGTGGGACGGGGACCACCGGGAGGGCTCGCCTGCAAAAAGAATGGAACGTCCCAAGGTTACCAACAGCTCCAAACCTGTGTCCAAAACCAGCCTGCTTGCCCATCACCGGGCTGAACATCACCACAAACCATCAGCAAAACCTCCATCCACTCTCGAGCGCGGCTGATTCCCATTCACTTTGGAGCTCCTTCACCCACTTCACCTGCCTGTAGTGCTCAGGTCCCCTGAGACACCCAACACAGGTCTGAGAGTTTTCCAAGATCCTCCATGAGAAACAGTCACAGAGAAGGACCCAGAGGGAGCAATCGTCCTCCCAGGAGCACTAATTGTCTTTTGGGTTGTAATGATTTGTTATTACCTCCACCCACCAGCCCAAGGCCAAGCCCTGAGCAGGTCACACAGAGCTCTTTCTCCTTTAAGAGAAAATTCTGCTGAAGTCCACAGAAATTTTACCCAAGGAAACACAGAGAAAAAAAAAAAAGGAATGAGGGCTTCAGATTTTGTCATTTCTGATCCATTCCTCCAAGTTTTACCTGTGTGTGTGATTCCTTTGAAGCCAATAAGCTCATACGCGTGCGCAGAGGTTACAGGGCCAAGGCCAAGGTTACGACTTCAAAACAGAGACAGAAATGATGAAGCTTTGGCTATCAGAGGAAGGCAGGACACCAGCAAAGCCTGCTGCTCCTTCTCAGCCCAGCTACTGACTCCGCAAACACAAGGGGACCAACAGCTTGTTCCAGCACTGACCTTCCCTGCATTTGTGTTTCACAAAGGCAGGTCTGGACAGCAGGGAATAGGGCCTGTTCTCACAGGAAGGGTAGGTCTTCACTGGTCATGACAAAAGAGAGACCTCTGGGAAACACGCTCCTTCATCTGCATAACCCATCAGTGATAGGCACCCCTGAATAACAATTTATTTCCTGATTCACACAGCACATTGCTTGATTTTTTTTCTTTTTCAGCTGGAGACCTGCCCAAAGGCAATAATCCGTGACAAAGGGGAAGAGCTGGCATCGATAACAGCTGTTCCCTGACCAATAATCACGGATTTAAACATCATTTGGAAGCATCCATCTTCCCACTAAAATGTAATTATCATTTCCAACTCATGCAGATTGGTAACACTACCCAGAGCAAGAAAAGCAGAATTTAGCTTAGTGGCTTCGGACCAGCAGGGGCAGGAGAAGGGAATGGGAAGAAGGTCAGTGGGGACAGAGCTGCAGCCTGGGCAATAAAAAAAAAAAGGGGGGCAAATGTGTTGCTGCTGACTTCAAGCCTCTGNGGGCCAGGGAATCTCCTCCTTGTACCAGTTTGCACCAGGTCCAAGTGACCATTTGCTGCTGCTGCTCCAGAAACAGGCCCCCAGCAAAAAAAAAAAAAAAGGGGGGGGGAATAAAAAAAAAAAAGGTGGCAAATGTTGCTGCTGACTTCAAGCCTCTGAGCATCATAGAATTGTCTGGGTTGGAAGGGACCTTTAAGGTTATCTGGTCCAACCATCAACCCAACTCTGATAAAAGCCATCACTAACCCATGTCACTGAGCACTGTGTCAACCCTCCAGGGATGGTGCCTCAACCCCTGCCCTGGGCAGCCCAGTCCAAGGCTTAATAACACTTTCAGGGTAAAAATTGTTCCTGATATCCCTCCTAAACCTCCCCTAATGCTGGGGAGGAAGGGGGTTTGCAAGTACATGGCAACAAATTGTCCCTGACAGTCACTGCCCTGCTCTCCCATTGCTCCAGCTTTTTCACAACCATGAACATGACGCATATAATTTACAGAGACAGGCGGAAAAACAAAAGTCGGGAAGCCTCTCCTCATCCCTTTCTTCCTCTTTCTTGTCAATAGCAGAGGAGTCTTTCAGTCTGTGAGCTGTGTTGCAAATCTAATTTATGGCCATGCTTCAAGACCCGTTCTGTATCTTGTCTGAAAAAAGGTCAGTAGTGGCTAAATTGAAATTTTTTATCATTTGCTTAGTTTTGACAAAGGCATTATGTACTGAGCCTTTGTAAAACCCTGCTCACACGTGCTTCTGAACAGCACATCCGTGAGCAGCTCCTCAGTCCAGTTGACATTACAGCTGGGTGAGGGTTTTTCCTGCTTTTCCTAATTTTTTTTCTTGTGAGGGGCTGCTCTAGAGCATCAGCCCTTCCCAAACACACATCATTTATTCCAGCAAGCAACTGCCAGCACTTGAAAGGCAAAAATTAACCAGGTGGAGGGGAAGCAGAGAGGGTGTTTCTGAGGGAATGGAGAGGTTCTGGAATGGGGGTCCTCTCTTTCCTTCCCTGTCTCTCTCTGCACTCACCTGGAATTAGTTGTTCTCTTCTCACCTCTAAACTCAGTCATTTTCCCTGTGCTGCTTGTGTGGATTTAAGGATGACCATGAATCCTAACAGAGAAAATATTTTTGACACCACCACTGCTGCCAGCAGCATTTTCAGGAGGTGTTCTCCCTCCTCTGGACCCATAGCTCCCTCCCAGTGGACAGTGGGGTTGAGCTGGGGATGCTCACCCTCTCCCATGCCAGGACGATGGGCTCCCACTGCCTTTGCTGCACCCTTTCCCCACACTGAACCGACTGAAGGCTGAAAATAGGTGAAAAACAAGTGGAGAGGGAAAAGGTCTCTGCTGAGGTCAGTTCCCACTAGTGCAATGAGAATTTTCCTCCCACATCCTACCCTGGTTCTCAGTGTGGCAGGTTTCGGTGCCTCCCTAACAGTGTCTAAGCAAATTCACAGGGACTAAAGCTAAAGCCCATCCACACTCCATGGCAGTGGGACAGCCAAGAAACCCAAATCAGAGGGCTGTGCTGGCCCAGCCAAGGAACAGAACTCCAACAGGTGCCTGAGGTGCCCAAACAACCTGGACATCAACATCAGACCCCAAACAGCAGACCCCTGCAGCGCTGTGGGACATTGCCACAAGCACTGAAGGAAACTTTCCAATCCTGAGCTGAAGCTGGGCACACACTTAGGTGGCAGACACCTCCTCACAGCCTCCCGTGGTTATGGGGAAGAAGAAGGGGTCCAGCCCCCCGTGCCCCGGCCAGAAGGACCAGACCCTGCTCGGAGATAGCCACATGGGCAAGAGGACCCACCAGCTGCTAGCAGGTACATCTACAGTGTATTCTTCATTACCACCATCAAGCCTCTTATAAGTTAATTAAGACCTGATGGATGCTAATTTCACTCAGTGAATATTCACCAGCGATGGGCACACTGCAGGTGAGCCGGGAGGAAGAAATTCATCTATTCATGAGGCTGAACAGCAAAACCCAGGTGTGATGCGGGCACTGGGAACAGGCACGGGGCTTGGAGAGGTTCTCCCAGCAGAGACCTCCCACTGGCACCAGTGGCCAGAGAGTGGGACTGGGGCGGCTTGTCGGGAGTGGGGCTGGTGGCCAGCAGGAGCACTGGTGGTTGGCAGGCAGGGCTGGGGGGGCTCACCTGGAGAGGGGCTGGTGAGCAGCCAGAGTGCTGGTGGCCAGCAGTGGATGTGGGGGATGCAGAGCATCCCTGCAGGGGATGTGGGCACAGATCCCTAAACACCTGGG
Organism: Nycticryphes semicollaris; assembly: GCA_013400055.1. Taxonomy (NCBI): domain Eukaryota; kingdom Metazoa; phylum Chordata; class Aves; order Charadriiformes; family Rostratulidae; genus Nycticryphes; species Nycticryphes semicollaris. Next base: position 479,506 of record VXBJ01002653.1, on the reverse strand, counting down.
GACACTAGAACCCAGCTCGGCAGCAGCCAGGAGAGCTCAAACCACTGAGCTCACCCCTGCAGCCTCAACAACAAGGGGTAAAGGCAAACAGATTTCTTTTGGATAAATACATTCCTGACACCTTTAACTGGCGGGGAAGTCTGCATGGGCAGATAAGCATGCTCTCAGAAGCCATCCAGCCCCCCCAAGACCCTCTCCTGCTGGCCCCAGCCCAGTGCAGGCAGTCAGGACCCCAGCGGGTGCGAGGGCAGCGCCCGACGTGGCCTTTTACTTGTAGCTACAAAATCAGCTTAAGTTTTATGCTGAAAAGACTTTGACATAATCATTACAAGAGCAACATACTGGGCTAGCCAGAGCAGGACACTCAGAACTTCTAAAGAGAGGGGGAAAGCTATGGAGAAAATGGAATTGTCCTTTAGCATTTAATGAACTAGTATGTGGGGGAAATAATTTTCATTAGGCTATCTTCAGTTAGCAGAGGAAGGAAAAAAAAAGAAAGGCTCCAGTATTAAGCAATAATACATGAAAAATACATCTGTGCCAACCAGGATCAGAGTAGTTACCACGCTAGGAGGTTGGCTGTGTTAGCTGAACAGGCCTGTGAAATGATCTGATCTCGTCAGGGAAGCCCAGCTCCGCTCTGTGCCGGAGCACAAGGAGAAGCGTGGGTGCAGCCACCTCATTTAGTGCTTTCCAAACACCCTTCCCTGAATTTTGACTCAGCCAGGCACGGGCTGGGACAAGCTGGGACTCTATCACCTCCTTGGGAGCCGGGGGGTGGTGCCAGGGTGTCCCTGAGGCAGACTTGCCAAAACACACTAAAAAGCCTAAATCTACAGCCAGGGACCGGTCCCAGGAACTCTCCAGAGAAGGGAACTCACTGCAGGGCACGCTCCTGCCCAGAGAGCTTCAGCGACTGTGGGGGAAGGAAATACAACAGCAATGTTCTAACAAGGAAAGAAAGTTGGAGATTACAGACACATCATGCAAGATCTAATTTTATCACTTTAAGTAACTAAATTACTCCCTGTATTACATCAATTAGTTGACATCGAAGCGAGGGAGAATGCTCGGTCAGTCTGACAGGGAGATGGGGACCAGGCTGGGGAATTACAGATAACAGCACGCACGGCTGCAATCCAGCCACTTAGAAATCAAGTCCTCAGCGCTCTCATTAGCCAGGAACAGCCCTGCAGGAGCCAGGGAGATGGGCAGCAGGTTTCAGAGCTGAGCTACCACCGGCACACACTCCATCCCGGATGCTCAGAGGTGAGCAGGAGCTGGTGTGGGTCATCCCCCTTTGCATCCCATGCACTCAGCAAAGAGGGATGCAAAAGAGCTCAAGATTTAGAGAATAAAAGAAGAAGAAATCACTGCTGTTTGCCTCAGGCTGATTTTTACCCCCTAGCAATGTTAACCCAAAACGCTTCAGCCATATTTCGCTGCATTTTGCAGCGAGAGGAAGGCATCTGCAGCAGCATCAACCCACACGGGACTCAGGGCCGAGCAAGGATGGGTGCTGAGCCCCGGGACCGGCCACAAACCAAACATTGTGCTGACTTCACCACAGAATTCATTAATTAATGACTAAATGCTTTGAGATTCTCGGATAAAAGGAGCTAATTAATTCTGGCCTAGCTTTCCTGCTTTTCTCCCTGATCTCAGCACATTTCTCTCCCAGTGCCCTAATTATAATTATTATTATTAGAAGCTTCTGAAGAAGCAGCGAAGCCTCTGATGTATAATTGCCACACAAACCCTCAGCCATCCAGTTTTCCTCTTCTCCTCTTCCACAACAAACACGTTGCAGGCGGGGAAGGGGAAATCCCTGTGAAGGGGGGCAGCGGGTGCTCAGGAAAATGGGGAGGAGAGAGAAGTTGTAAAATAAATCAGGACAGGACTTCCAAACCAAAAGCCAATGAAGAGTCTACAATTACCCCAAACCACTGCAGCAGGTGGGGACATCTCCCCCTCCACCACTTTTGTGAACTCCAAGAGTAGGTTTCTACATAAGTTCACCCAGAAAATGGCTAACAGAGAACTTAATGCTACTCAAAATTAACCACTAACTACCAGTAACTCCCAGCCACCTTACCACATAACTGGCACCAGCTTCAGCCTCCACCTGCCCCAGCTGAACACCCCCAGACTTAATCCCCCCAACAAATATCCCCGCTGCTGCCCTGGAAGGAAACTATCACTTCTTTTCTCTCCAAGCCCACCTGGAAATGCAGAGGGAGGATAACCACACCTGCGAATCCTCTGACAGATCCCAGGAGAGAGGGCTGAACACTTCTCAGGCAATTTTTCCCTCATAAATGCTGTGTTCTTGGAGTTGAAATATTCTAAAAGAGCACGGTGATTTTGATGACATTTGCACCGGGAAAGCGCTCAGCTAGATCACTGCAACACCTCCTTGCATTTTGACATCCATATTACAACAATATTTTTGGTATCACACTACATAGAGTTAATTTTCCATTATAAGGCTTTAGACTTATTAAAATGCAATGTTGTGGTATTCTAGAATGAACATCACAAATTACTATCCTACAAGAAATCTGAAAAATCGGAGTTTTTTCCCCTACTGAATTTGGAATGAGATGTAAACGTGGGAGAACAGGCAAGGGGAGGGAGGCTGCTTTCTCACCCTGCTCTGACCTCAGGGGCAGAAGAGCTGCTTGTTCTCAGAACTCCAGTCCTTTTATTCAGCTCCTACCATTTTCAAGCTCTTTTCTCCTGAGGGTTGGGGGTGGGTGTGTGTTATGGTCTAAGGCTTTTTTGGCAGAGGTGGTTGGTTGGTTTTTTTCAGGGGAAGAGGGATGGTTGAGCCTGTCTTACAAAATACCAAATGGTGGGTTTGCTGCTGCAGATACAGAGGTAGCAAGGGAGCAGTGACCAAAGGGACACCTGTCACCTCTCCCTGTAGGCACTGCACCAGCCTGCGAGCAGCCTCCCTTGAGCTGTTTTCCCATCCCGCTGTTTTCAGTCCACTCTTGTCCATTTACCTTGTCCTTTCACCTTTTCTTCTGACCACTGCTGCTTCTCCTTTAGGGCTTTGTTGCTGGCTTTTTATTTCCATTTCCCATTCCTTTTCTTCTTCCTCAGCCCCATAACCTTGATCTCTCAACCACTCTCAGTCTTTGCTGTCTCTTCCAGGCTTTATCTCTCCTGCTGGGGTTAATTGCAGCAGCTGATCTTAATTTGGGCAGTAATTAACACCACTGCCCATGTAGCCAGGACCATTGGCAGGTGGGAACAGAATAGTCCCCACCCTGAGCCACGCAGCCCCACGGGGTCACCCCTGGCCACCTCCCCATCACCTCTGTCCCACGGGGTCCCATCACCCAAGGGCGTGAGGGGTTGTTGCCCTCACCTCCACACTCACCTTTGTTTCCAACCTTGTGAAGCAAATATTCACCCCCTGACCACAAAAAAAAAAAAAAAAAATGTTGAAGCTTTTAAAAATATCACATATTATTATTATAGTAAATAAAAACTGGATTGCCTCTAGGTCTGGAGAAAAGGTGATGTCAGCAGAGTGACAATTTGATTTAGATCACTCATTCATGCATGCACAACACCTCTAACAGTTTTTGCATCCATGCATGAATTAAAGGTGTTGTGATTGATGAGAGACCGAGATCTAATTGGTGTTTTAATAAATACATTCTGACTTGGTAATCGAGCTAGATTTATCAGCAGAAAATGCCCCTGTCTAAATAAAATTACTGAGGTAAAGCTTAGGAACACTGACAAATGCCAGGCAAGTAATTGGCTCTGGGATCAGTGCCGGCAGCAGGATGGACACGCGGTGGATTTATTTGCATAGAGGATCAAGAATCTTCAGTAAAATTTCAGGCAGCAAACAAAACCGGGGAAGGACTTGACAGCAACGTTACTGGTTTGAACTCTCCCGTATGTTCAAAGGCGGCAGCAGCAGTGGGGGAGGAAGGGACTGGCACCGGCTGCTGCCAGGCTCAGTTGGGAGAAAATAATCCAATTTTTACCCTTGGACGCAGCTGGGGACACCTGGGTGCTGCATGGCCAGGACTTGAGCTGCTCTCCACAGATACCTGGTTCCTTCCCAGGCCATTCTACTCATTTAAATTTTCCATTTTAAAGGTTTTTTCCATTTAAATGTTCTGAAGTTGCCTACCCAGTGTAAAAACCACATTTTTTCACCCATGGCCTCTCTGTCTGGGGAACGCTACGATTTGTGCAAGAGAATTCCAGCCAGTCCCTTGCCAGCACATACACTTTCATCAGGAGTCTCCCAGCACTTTTTCATTTTACCAGCACTTTTGTGATCTTTCCTAAAACACTCAGTTCTGAGAGAGAACTTCTGTAAGAGTATCAAATTTGTTTGAAAATAAAAATAAACTCCCCAAATGGTGGAGAAAATATGAGACCTGGTGTTAAAATACCAGAAGGCATATTAAATGAGCCAAAATATTTATATATGGATCTTTCTCAAATTAACATGTGATGAAGTTAAAATTGGGAGTGGAGAGAGAAGCACGGAGTGTGAGCAGCCACAGGGTAAGGAACAGAGAAATTGGCCAACTGTGGTCACTGACCACCAGTGTCAGAGCGTTTTGAAAAGCTGTGGTGTTCCCCAGTCGTACAGATTCCTCCTTGCACTTCCTGACAAAGGCCTTTTTCCAAAAGAAACTCCCTTTTGTGGTCAATTAATTCTCTTGGGCATCGCTTTGCTGTGCAATGTAGTTTTAACTCTCCCTGGGGTGCCCTGTGCTGGCTTTCCCACAGACACAGCCTGGACCTGGGCTACTCAGCACTGGTCTGAACCAACAAATAGGTCCCGGGAGGACCCTTCAGTCTTGTCATCTCCCTCCAAGGAGGGTGGTGGTGACAGTCCCTGTGTGTGATGGTACCTCAGCGAACATCTCCATTGTTAATTCAGGTCATTTGAAAACTTGTAATTGCTTCTGATTATGGTCTCTTCAAATCAATCCTTTTTTTAAACCTCTTCATCGGCCTAACCAGAGCCAGTCTGCTTAACCAAATCCTTCACTCTAGAAGTCATTCAGGCTTGCACAGCACAGATTTATCTGCCTGTCTACCTCTCAGTTCTCACCCACTCAGTAAAATCTTTGGCCAGACTGAAGCAAGAGCTGAGCAATATCCTTTCAATTCTCACCTGTATGTTTCACTGACAGGTTAGCAAGCATTTATCTGGAAGAAGAAAAGTACAATGAACAGCCAGGGTTGTAGGAAGAGCTGAAGAGTTCTGACTGTTCAGCATTTTCAATATACAAAGTAATTCCAGGCGTAATTCAGTGCTGCTGCCTTCCCTGCTTTGTACTCCCCTTCCCAGATACTGTGACTAGAAGCAATATTGGACCATCAGGACTGTGGTATTTAAGTGTTTCTTTCTCTGGGACAATTACATTGATATGAAAAACTGACACATGAGTGTTCCTCTGCTGAAAGCGTTTGCTCTTTCTGTCCTTCTGACAAACATCTCTAGCTCCTTTCGGTTTGGTGCACAGTGAATTGATAGCTGCCACTACCAGCATCTTCACTTTCCAGGTCCAGTCTTGCCCCTTCAAATTAAAGACTTTTCTGTATCCTTTTTTGATTTATTATTGCTGCATTAATACCTTATCTTAATACAATCTTTCCTTTTACCTTCTGTTACTTAAAATTTATGGTGCAGGACTTGAAAGGGAAGTTTGATGGAATCAAGCCTGGGTTCAAGAGTGAGGGGTTCCCTTGTCTCCTCTGGACCATCCCCTGGAGCTACTGGCATTGTGACACACCTTCACCCCCTCTCTGTTAGTAAAAGACGTGAAATCCTCTGGTAGGACATTAAATCCAGCAACCAGAAATCAGGGCACTCATGCAGTTGGATGGGGGATTCAGTCCCCGAGTTGCTTTGCATTAACGTTTTCCTGATATTTTTTAAGAAAGAAATTCCAATTTTCCATGAATTGCTACACAGGTAAAGCCAAAGCAGTCTGCAGAATCAGAAAACTCCTCCCCTCCCAGTGCCCTAATTTGAGAATTGCCCCTGGGGAGTGTTCTGCAGATGGCTCTTCAGCTCAAGAGAAGAAACTCAGAGAGAGATGAGCATCATTAAAGCATTAACGTGGAGCCAGGGCAGCTTCCCCAGCCTGACTGCGTCCCCCTCGGCACCGAGCCCTGCGCCCTGACCCCCCACTGCACCCAACGGGAGCCAGTGGGAAAGACCTTGGGATACACAATGATATATACAGATATATTTGCATACACATATGTAAAAAGCACAGTTTACACTCAAACTTGAGCCCTATTTTGGACACCTTTTTATTGGCACGCCAAAGTGTTTATTATTCCCAGCTCTTGAAGTTCTATACCATAAATTGGTGACAGATGGTTATGGTATATGAGAGCAACAATTCTTGAATTTTGGAAAATTAGAGCTCATGAACTCAAAAATGCTCTGGAGATATGAAGCTATCATGTCAGCCTATGTTGTTCCAATTAATTGCAATCAATCGGTAATTGAGAGCTATTTTAAGACTTGTCATTACCCTGACTATAATGTAGAATAATTTGTGTGTGCCCCTTTTACCCCCATCACAAATTACATCGGTGCAAAGAAATCTCAGGAAAAAGAGTGAAACAGAGTAAGAAAAGCCTGATCCCTGACTTCCTTCTGCCTCTTTGGCAGCTACGACTCAACTAGGAGCTGTAGATTTGAAAAATGTAAGAGACAAGGATGGAGACAAGGAATCTCAGCCACTTGTTGAGGCTCCACCTCTAAAACTTTCCAGAATGGCAGCTCTGATACTGTGGAGCAAATACGTTTTCTTACTCCTTGGATTTCCAGATGGCACAAATGCCTCATCTGTTGAAACTACTGTTCTCAAAGGGCATTGCACCGCAAATCCAAACAGTAATAGTGAAAGAGCATCAAGGGCAGAGGGCAAAGGGCAGCCTGGTTTGTGCATTACGGGACGGGAAAGGGGTGTCCAAAGAGATGTCACAGACTCTGGCAAGGAATTGGAAAATTTAGTTTCAGAGACAGAAAAAAATAAAAGCTTAAAATATACCTAAATTAATGGTTTTGCGATGGTACCCCCTGCATAGGCCCTGGCAGCCTCCAGAGCTGCCAAGGTGAAGGCAGCATCCACTTTGCAGCAGGGGTGTGGAGAGAAGGGGGGACCCGTGCCCATCACTGTGGCAGGCACAAACTTCCTTCCACGGTCCATGCCCAGCATGAGAAAGGCACATTTCTGGGCAACTGCACAGGCAACAAACGTGTTATTACCCAGTTAGTGATTTCCAAATGATGGCAGCAGGAGAGATGCACCTGCACGGGTGTGCATGACGCTCCAGAGCTCAACCCAAGGGGCACCAGCAGCCCTGGGCAACACCACTACCTTGAGATCATGGAATCACAGAATGGTTTGTGTTGGAAGGGACCTTAATGATCATCAAGTTCCAACTCCCTGCCCTGGGCAGGGACACCTCTCACCACACCAGGTGGCTCCAAGCCCCAAACAACCTGGCCTTGAACCCCTCCAGGAGTGGGGCAACCACAGCTTCTCTGGGCAACCTGGGCCAGGCTCTCACCACCCTCACACCAAACAAGTTCTTCCCCACAGCTCAGTTCCATCTCCTCTCTTCCACTTTGAAGCCATTGCCCATCATCCTGTAGCTATAGGTTCCTGTAAAAAGTCACTCCCCAGCTTTCTTGTAGGCCCCTTCAGACACCAGCAGTCCGCACTCACACTTCAGATGTGAATATGTTCATATTTTAAAAACAAGTGCATACACCCAGGGGGAAAGGAGGCACCATTTGGAACTGGGTTACTGGGCAACACAGTGGGTTTGGCTGGAGTCTTTAGCCTGACCGGCTTCGCACCGAAGTCCCCCAAACACCGACAGAGTTATTCCGACATAAAAATCAAACGACCCAAATAGCCACATGGCGTTCAGCGGTGGCCGGATGCTTTTGTTACTGCAAGAGCCGGTGGAACCGGCAAATCCAGCGGGGATAGAACTCTCGGAGGCAGGAGGCATTTACGGCAAGAGCCGTGTGCTCAGAGACACGCTGTCTGTCACTCACAGCCGCATCCCGACACGCACCAGCTTGACAAGCTATTTCATGATGTCAAGTAGAAAAATCCCCAGGCAAAGAGATAACTAATTCTTAAGTGCAGAGTTTCTGCTAACCGGGCTGCTTTCAACCAGCCAGTGAGAGATTTTTTTTAAAAATCAACCTACAGTTCTGCTGTCGTTTCATTGCCTTTCATCATGCTTTTAGTTGGAGCAAACTCAGCTCTCCTTTCAAAAGACCCAACTTTTTTCTCCTGATTGTTTAATCACATACTCTCTTCCCTTTCATTTTCCACCTTCATTCATTCCCCATATACAAATACATACTACGTGTAAATATATATCTGCTTGGAACCTGTCGGAGGCTTCTGGGGACAATTATTCTTGGCATCATCACATGGATAAATTCCCCCCCTTTCACCTCTCGTTTGTTCTGTTCCTGCAGTCTCTCTCTTGTTCCAGTTTCTTCCCTCTCACTTTTTACTCTTAGTCAAGTGATTTCCTATTCTTGGAGCATCCTTCCGTTGCCTCTTTGTCTCTACCCCAGCGCTGTTCCCAAAAGTCACCCTTTTCACAGAGCCTCCTTGGCCAGGTCTCCCCCTGGACTCTGCAGTTTTCCTCTTCCTTGGGGTTACCAACTTCTTGTCTCTCTTCTTTACTAGTTCTTTTCCTTCGCTTTACACATCGGCAGCACGGGGGCTTTCGCTGCTATAAATCAATAATTAAGCTGTAAGAGTAGGCAGTGAGCTGTTGTAACTCACAACCGAAATGACTCAGTTGAAAAAGGGCTGGGGGAGGGAGGTGGGGAGGGATTTCTTTGACATTAAAAGCAAGGTTACTAGAGGTTAGTTAATGGAACCATGCTCTCATCCCTGAGGAGCCGGGAGGGCTGAAGACTCTTCTCCTGCCATCCCCCGGGAGAGCTGCCCTCGGCTGCAGGACCAGCACAGAGTTATCACCCCACCATGACTTCATTCAATGTGTTTCTTTTCTGCCCGGTTGAGCCCCGTTTGCCGTGTCCCCCCTGAGCTCGGATGGCGCTGGCAGAGCCCAGGGCAGCATCTGCTCTCCGGACGGTGAGCAGGGACGTGATGGATGTCGTTATTACAGAGTGAGGTGAACCGTGGCCCCTGCAGCTGGGGCGGGTGGAAGTGAGAGGGCAGGGGACCAGCCACGCAGCCAGAAAGGGTCCTGCTGCTGAGAGACTCAAACGGTGCTCCTTCAAAACAACTGCTTTGGAAATCACTTTCCTCTTCCCTGTGTAAAGCCATTACTAATCTTCCAATTGCTGAGGTATGATTTTCTTCTTATCCTGGACTTCTTTTGAAGAATCTAATGTCCTTCACTCATTGTTTAGTGTTGTGGAAAGTGGGCACGCGTGTCCCAGGTGGGGACACCAGCACAGAAGCACTGTCAGGCACCTCCCAGCTGAGCAGGCGGCGCATTGGGCCGTTGCCACGAGGCGCCATTCCTCATCCTAAGGATGTGTCCCTGCAGGAAGCCACAAATTACTTCCCTTGTTACCAGGAATTAATGTTGGAAGGAGCACAGCCGGACCTGCCCCTCGGTATCTGCAGTGCCTTCCCCCCGTGTTCACTGCTGGGGGCCACAGTGGAATTTCACCAACAACAGGCACTAATAAATAGCTCATGTTTTTCACTGTAGCAGCGCATTTCCAACAGCGTTGGAGCCACACTCATTTTTCATAGATGGCTTCTTAAGGACAGCTTCGTGTGGATGCCAGCCTGGGGCTGGGGGTGCCAGCCTGGGAGCCGTGCCAGGGGGAGAGGGTGGGTGGTGGGGGCTCAGCCCGGTCCCACACTCGTTCCACCACCGGGTTTGCTCCCACCAGCACCGTTCAGCTGTGCTGGGTTAAACACAGTGGCTCTGGAGAAAATGAGATGGCAATGGGGCTGGTGGACAGCAAGGTGGTCCTGCAGGGCTGGAGTTTATTAATTACCTGGAGCGTGACAAAGGCAGACTCTGCCAGGACAGAGGAGGGAACCCTGAACCCGCAGCCAGGGCATGGACGGCCCTGAGCTCTGCATTGGGGCTGCTGCATTTATGGGAATATCAGATGTGCCTTTCCATGGGGACCGATGCCTGGGTTTTATGAGCCAAGGCACTCTCTCTGGAAGTTTGTTGCATTTCTTTTTTTTTCCCTGTGTCTGAACCTCATAAAACAGCCTTCTGCTCTATAGAGATAGATTTGGTTTATGCGAGAGACACATTCCCAGCCACAGTGGGCTCTGCCTTAAATCCTGTATCTTGCTGTTTAATGTTGCTGTGGCTTAGCTCAGTATATTTTCTATCCTCTAAGTGGTGCATTGAACTTTAAGAAATGAATGGTTTGGTTTATCATTTTGAACATCTAGACCAAAGCACTTTTGCACTAAATAAATGCATGCAGTGGGAGACCCTCCAGACACCACTTTAAAAAAATCTGGTAGTTTATTCCAAACATTTTTAGCAGCAGCTTCAAGACCAATTAAGTTACCCTTGCCCAGGCATTCCAAAACGTTCTGAGATCACAAGCTTTTCCCCTCTGTGAAGCTTTGAGGGGGTTAAGGGGGTGCCCAGCCTGGCAGGGAGAGCAAACCCTGAGCTGGGCTCCTCTCCCACGGCAGGTCCTTGTCCAGGTCACCGGGAAGCTCTCAAGCTCAGCATTAGTTTGAACAAAACACCCGGGCATTTCTATGGCTGCAGCACATGAAAAATAAATGTAGAACCCAAACAAAGCCTAACCTGCCCCATCACTTCTGTGGGGTTGGACTGGATGATCTCCAGAGGTCCCTTCCAACCCCACATCATTCTGTGATTGATTCTGACTCGAAGGAAGGCGCCGCGCGGAGGGGACATGCCCTCAGAGCAATAACGGCAGAAAATGCATCAGTAGCATTTGTGAACCGGCTCCGTGGGAGTAAATCCATGTGAAATCTGGAGGGACTGACATTTCGAGGCAAAAAACAACGCACAGCCCCCACGCCTGGGTGACGGAGGGGACGCGCTGGAACACTCCAAACCGGAGAAATCTCTTACTGGAAAGTGAGGGGCAGGTGGGCACTGAGAGGTGGGAGGGGACGGGGCATCCTCTGCTGCCCACAGCCTCGGGAGCTGCCCAAAAATCCTGTGGCAGTGACACTGCTGGGTACCACCACTGGCAGCTGCACACAGAGCTCACGGAGAGGGTTTTCCACCAGGTTCTGCAGGGTTTTCCCTAACGGGTCGAGAGGATAATTTGATTTTTTTGAGGTAGGCACACTGGGTTGGATCAGTTTGGGGAAAATAAACTGGTTTTGGTTGGCTAAAGTACAGCTCTGCCCTGCAGTTAGAGGAGGAGAAAATCTTTTTATTTTTTTCCTGCTGAATCTAACCTATTATTAGATGTTCTCTTCCATATACTTCTACAAGAGGCTGCAAAAAGTCTTTAGAAACGTTAGTGTTTCCTATTAAGCTCTGTGGGGTTTTAGAGACTCTAGTGGTATCAGCATTATTAAATTCCATACAACTTCTCCACAAGATGCAGAAAATCTCAATGATTATGAGTCCAGTACCTCTGTGGAAGGAAACTATATTCACAGGAAATCTCAGGAAATACATTTATTTAAACACGAAACCTCTGTTTTGCTGAAAATCTTTGCATTGATTGTTTTATTACATTTTAATGAAAACAATCATTATAAAACCAAATTTGGAGGGGGAAAAAAAAATATTTGTCCTGGGTTAATTTTGCATTTAATTTAGAAGTCTCCATTCAAAGCAAAACTGAGAATTAGCTGTTTGTGTTGTGATTTGGAGCGATGTTTTCCCACCAGCTATTCCCACCAACAGGAACCGATGGCTCAGGAGCTGGGGCTGGGCTCTGGGCAGAGCTGGTGGGAGTGGTGTGGGCTGTAGGGCACTTGTGCCAAGGGAAACATCTTTCTCCTTCTACCAGTTCACCGAGCAGCACTGGGAGGTCTCGTCCTGCTCTCAGGGTCACTACCTGCTGCTCCTCACTCCAGAACCACCACCCAGGCTCACGGAGCGATGCCTGTCATCTGCCTCAACCTACATGGTGGGCAACCATCCCCGAGGGCTGTGGGCATAACATCCCCTGCAGACACAGGATTTCCAAAGGACGATGCCCTGTGGGTGGCAGGGATTCACCCCCTGTCACCGCTCTGGGGAGAGGATGGAGGGAGGGTACCAGAGGAGGGCTGGAAGGAGGGTACCACCGGGAGCAGTCACCAAGAAGGGAACTTCCATGTACCCATTTCCCTGGCACTTTCCTTGCAGCCTCCAGCTCCAGGTCCTCATCTGCTGCCCTAGGAACAGATCCTGCACTGGTGACAAACCAGTGTCCCAATAGGACCCTCGTGCTGGTGGGGACAGATCCTGGCTGAGGGATCGCCATGCCCACATAAAGGCTTTCTGAAATACTGAACCACACGTAACTGCTGAGCTGAAGTAATAAAAACAAGCATTTCTGCAAATACCAGATACTGCCTTATGGCTGCCACAATGAGACAAGCTATTTCGGCTGGAGTTCCGGCAAACACCTTGCAATGTTTTCTAAATATTTTATATTGGAGGAAAACATACTTTCCCACATGTGCCTGAAAGATTCATAACAAAACATGCACATTATGGGTGGTTTTACATTTCCACCCCCCCATATTTACTTCTGGCACAGTGAAAATCATTTCACCTGTTGTTAGAGCCTGGAAATGTTATTCATTAACTCACGTAGGGCACTTCTATTTTGTTTGCTATAGGCACAATAGTGTTAATTTGACAAGTAGGCTGGGAATAAACGTCCTGGGGAGTTTCACAACAGCACAGCAAAAAGCACCTACAAAACTTCATCTTGACTAGAGCTCTTCCTTCAGTTGTCATCCTCTGGTTCAGATGAAAAGCAGTTTAGCAGCTCTGATGATGAAGACATCAACTGCATACTCTCCTGCTCGGTCCCTTTGGAAGCGATTTGCACCATCACGCTGCCCATCGGGGCTTGCACAAGGCAGGGGAGCCCTGGGCCTGAGGAAACCCCCCTGCAGAGAGCTCTGCTGCTGCCCAAGGAGAGAGACTGAACGTCTGGAAGTAAGAAATGTTTGGGAGTTGTAATACCTAAGAAAACCTAAGGGGATNACTTGTTTGGTGTGAGGGTGGTGAGAGCCTGGCCCAGGTTGCCCAGAGAAGCTGTGGCTGCCCCATCCCTGGAAGGTTCTCTGGTTCCTCGCTCCCCACAGCAAACACACGGGCCAGAGGAGAAGGCAGAGGCACCAGCCCAGCTCCACACCAGGAGACTCCCACCCTCCTCCTGACTGGGAAGCACTTGCACTAAAGCCACATAGGCGATTATATAGTAACAGCTGCTGAGAGAACAGGGCAGGTCCAGCAAAGCAGAGTGTTCAGCTGCTCCAATCACACTAATTACTTGAGACCTTCCCTTTCTCCCTTCCCCCCTGCACACTTTTCTTCACATCAGCTGCAGAAACAAAGTAATTTGGTCCAGTAAGCAGCTTATTAACCAACAACGAGGCTCAGCAGCACAGGAAAACACAGAACCCCACAAAGGTCCATCCATCCTGATGTCCTGACAGACATACCGAAAGAAAGCAGAGGGGCTTTCTCCAGCGGGGAGGGACTTGGCACAGGGCAAGGAAGAGAAGAAGAAAGAAGAAGAGGAGAAGGGTGGCCTCATCCTACACAACCAGCTGCAGGAGCCAGCTCAGCCCCCAAACACCCTTGCCAGGGTGGCCAATGTCCCACCTCCCTGAAGATCACAGTCTTTGTCTAAGCCAGGGCAGGGGGGCTTGGTGCCAGCACAGACCCCAAAATCAGCCCCCCTCTGCTTCCCCAAGGCTATTTGCTCCTTTTCCCTCCTTACCTCAGCAGCCCTTGGTTTAAAAAAATAAGTCTTCCTCAGCTATTTTTCATAATTCCCAGAGGGAAGTGGTTTAAGGTGGTTTTTGGGAGTCATTTTCTGTTCCATCAGTCATTGATCTGACACAGGGACCAGCTGCTCAGGTCTTTCCTATTGCTCCGTTTCAGCTTTATCTGGTGCAACCCAAATGCTGCAGCCTCCTTCTATTGCTCAGGAAAGATAAATTATATTCTGAAGGCATGTGTGACCTGTAGTGCAAGAGGCTTGTTGTAGTGTTTTGTGGTCTTTATTTATTGATCAGCCAGGAGATCCGAATCTGCTACTCTGAGCTCTCTGGGCTGGGCTGGGCGTTACTGGGAGCACTGGGTAGGCAGTGGGATGGGGAGCTCGCTGGGGGCTCCCCCCGCAGCAGGGGATGTGCAGGGTGGGCTCCCCTGTGCATCGCACCAGCTGCATCCCAGCACCACTGCTCCACCAAAACCAGGACTCAGCAAGTCAGGAATCCAGTTTTTAAGTGGTGCAGACAAACAGAAATGATGGTTACTCTGAAGAAACAGGCCCGAGCTATAATTTAAAGAGTTCAAATGTTTCAGTTTGAACTCAATATGTTACTGTGTAAGAAAAGCTACTGCTTGCACCTTGCTCATCTCGGGCCCAAGTCACTGCCGTGCTCCATCCTGACCTGTCTCTGGTGGCTTCACACCCTCAGAAACAGGCTGTGGGGCAGGCGTGAGCATCTCCATCTTCCCGGGGGGGAGCCCCCCCACATTCCCCACAGTTTTTTTGCTCTGCAGCTGTTAGAAGAAGCTGCAAATCCAGCCAGTCCTTTCTAAAGGGAGCTGTTAGACCTGAATTAACACAGAAGAATGCACAAACACAGCTCATCCCAGCCCCAGGCAGGGCTGGTGCTGGGGTCCCAGTGTGGCCAGAGACACACAGGGCTGGGGGTGTCCAAGGACTGGGATAATGGGATCAACAGAGGGGAGCTAGGACTGTGACCCATGGGGCTCTGGGTGCAGTGGGTACAGCTGGGTCCCTTCCTCACAGAAAGGAGGTAGAATTTTGGCAGCTTCCAGCTCGGGGAAAGCACACCCAGCAGAGCAGGGAAGATGTACCCCCCTGGGGGTGGGATGCTCACGGCCGGGCACACAGGCTAGCAGGATTCAGGTACTCCCCGGGGCTTCCTATTGCATTTCTCGCTCTCAAAGTTTAACCTATTGCCTTCAAAAACCGAAACAAACTCATACTCAAAGTGGGAGATTAATCTCTAACACAACATATTTAATTAATGCGGTGAAATTTCATTTCATGGGTACTTGTGTTTGTGCTGAAGATAAGTGTATCACCAAATACCGCCTCAGACAAAGGAATCGTTCATCTGTACTGGAGTCAAGCATAACAAATAACCAAGGAGTTCTTTGGCACAGCTCCGTCCTGTTTGCTGTATTAGTCCTGTACGTGAATAATTCACAGCTAAAGGCCTGTCTCGTTGGCATCACCAAATCAAAGCCCATTTGCACTAGTTATGATATCACACTGACACCCTGGCGGGGATGGCTTTCCCCCCACCAGCACAGGTATTTCTCTGAATTTAGTGGGTTTCTCTTAGACATTCAGTGAAAATCAAATTGAAACAAACATTACCCATAACCAGGAGAGAAGAACATATTTTATGACAGATTTCAGCCTCACGAAGGAGGGAGGTTGGTGCAAAGGGGCCTCCCCCAGGCCCCATGTGGTTTATCCAGGGTGTCCCAGAGTCAGGTTCCGCAGGGCAGCAACGTGTATGGCCATGATGTGCCCCGCTCCTCTGCCAGGACCTGACCCTTTGGATGAGCAGAGAGGGCAGACAAAGCCTGGAGACCCCAGCCAGGTCCTGCCAAGTCCTGTCCCACCACCAGTCCCCTGAGCAGGAGCCCAGGTGAGTGGTGTGAGCACAGGCTGCTCTTAGCACCATCCCCTCTGTACTGACAGGCACCCCTCAGGATGCCAGGGAGGGTTTTCCTCAGGAATCACTGCATCTCCAGCACCTCCCAAGTGTCCTCTTTGGTCTCTTGCCCTACAGTATGAACCAGACCTTTTGGAAAAGATCTACCAAGCTCAGAGACTGCAGGCAGAGCTGTGTTCCCTGTCTCCAGACACTGCTTCAGAAACCTGTCTGCCCGCAGAAGGTGGCTCTTTGTGCTTTTAATGAATCACGGTTGTGGGGGGAATGTTGGACTTGTCTGAGGTTGTTCTACAAAGTGGATGTTTGGTGCTTAACGTGGGGGTGGAGAGGGCTGTAGGAAGCACAGGCTCCAAGCCTAAAAACCCCTCCAAATTCCACTCATTTTTATTTAAGATGTGGTTTGATGACCAGGAGATGAGCTGACCTGAGACACCTCGCCACTGCCAGAGCAGCCCTGGGGTACCCCATCCTTGCAGCTGCTGGGACTGGGCTCATCCTGGGGTGAGCAGTGGGTACCCACTGGAATCAGGGTGGGAGCAGCTGGTGGGGGGGACCCCGGGATCCCTCCGAGATGGGGCAGGGAGCAGCTCTGCCACCACAGGTGCTGCCTCAAGACAAAGCCCACTCACTGCAGGGAGTCTGTCCTTAGAAAGCTTCACAAATCCCAAACCAGTGCAGTCAGACTCTCATTTACACATTAAACCTTTCTACACCTCTCTTACTGCATACGAGGGCCATAAAATAAGCAGCAACCTAATTTACTTATGCTTCATGGCCCCTTTACAGAGCCAAAATGATTTATAGGGCCCCCGTGGAAATGACCGACAGGCCCTTAATATTTAACAGCCATAAAAATATTGCACAAATGCTCCGTATTACTGAGTCAGTTTTGCCCTACAAACATATTAAGATAACTCTGCACACATTGCAACTGGCCAAATATTAATCATTGAATAATTTATCCTGTGAATTTATTTTGTTTTAAAAAAGAAATCATTCAGCAGATATATTTGTCCACTCTAGTACCAATACATATTTATGATATGATTATTGGTCTAATGTATGTTTTCTGGTATCCTCGTTTCAGGTTATACATAATCAGAGGCAAATCCATCCTGAGGAAAGCAAAGGGAAGGGGGGCCCAGCAGAAGTTCTATACGTGGGGGCTCCGCTTGGCAAAAGGCTGCTGCCTGTGCCCGGGGAGCTCTGGGAAGGAGCGGTTGCAGCCTCTTTAAACATTGATGGCTTCGCTGGGACCGTTACGAAACACTGGAGCTGATGCAAACCCCCCACTGCAGGCAGCAGAGCCCACAGGAACCCCGGGGAACGTGCTGCCCCCGGCACCCACTCCCCCCACACACCCCAGACCCCACTCTGGCAGGGAGAGCCCCTGCCACCCTCCAGGTCTGCACCAGCAAAAACATCCAAAAACGGGAAATGGGAATTAAAACATTGACCAGGCAGAAGGTGTTTGTCTCCCAGCATCTTTCAGCCTCTGCAGGAGAAGGATGGGGATCTGGTGGCACAAGGTGCTCGGGGGTAGGAAGCAGGTCCCCAGCTGTTGTTGCCCCAGCCTGGGCACAGCCCACAGGGACAGTGGCTCCAAGACACCACCCAGCACATCCCCTCCACGCACAGCGCAGGGCTGATGGCTCCCTTCGGCCAGCTCTGGCACCAGGGACATCCTCAGCCTGGCTCTGTCTTTCTGCTTGAGGTGGGGCCATGCCAGGTCCCACCTGAAGAGGTCCAGCTGCCGGCATGTTCCCACCACATGGCCAGATCACTCCCAGGCTGTTAGGGGAGCAATGCCCACCCCAGAAACCCATCCTGGCTTCCCATCCACAGCTAGTCCTTGCTTGGAAGGCCCTGGCTTAAAACATTTTGAAGGCAAAGCCATGGAATCCAGGGAGTCATTAACATCCTGGGAAGAGCAGCATCAGCCCGGAGCCTGGATCTACCCGAGCCTGCAGCACGTCCAAGTCGTCACGTAGACAAGCCCAAAGGGACCAGTGCTCAGTCTTTCGCTGGAAACAGCTTGTGCAGGCAACTAAAAGGAGATCACATCCTTCTGCCTACCACGACAGGCCTGCGCTGCCATGAGCCTGAAAGCACGTGCCTGGGAAAGAAAATTCACATGGAAAGCAAGTCCTCAGCTCGGGCTGGGCTTCCTCCTGCCCGAATCCCAGTGCTGCCCCACCGCCTTACCATTACCGACAGCATAGCCCTGCTTGGCAGTTGTGTGATATGCACAGAAGAGGATTAGAAGGCAGCAAGGGGACTGACACAGCTTGATTAACAGACAGGAGCTGAATTCTGATCATCAGAAGTGCCCCCTCCATTAATTCCCCTTCTTCCAGCCCATCGCTAGTAAAGGCTTTAATTAAAGACTCCAGGTTGTGGACTAGGGCCAGGCGATGCAGAGGTGGGTCAGCTCAGCCCATCCTGCAGCAGGAAGGGCTGAAGAGCCTGGGCAACAGGATGGGCAGGTCAATTCTTCTGCCTGTTCTCTGCCACCGAGAAGCACCGGCATAGACAAAAACTCCATCAAATGCATCAAACAGGCAAAGTGAGAACGAGGCCTTGGAACAGGGCTGCTGCCAGAATTCCTGCTGCCCTCCAGCCCATTATTCCACACCAAAAAGCAAGGGTAAGTCAAGCAGCCATCGAATCCATAAGCACACTCGAGCTCTGTGCCTGCGCTGGGTCTGAGTCCTGACACCTTCTCTACATACAATCATGCTCTGAGACATTCCCAGCCAACAGGCAGCTTTTAAACAAACCAAAGCAACGTGATTATTGAATTAAAAGCCAAGAGGCTCAGTCGTTTCAGCTGCCCTGCTCTCTCCAGGACAGCCCGCAGAACAAGGTACCAAGTTCTGTGGGGCCTGATCCTCTGCCCCCCTCCCCTCCACGCTGCACCACGGGTCACATCGGGTCCCTGGGCTGAAGGTGGCCCTTGTCCTCCAGCACACCCCTGGTTTGCAGCCACCAATAGCACAGCCCAGCAGGAGCAGGTATCTGCCGGACACATCAGCTGCATTCAAATTACATGAAAACTAGAGTGAACTGCTGTCCCTTGCTCCCACAGCACCAGAACGCTCACAGAAGTATGTATTTCACTTGTTTTCATTTCTTCATTATGAGTTGGTTGGCAACACTGAGATTTTTCACTTGCAGCAAGACTTTTCTCTCTCAGGTTCATGCTATAGTGAACGAACATGTGTCTATAATCACCCCAATGACTCCTCAGAAGACAACGGACTGGCCCAGGTAACAATGTCACCCTGCAGGGATGGGAGATTTCAGCCACGTTCACAGCAGTGGGGTCAAAGAAGAGGTCTCTCATCAGAGCAAAAAATACCCTGGAAGCGGGTACCAAGTCCCCAGGAGCAGTCTGTGCTGCTTTGAAATTTAAATCAGTTGTGATTTGAGCCCCGAGTGTCAGCCCATCCCCGGGAGCAGCTTCGTGCTTCTGCAGGCACCACATGCAGCTCAGCCAGGACCTTGCCCCTTGTCCCCTCTGAAAGGCCCAGAAAGCAGGAGCTGGGCTTTGAGCTACCAAGAAAGAAGTTTAAGCTTCTTATAAACTGGGAGAGATCCTCCAGCTCCCATCACGGCAACGAGCCTGACATTCTTTGAGAAAAACCTAAACTTAATTTTAAAACATCTGGGAAATTCCATTAAGTGATTTATCATGCAAGTGATGAAACTGCGATTTAACTTCAAAGCCTTAAACAGCATTAAAGAAAGCCTCATGTGCTCAAATTAACAGTAAAATATTTGACACTGAAAATGATTGTAACAGAAAATAGTGTTGTTCTCCAATTAGCCTAATGCAATAGATCACTGTATGGGCCAGCATCCCAGCAAGCACTCGGAGAAGAGATCCTGCTCCATCTCAGCCAGCTCTCCCCTCTTCCCAGCATCATCCTGGGAGCAGAGATCCCGCTCCATCCCAGCCAGCTCTCCCCTCTTCCCAGCATCATCCTGGGAGCAGAGATCTAAATACAGCCAGCCATCACTGGGCAGCAGCCTGGCCACCGGCTGTACCTCACCTCTGTGGCACCACGGGCAGCAGGAGGATTGTGCAGGAATGAAGGTGGCAAAAAGAACTGCTGGGTGGTGCTGGGAACCTGCAGCCGCCTGGGGCAATGCGAGGGGCAGAGAGGGAGCATCAGTGCTCAGCCAGTGCAGCCATAATTAGCTTACAACCATCTCTTTCAATAATTGGTGAATAAGATCCCTATTGATCTAATTAGCAGTAAGAAAAGAAAAACCTGCATTTTTCTTTTTCTTTTTTTGGCAGCTGCCAGGTGACAGTTAAAGAGCTGTGGCAGCTCCATGCAAGTGTGCGTGGGCAGTGGGGGGGAGAGCTGCCCCCGGGGACAGAGCATCCTTTGCAGCCAGGGGCTCTGGAGGGAGCTCAGCACAGCTGAGGGATCTGAAAGAGCACACTTTGACGTGTCCGAGAAGGACAATGCTGAGCCGGGTCCATGGCCACCTGAAAGCTGCCTCCTCCCGTGGAAGCCACCTCCTTTGACAACCTTAACCCTGATTTCAGGCTGAAAATGGAGCTGAATGCAACCAGCAGGAGACACAAGTATTTATCATAGAAGCACAGAACGGTCTGGGTTAGAAGGGACCTTAAAGACCATCGAGTTCCAACTGCCCTGCCCGGGGCAGGGACACCTCCCACCAGCCCAGGTTGCTCCAAGCCCCCTCCAACCTGGCCTTGAAGCCCTCCAGGGATGGGGCAGCCACAGCTTCTCTGGGCAATTTATTGCCCACTCTTGTGCTTCTTCACGTTATCTTCAGATAATGCCATGGGCTGCTCTAATTGATGCCACCTGGAGCAACCCCCATCAGAGCTGAGCAGTGGACCTGAGCAATGGGAGCTGCTGAACCCATCCCACTGCTCCCACCCCTGGATTCAGGGCTGGAGCCACCCTGAGCATCAGCTTGTACATGTCCAAGGAGGGC
Source organism: Nycticryphes semicollaris (assembly GCA_013400055.1). Lineage (NCBI taxonomy): Eukaryota > Metazoa > Chordata > Aves > Charadriiformes > Rostratulidae > Nycticryphes > Nycticryphes semicollaris. Next base: position 458,642 of record VXBJ01002653.1, on the reverse strand, counting down.
TGCAGAATGGATGAGGAATACCACTGCCTGGAAACGTTTAGTTTCAAAAAGGGATGAATGGAGGTGGAGAGGAAGAAGAAATATGTTGGTGGATGGTATTTATTTGTCTTCTGAAAGGAAACAAAGACTGCCCGGGACTGAATGGCTCAATTAAGCACTCGCTGGAATGACAGATTTACTGCTTGCTCAACAAACACATTTCAAACCAGAAGTAAAACCAGGCTGAGAGAATGAACTGAGAGAGGAGGAGAGCCTCAGATAACCCAGGAGAGGATCTACCGCCCTGCACAGAAACCAGGAGCTGCCGCAGAGCTGGGTCAGAGGATTTGTTCTGCAGCTCTTTGTCCCTTGGAGGGAACAATTGCTCTGAGGGAACCGTGCAGGTTCCAGCTCCTCTCAGTGAATGGGTCATCCCAGAGACCACAAGGGTCCCAGCAAAACACCCCAGCCCTGAGCAGGCTGGAAATTCCACCACCCAGGGATCTCAGCCAAGGCTTACTCTATCAGCTTCAAGATTCCTCTCCATCTCCTCTTCTGGAGACAGTTTTCCTAAAAATAGTTCTAAAGCAATTCCTTGTTAGTTTTCTTCTTATTGGTAGGTACTTTTAGTCACTGATGATCAGGCTGTGAATGGGGCTGGAATTAAGACCACACCAAACCACCATGACAAACCCTCATTCCTCTGGTTCTGCCAGGGATAGAGCACAACCCTGCACGGGCTCTGCAGCTACACCTTAATAAATACTCTGGTAGTTATTCAAACCTCAAACATGAGGCACAAGTCCTTCAATTTACTCCTGTGCCTTCGGGGGTCATAGAAAGCACTAGCTGGTGCGCCCCTCCAGGAGCAGTAAAACATGCACTTTTTATCACAGGTGCTCTTCTGAACAACAATCTCCAGCTCCATCGAGGAGATTTTTGATTAAACCAGACAGAGGATCACGAACATTAGTTAAGGTAAAGCTGTTCCCAGCCAAGCTGTCTGGCAAGCATTTTTTATTTCAGCAAACCAGCAGCGATGGCAAGAATTCAAGATTTGCAGGTGCCCAGATAGAAGCTCAAATCCTCCTATTGCTGAACCTCCATGCAATTATGGCAGACAAATTACTATCCCTTCCTCATTGCCCAGACTTAGAAAGGATTCACGGTTTTTCCATTTCAGGCAGGTTTTGGAAGGCACAAAAGACTGTTGTGTGTAAAACTCCCAGTGAGAATCAATGCCATTTGGGTCCTTATCAATCATTATGTCCTCAGAAAAATCTTCACCTTTGTGATTAACATATTGTTCCTTTGGCTCTCTTCTTGATTAACAACAATCACAGAGAAATGATTATACATCCTGTCATTACCTTCTATGGGAGCTCCACGACTACATCTTTCAAATAATATCCTTGTTCAGTTCAGAGAAACTTGGGGTTTAAGTTCACTCTTCTAGCAATGGGACTGCATCCATAGCATGGCTCGAGAGCTTTCCTCCTGCAGCCTGGGAAAAGCACACGTGGTGTAGAGCATCATCCGGGAAAACTTTTTCAAATGGGAATTTTGAACTTAACCCAAGACAAACAGTAGGCTATTTTTCACACCCTTGTTTGAGAAAGGCTCCTCTTTTGTGCCATAACATGTTTCCATTTGCAGTTTTGGGTGAGGTCACCATGACAACTGTCAGAAATCACTCTTCAAAGACATCTCAAACTCCAGACCTACCACCACCATCCCCACTACACCACGGAGCACGTTTTGAGCTGGTACTCTGGTATGTGATCCATGGGTCAAACTGGATCCCTGAGGATCCTCTAGCAGAGGTCTGGGACCTGCTCTGGGTCTTGGTCCCAAATCACATTGACCCAACTGCAGGGGAGGGTTCTCAGAATCCACGTCTTAAAGCCGAGTACGGCCAGGACCCATGGGATGCCACAGCTCCTGTGTCTGCAAGGAGCTCTTTTTCTCCCATTTGGTCTATTCTCTTTTCTTCTCATCCTCTCTTTTCATCTCTCCTTTCCACAGTTGGCATCTCCTCCACAGAAGAGATGCAGCAGAGAGCTCGGCCACATGCCCCTGGGGGCTGATCCAGGGCTGGGAAGGGGGTTCTTGCAGCCACCGCCAAACGCCGAGCACGGAATCCTCCTCCCAGTCACATTCCACAGCCCGTCTGTATTGCAATCACTGGCATAAATCCTCTGCTCCTTCAATACACTGATTGTACCAGGAGAACCATGAAAGGAACAACTGCACAAAGCCTGTCAAGAACCAGAGTGTGAATCAGAAACAGGAATATTCCCTGCAATTAGAACCAAAACGGTGCTGTAACCTGCCTTGCAAGGGGGGCACGCATTCAGAAGCCAGGCAAGGGAACCATTTTATTTTTAAAATAAGCAAACTTTTTTTTGCGGAGAAATACAAAATGGTTTCAATTTTGAAGTGTCAGTTATTTTGGCCAAGTCTTCTTATATGAAAAGTTATGGTTATTCTTGTCTCTGCTTCATCTCCTGGTTGTACGAGTAAAAATGACCCTGTGCCCATTGCTGGATTCCAAAGAGAGGATTGTCAGCACTTGGATTTAGGATCCAGTTTGTCCTGCTGGAAAGCACGAGTCATGGAACTTGCATTTTAGGCATCCTCAAGATTCAGAGAGAGGGTTTTTTCCTAAATGAGGAATCAGCCAAGCAACCACTGAAGCTATGAGTGACTTTTGGTGTGAGCATCCATTTCAGCGCCAGCCTGCAGGCATTTTCCCTAAGCACGTGCCTTTTCCTTGGAAAACTGGTCAGCAGCTGAGGACAGGTCTCTCTGGGGCTGCTCCTCTCCCTCTCAGTGCTCCAGGGTGCCAAGGGCAGAGGGGGCCACGTACCCACCAGACCCCCCAACTGCCAGGGCTGCTCCCCACGGTGACAGCTACGTCCCATGGCATCCGTAAACACCCCGTACGCACCACTCAAAACCACACTCAAAATGCCAAGAGCAATTATTTCATTGCTTTGATCCGTGCTCTGGTGAGACCCATGGAGCATAATTATATTCTTGCTTTAAAAAGAGCGAAGAAGAAAGAACGCTTTATTTTGATGTTTTAGTGTTTGCTTCCCAGCAATATGTGCTTAAAGGGAACTACGGTAATTTATCTCTCCAGTGCTTGCTTTCCACATCTGAAAAAAACAGGAATAGCTGCTGTACATTTGCATCTCAATTTTAGCTCGAGCAACTTGACAAGGATTCAGCAAAATGAATCGGCGCAGTTTGCAAAGGAAGCAGCTGAAGTAAATAAAACCTCCGGGGATGCTGACGAAAACCAGCATTAAAATTGGGATCTGCTCTTCCACAGTGAAGGAAATCCAACCCTTCGAGTATGAGCTGATGTTCGCTGAAGTCCTTCCACCAGCTCCAGCAGGGTTGGATGGCACCCAGAGGGACCAGCCATCCCTCGCGGCTGGAGCCACACACAGACCAGGATCCAGGACCAGCCGGGAGAGGGGAAAGGGCAGAGCACCAGCCCCTGCCCAAGAGTTTGAGGTTGGAAGAGCAGGAAGAGCAGGAAGAGCAGAGGCAAGTCCAGCTCCCAGTGCCCAGATGGCCCCACAGCATCCTCATCTCCCACCACCGCTCCCAGGACAGTGGAAGGGACACACCGAGCTGTGGGTACCACTGATGGGTGTCCAGGGACCAGCTCAGCTCCCACCCAGCCCCGAGGTTCCCTTTGGAGCAGCTGTCTCATAGTTTCATCCAAGTGTGTGAAAAATGCCTTCGTTTTCAATTTGCACAGGGAAAAGTGAAAAATATTGGCCAGCTGCACTTTTTATGGGGAAGTTATGAGCACTGATCTTTGAGAGCTGGAAAATATGTATCACTTCTGCATAACAGTTAACTTTTATGTTTTTCAAGAGGGCTGTTCCCTTTACTGCTTCCTCACTCTGGGCCAAATTCTCTCCTGGTCTCCACCGCCGAGGCCCCGCTGCGGCAATTTACCCAAACTCAGGCTTTTACCCTTTGTTTTAACCCTGCCTTTGTCTGAACCTCACACACTGGCTCTGAGGGAGATGTTTCAAAAGCGTGGAGGACTTTGGCTGGCTAATCCCTGGCTTCAAGGGGAGCAGGGGAAGTTAATGCAGCTGCTTTCAAACCCCCTTTCCCGGAGCCCCCATTATCTTGAAGCGCAGCGTGTCGGAGAGGCTAAAAGCAGAGGTGGGGCTGAGCCGGCGGCGGATGCGGGAGCCCAACAGACCAGTTTAATTAGTGAGACTGAGCCGAGATGGAAAGCTTTCATCTTTTGATGCAGCAGAGAGGACACAGAAGAGGCAAATGATTTAAAAGGTGCCCGTTGCCCCCGGGCTGGCTTTCACTGGGAGCTGTTCCCTTTTGTTAACGCAGTTCCTTTTGGTCCGGTGAATTCGGCCGCTCACAATGGTTTGCTTATTTTATTTGAAAGAGTGGGAGGAAAAACTGCTCCTATACACAGGTCTGTGGTCAGGTTAGACCAGCCCGAGCAGGAGTTCCTGGACTCTCTACTGCTTCTTTCATCAAGGCTGCCCAAAGCTGCCACCTCAGGGGCAGGACGGCCAGCCAGGCGAGGCTGGGTGGGAAAAGCCAGCACCACGGGAGTTATTCCCGAGCGGAACAGCAACAGGCATCATTTAAAGTCCCTGTTTACCACCTGTGTATCTGGGTCACACATAGCATTACTCCAGCAGAGAGTATCTACACAACCCACTGAATCGGCACACGCTGTCCCAGCTGGTATTTGCTGGATCAAGCACTTATTTTCATTTTACAAAGTATATACATTTACATACAAACTCAGCAGATTTTTTAGCTCTTGGAAGCAAAGCCTGAGCACTCTTCACAGGGCTGTCATCACCACGGCATTTCAAAGTACCCACGAGGAGAAGAGCGTGCTGCTGGTGATCTCCAGCCCTGTGCCCTGCGATGGTGGCACCGCTTAGTGGGACTCTTGGCCCTTGTCACCCAACAGCGCCTCCCCTACAGACCACTACAGAGGTGCATACAGCCTTCACTGCAAACCCTTCATAGTCAGAAAAACTTGGCCAATTCTGTATTGTTGTACAGCATCAAATCCAGAGCATATTTCAGGGAGGGGACCAGCAAGGCTTAGAACGTTCCCAGTTAATCCAGGGATGCAGGGTCTGTACATCAGCACCACCCAGAAGGAGTGGAAGGGGACACCCAGTTCTGCAGCAGATTGGTAATTTATAGAATCATGGAATGGTTTGGTTTGGAAGTGACCTTAAAGCCCCCCCAGTGCCACCCCCTGCCCTGGGCAGGGACACCTCCCACCAGCCCAGGTTGCTCCAAGCCCCAAACAACCTGGCCTTGAACCCCTCCAGGGATGGGGCAGCCACAGCTTCTCTGGGCAACCTGGGCCAGGCTCTCACCACCCTCACACCAAACAAGTTCTTCCCCACATCTCAGCTCCATCTCCCCTCTTTCAGGGTCAAACCCTTCCCCCTCCTCCTATGGCTCCCCTCCCTCATCACAAGTCCCTCCCCAGCTTTCCTGGAGCCCCTTTAGGGACTGGAAGGGGCTCCAAGGTCTCCCTGGAGCCTTCTCTTCTCCAGGCTGATCAGCTAATTCAGTGCAGTCCTAATGAACTTCAGACTTTGATGATGTCCATCCAGCAGATGAAAACAAACACCCACAAGGCTGGGGTTCAAACCAGGCTACCCAGTATCCCCATCCTCTCTGGCACAGAAAACCCCTTTGTGTCTGCTGCAAATAGCACAAGTCTGACCTTACTGCACCACTTGGTGCACTCTCCACATTAGCAAGAACTGAAGCAACATTTTGCCTTTTTTTGAACAGAAAGAAAACAATCCAAAAGCATTTAGTTTTGCTAAGAAAAGCTTCACTTGGTAAAAAGCGCACCAAACTGTTTTTCCTTGGAACTGTCTTCAGACAGTTGTTCCTCCAGAGGAAGATGAGGCAAGTGGCACAAGAAGCTATAAATTACTCTTTTCAGAGAGCACATGAATGGCCATTTTTATCTGAGACATAAGGAAGGAAAGGCCTTCGACACGCAGTATTTTCAGTGAAATATCTCCAGGGTACTTTGAGCCAGGAACGAATACACAAGCTCCCCTCTAGCAACAGATTGCTTTCCAATTCTCAGAATGCAAATGCAGATGCTGTTCTTGGCATTGAATCAAACTATTGCACAACACATCCGTTTTAGAGTCGCAGCATTTAATACAGTAGCAATAAAAGGGAAAATAATACCTGGCATCCACCTGTATTTGCCTGGCTTTGTTATTCTTCCATATGATGCTGTGAAGATCCTAAGCTGCGAAGGCAGAACCCAAGCCCACAGAGATCTCAGGCTGGTTGTCCTGGCACTCAGTGAATAGGGAGGAAATTTAACAAATATTGCCCTGATGTCTATGCCTTCCAGCTCTACAGTCATCTTAGGGGTCATTTTGTATAATGAGGTTACCCAATACAGGAGACTCACTCAGGAGACAAAACGGTTCAGTTCAAGAAAACCCTACCAAAGCCAGTGGTCCAAAGTCTCTCCTGCTTCAAAACACTTTGGCTCAGGGCCACCAGGAGAACAGTTAATCTGCATTACCAGCACACGAGGCACGTTCTCCGTTGTGCAGCGATGATGTATCTCAGATACGTTGGGACCAGGGGGGCTGACTCCAAGGGCCAGCCCCTGCACTGTTTGTAGGAGGAGACCCTGGATGGTGGCAAGGAGCCCCCCACCCCGGCTTTCTACAAACCAGAATGTCTACTACTGCCAGATGAAGAGAGAGAGGAGCAGAGAGGAGAGGAAAAAAGACAACACCCCAAAAAATCCCTTTGCAGTGGGAAAGTTGCCCAGGGCAGCCCTGCATCTCCTGTCCCCCTCCCCCCCCCTCCCAGCGATCCATCAGGCTCAGGAGGAAAAGCACCTTCTTCCCAAGGCAAGAAACCCCACCTCCAGGAAGCCAAAATTCCCACCCACTCTTTTCAAAAGGTAAAAACTCTTTACATTTCAGACCAGTCAAGTGTGTCAGGTTCTAAATGCAGGGGTCACCTCAAATAAGCTGAAAGTAACACTTTTCCCCGTGAAACGAGCCCGTTTCTCACCCAGAGGTACCAGCCAGCCCTCTCCACCAGCACAACTTTTCCCTGTAAAGTGATTCCGAAACACTTGGGATTTCTGACTTGCTATCACCTCGCACAAATTACATCTTATCAAAGAAGCACTGAAGTACATAATACAATTACTCAAAGAACAGAGATGGTATTTTACATACGCCGTGGAATTTACTGTTTCAGACTAAATACTGTCAGCGAGCACAAATCTGACGTGCTTCCCCTCCCTGGGGTTTTTGACTCCTTCCTCCTACTTCTTTTAGCCCGAGTCACACATAACCTACAGCTGGAATTAGTGACAGGCTGAGGAGCTCCTGGAGAGAGGAACGTCCGAACGGGAGCCCTGGCAGCAGCTGTGGGGAGAGAAACCTGGGAGAACCAGCTCCTGCCTCCCCAGAACACGCGGAGAATGGAACAGTGTGGTCCATGTGCTGGATTTCACTGTCCTCCCACCTCTGGGCAACTCAGAGCAGTAATAGATATATAAAATATATAACATTTTTATATATAATATTACTGTTGTATTACTAGATTATATAACTTATCTATTATATGTGTATATATATCTATTATCTCTATATTTTTGATATATATACACACACATAACCATACATCTGCAGAACATGCATATATTCTGCAGTGCTTAAAAATGAGGCCCATTTGGTGCTTGCACTCACTAAACCAACCCAGCCCTTGAGGTTCACTTCATAACCAGGACCCCAGGAACTGAAGCCACATCATTTCAGGTGACAATATGACACCAGTTCCCGAGGACCTACTGGCCACCATATGCTGCTCAGTGTAATCAAAGCTCTTGTTGTACAGTTCAGGACAGGAATCCTCACCCCCTGCATCTCATCTCTCAGTTAATTATAACCATAACTTCCAGTTTAACTTCCACTTTTCATTTACCTATTTATCCAGATTTATATCCATACAATGACCTTATTTACCTAGAAAGGGTGTTGTGTAGACTAGTAAGCAAATATTTGATGAGTATTATCTGAACCTTAAATGTTATTACTAATAAAAACGTCAGCTTGAAAAATCAATTAAGTCCCATGGAACCAGATTCTCAGCAGAGATGAATCGGTTTATTTCTGTGGAAGTCAATGAAGTTAAACTAATTTAAACAGTTGCTAATGCCATCCAGATTTCTGAACAGTAATAAATAGTCTGGTCTTCCCTTTATTTAAACAAAACTGCATTCCTTGTTGAAAAAGAGAAAAGCCTTGCTGTAACAGCTACTGAGCTTTTTGCCTTTTTCTTTTTTAAAACCAACAAGCCCAAAAGGTTTTCTGAATGCTTTGCCCTGTATCGTACCAATAACACAGCCATACAGAGTTCATGACAAAAAGGCAAAAATGCATCCTCCTTTGGTCTCTGATTGATTTTCCTTTGTTCTCAGAAATTCCCACTTACATCTTTGAATTTAAAATTCTGTAACTTTCAAGTATTCCCTTTTTCTGCCACCCAGGGGAAGCTGTTCTGACAGGGGGCAGCAGCAGGAGGATGTGGAAGGACAACACGTGTGGTGGCCCTGGGTTGCTGCCGGGAGCAGGAGGCTCGATTTCCTTCTAGGGACACCTTGCACAGTAAAATCTGAACATTCTCGTTTTATCAAGCAGTCCCTTTTCTAACTCATTTGTGGACTCCTGAGCTAAAGGAGTCTCTCCTGCAAGGACCACGTTGGGGCAGCCGGTGCGGCCGGGGGAGACGGACAGAGCTCTGCAAGGAAAAAGTCTGACAAAGACTATCTCATGTCACTAATTAAACCTCCCACATTTTATAGCCCCATGAGGTCTCCCACACAAGTATTTCATGCCTATTTCACTAGCCTGAACTACAAACACTGACAGGGTGATTTAAGAGGACAAACACTAAATGCTGCACCACCCATGATGAACCAGCGCGCATCCCGACAGAAGACATTAATTTAAGGAAAAAGGCAGAGCCTAGGCAGAAAACTTGGCTGCTGTGAGCGATCCCTGTTGTGTGCCCTTCCTGGAGGCTGTGGTTTATGTTCTTAGTTCTCACAACCAAGTCAGTCCCAGTCCCACGGTCGGTCAGAGCCCCCCAGTTCAATGACAAACATTGGGCAGAACAGAACCTAATGGTGGTGAGTGTCACCCCGTGTGTCCTCATGGGGCACGAACCCAACCCCTGCCAGCATCACACCGAGTCTGCATGTCCTGAAAACATATGTCCTTTCTGCTTTCAATATTTTATAGAAACTTCAACGTACTGGAGCACAAATATTTAATTACAGGTTGCTAATGAAAACACGGAAGCTTATAAAAATCTCAAGGTAGTGAGCAAAAAAACCCAACAACCCAAGGAACACTTTCACATCTAAATGAAAATATAAGTACAGCACATACTCTGGGCAAAATATTTAATGCCTGCTTAACTAAATTCATTGAGGTTAATTAAAAGCTTCTCAAACAACTATTTGTTTGCTATTTGTTGCAGAACACACCCAAAGCACCTTCCCCCACTGCTGCACATTCACCAGTTACACCTACATTTTGAGAACTGTTTTTTTTTGTCTCAAGTGGCAGATTTGGTTCAGTTTTTCCAAACTTGCAAAACACAGGAGAGAGAATGTAAGCGTTTCCACAGACATATCTTTCAGAAGCTGAGATACTCATCTCGGTTTAAAAGAAAAAGAGCAGAAGCACAAAATGTTAAGTTCAGTGAGAGATCGAAGCAGTTTTCCGAGGAAACCTGCCCTTCCCCAGTGGGACTGGGGCTGCCGGGCATCGCTGTGGCCAGGAGCCGGCACAGCTCCTGCATTCCTGCAGTTGTGCAACTCGATAAACAAGGGGTTTAGGTGTATAAAACCATTCCTTCCCCCCACCACATCCATCCTGTGCCCACCTTGAGCATCCGTGAGGTGTTCATCGCTGTATTTTTGAGAGACGTAAGAAGCGGGATTTTTATTTCACAGTTTGGGAGTTGAGGATGGGTCTAATCATGAGAAAGAACAATTAAGCCTTTGCATTGAAGTCTAGAGGCAGGTGGAGATGAGGATTTTACCACATTTATCACACCTATACATTACCTCCACTTGACAATGGGAGCTTTAAACTGAGTTTAAACTCTTTGGTGGGCTACAGCACAAGTTAATAAAGGCTTGTATAATAAGATACTACATATTAGTCATCATCTTTAAACTACTATCATAATATGAAGCAATTATCAACACACAGAGAACCGGGATAATTAGCATATCATTACTAATGAAGCAGGGTCATCAAATAAAAGATACAAGACAATTACAATACAAAACCATACAGCTGAAAAGGCACGGAGAATCTACAGAAATTAGTGAAGACCAAGAAAAGAGGACACCAACTGGAACTCCAGTGGTGTCACTGTATTCAAACAAGGCAGATGTCACCGCTCCTTTGGGGGCAGTGGGAAAGTCACTGGTGTGACTGGACTCTGCGCTGGGAAGCAGCGTCCCGTGGTCTCCCTCATCCTCTCCCCAGCACGACCTGCGCCTCCTGGAGCCCATCACACACAGGAAACAAATCGATGAGGAAATTAATAATTACCAGCTTCTAAGCAAAGTCCCTGAACATGCAATTATTTCACCTTGAAATGCTCCAGAGCCATCAAAGACAAGACAGAGAACAAAGCAGTTAGAGCAAATTGTGTAATCAAATAATTATTTGTACTGTAATTGGCACTCAGAAAAAGACACATATGCAGGACTAGACAGGCAGGGAGATAACTCTGGTGTTACGGAGACCAGCAGGCAGGTGAGCAGCCACAGACCCAGGGCCACTCATCCCCTCCCTCCTCCCCAGGCTCCTGCCCACATCCCATTTGTTTTGCTCATTAGGGAGCAGCCAAGCGGAGCCAGCAGGAGCTGGGCTGAGATCAGCTGTCGGCACCGCACTCCGGGCAGAAAGGATTGCTGCTATCTCGGGATACGCCTCACTGAGGCTTCTGCAGAGAGAAAACTCCACAAAATAAGAAGATAAATCACTCCTGAGAGCAGGAAGCGGGAGCAAGGGGTGGATGGGCTTTCCCTGCATCCCTGGTGGGGCTGTACCCACCCAAAAGGAGCTCCCAGGGAGGGGAAAATTGGGTGCCGGGTGCCTGCAGGCTCCATGAGCTGGCCACGGGTGCTAGGCATGATCCTCAGCTCCTGAGCATCCCACACTCCACAGCACACCCTTCCCAGGCAAAGCCAACACAGGTTCGGAGTCGGTTCTCTGTGTCCGGCCCCACTTCCCACAACAGAATGAGCCCAGGGTCTGTGTCCAAAGGTGCTCACTGTCCTCTGAATGCTCAGTCCAGGCCTCAAGCTTTGCTGCCTTTGGTGATGGGCAAAAAGCATAGGACAAAATAAAAACACATCTCTACACCCTGCACAGAGCCATGCTGCTGGTGGGATGGACCCAACACGGGGGATCCATGGAGCCCTGTCTGGGGAGGTGCCTCCCAGCCCAGCAATGCCCAGATCTACAGGGCCCCATCCATGTTCCTCCAAAATCAGTGTCTCCCCACTGACTGCAGTGAATGGTGAATTCAGACCCTAAAACTGTGCCCCAAATGACTTGGAGCATCCGAAAGGGTAAAGATTTACTGATATGCATTCGAACATAAATGAAAGCTGAAGCTCAAACCCCACTGATCCAGCTCTCCAGGGAGAGCAGGAGAATGGCCTGGACACATTGGCTTTCCTCGAAACAAACCAAAAAAACCCCTAAAAGCAAAAAAGGAGAAAGATCCACCTTTAGTACACGTTTGCCTCTGGTGAGCACCTGCATCTCCCCTATCTCATACTGGTTATTGAACTGGCATCTCCTGAACCTTACCCAGCAGGGGCAGCAGAGAAGGCACGATCCTGAAGCAGCTCCCAAGCCCATAGCCATGTCGAGAGTCAACACACCGAGAGAAGATTCTCAACACAACCTCACATTCCCAGCACTAAACGAACGCTGACCACAAACACCGTACCCAGCTCTTCCTAAGAGGCTCCTTTAATTGGATTTTGTTGGCTTGTAGAGCCACTTGTACATCTCCTCCTTCCTCTGGCTTCCCCATGCAGCCTCCAGCTGAGAGCGCTCCCCCCGCTCACTAAATGCTCTCGGCAGCACTCACCACCCCCCAGTGACTCCAGCCCCTCTCGCCTGTTCTGGTTTTGCCGTGTAAAGGGAGATAAAGTGGAGCCAGTAGATGCAGACCAGGCACAGGGTGGTGCTGGCAACTGCCATAGCACAGAACACGTCAGGAGAATTACAAAGCCGCTGTGTTTTGCCCAGGGAAAGCATCCATAAATCCAGGGAGGTACTGAAGGCGAGTTATTTGTGATGGTCATCAGCTCGCGGGGATCTGCTGCCCCCAAATAACAGGGCTGTAAGAAAGGAGCATTCGGCCCGTGGAAATCCCTGCTGCGCCCTCAGGTCCTCCATCCTTTTTTCTTCCCTTCAAACCAGGTTTCCCACCTCCCTCCCCCCAAGCAGGAAGGTGTTGGCACCCATAAAAATGGAAACGCAAAAAGGCTGGTGGAAACTGGGAGAAATACAACTGCAGACAGGTTGGAAACACCTCCACCTCCAGAACTGCAGTGTCCAAAGCATCCCGTTTGGGAGCCAGATAAATCACAGGCTGAAAGATGATCTCTGGGAAATGATTTTATGGAGGAAAGGCGGCCAGAAAAGATGGCAGGATGTGGCTTCTGGCCCAGCAGAGGTAATGACTGCGGGAACCGCAGCATAATAACGCACCTTCCTCCTGTAGCAAAGGACATTGAGCAGAGGAGCCGAGAATCCCATTACACGCGTATACCTGCATTACCCTGGGATGAATTACACTTGACAAAGTGCATCTGGACATCTCCTCGGCTGCTTTCAGCCCTCACACACACATCCCAGCATTACCATAACCTACAATGCCTCCCAGGGGCAATAGAGTACATACATCATTCATGCTTTTCATGTATATCACACCACTTCCCAGTAGCAGGGACAGGAATTAAATCACCCCTTTCAAACAGAAAATACATTTAAGAAAATCTATTCTCATTCTAGGGCTGGATTGTCACTGCTGTGTGAATGGAGTTTGGGCATGTAACTGTGGCAGCCATAAACATTAGTGCAATAACCACACTCTGCAATGAGCTCATCTGCCCAGTGGGGCATCCCCAGTCCTGTCAGTGGGATGGGGCGGGGGGGCCATTGAGGACCGCTGGGACCCGTGGGGACACCGTGGACATGCCAGGCAGGCATCTGAGCATCTCACTGTGTGGGTACCACCCTGTGCATAGCTCCCCCCAGCCAAGGCAGGTCTGGTTTTGAGGGGCTGGGGGCTGGAGATGAAGTCACGGCACTTGAGGGCATTCGTGCCATTTGTCCAGAATCTCCTTCCAGATCTGGAAATGCAATTACTGCTGCTGCCAGCTCAGCCCCACTCAAAGCCAAGGGCTTTCCCCAGGGCCCGGCACAACATCTTACCACCGGAATTACTGCATGCACTGATGCAGACTCAGGGCTCAAATTCTTTACTCTCTCCTTCCACACATTATCTGTTCCACACTTTATTCCCCTCCCCTGTCACCCCCGCGTTTGCACGGGCCTCTTCATGGCAACAGCAATTCTCCCAGATCGTTCGTTCTGAACTATTCAAACAATTCCTAATAGAACTTGTTTTACATTACCCCTACTACCCAGCTTCAGAGGAATTTATGCATATAGATATGAATTGCATAACTATTCAAATTATTTAATTATTCAGTTTTAAATCTCATTAATAACTTAGGTCTAGAAGACGATGGCTGCTGGGGAGAGGCGAGCAGAGGCAGCACACACTTCCCCTGCAGCAGGGCAAGATGCTTGATTTGAAACTAATGAAGCAACAGATCACAAATCTGTGAAGGGAAGGGGCAGTGCCCACGTGGTGAAACTGGAGGTGGCTGCAGATACCAAACTGGTATCTATGGGAGGGAACCTGCAGCAATGCCATGGCGCATGGTGTGTGGCACCACATTCCCAGGGGAAACGCCGCAGTGGAGCCTAGGGATGCCAGGACACGCAGCTCACACTGTCCCTGTGTCAGGTCAGGGATTTAAAATAGTGAAAAACATGAGCAAAGGAGGGAACTGAAGGGATGGATGCAGGAAGTGAGCAGAAAATTGAAGAGGCATTATTACAAGTCTGTTGACATCCTCAAAGTCTTTTTAAGCATAGGGTCTACTGCACTGCTTGTTGCCTTCCTCGAATAACAGCTAACAGGCATTGATTTTTTTTTTTTTTTTTTAATATCCATTTGTCCTGAACACTTGCTTGGGTTATAAATGCAAATAAAAACAGAAGTGAAAAGAAAAATAGTTCCCCAGCTGTTAAACAGAGGACGTGTTCACCTTGATTGCATCGGCCTGGGTTTGTCTGATATGCCATTTCTGAGTCGAAGAGTAACATAACGTCCCCAGTCTCTCCTTGGGGACACCAGGACAGGGACCAAGTCCCAGGGCTGCCCCAGCCCGGGCAAGACAAGGCACAGGCACTCCTGTCCCCAAGCCCCAGGGACAATGGCGGGGAGGGGGGCAGGTCCAAGCACACATTACCCTGTCACATTTCAGGTGCAGCTGGGAAAGGCACTGCCATGGGGACCACACGGGTTCCATCTGAGCAGAGGAACAACGGACCCCACGGGGGCATCTGACACTATCAAGCGTTAAACACAGACCATAAACGAAGCCACTTCAGTGCTGCAGGTAACAAGAAGGGCACAACCCTATGCCAGCCTGGGGAAAGTCTGATTCCAGAAAAAACGTGGCATTAAAGCTTTTCTAGAGCAAAGCCTTACTGTGCCTTTTCTGCAGTCAAAAATCAGATTATTGTGATGCATTTCATGGACATACACTGCCTGTTTCCACTGGTCATTATCATGTGACAAGTCCTTCACACAGAGGGAGACAGTGACACGTCAGAACACCCAGAGCTGTCAGTTGAGAGCAGAAATGTCACCAATGGTGGCCATGCCCAACCTCTCCACACAGAGGTCCCCACCACAGCCTGCCTTGCTTCTCCAGCACTGTCCCCCCAGCTTGGGGAAGTGAAGGGACCTAGAAATACATTCATAAAGCCCAGAAGCTGACAAAACACATGTGGACCTGCTCTCAGCGATGTCCCTCCGGGTGTGTGGCTGTTCCCAGCCAGAGGGAACATTGCTGGTAACAACCGCCACAAACGGGAGACTTTTTCAGCACGAGCCAATCCCTGCTTTCCCACCAGCTCTCCCACCAGCTTTCCCACCAGCTCTCCCACCAGCTCTCCCACCAGGCCAGGGGGAAGGGCAATAGATGAAAAGCCAGGGACTGACATTGCAGGTCTCCTTCTAGGCGCGCAGCTGCGGTAACCGAGGTGAAGGGAAGACACACAAATACTGCAACTGGAAGGGGTTTGAGAGTTGTGATACCAGCTGAGAGGCAACTGCTGTTTCAAATTAATCTTTTTGTTGTTGTTGTTGTTCCTCTGTTGCTATTCCCTTTTTAATATCAGAGTGAGGAAAACAGGAGATTACCTCACAGTGCTCCCCAACAAGGGAAAATGCCGTTTAAATGCAGACGAGCGTGTGGCTCCACAGCACCCGCTCCGGCTTCGTCACCAGGAGTCCCACAGCAGCTCGGTGGCCAGACTGAAGTCCTCTACCCAGAGTCCTGTGCCACTCTTTCGTTTTCATCCTTTTCCAACATAATCTACTTCTCCATTGCCACCAGACTGGCTGCCAGCAAGCCAAGTCAAGGGAACAATACCCTGTGCAACCTGCTCTAGGAGGACCTGCTTTCAGGGGGGTTGGATTAGATCTCCAGAGGTCTCTTCCAACCCCATATCGTTCCATGATTCTGTGATCCCCGTCACCCCATCCACCTTTCAGCTGCTTCCCCATTGTCCTTGATTTCTCCCAGACCACCAAAATCACTGCTTACAGCTCTTGGCTCAGTTGCCAGGTGCCCTTTCTTTCACTTCCACCCCAAATCCTGAGCCTCAGTCCTGGCCACTACACTGTGCTGGAGCCTCTACTGACCCCACAAGAGAGGACACGTGTCTGTCATCCCTTTGACTCAGGGGTTCCGAGAGCACCTCTCCCTCCCCTAAACTCCACAGATTTACAGGAAATCTCTCCTGCAGCCCATCATTTGGAGAATCCTCTTCAACACCTGTGTTAGTTTTCTGTGCAGTTCTCAGCAAACGGATTTGTTTGTCTCTGCTTCTCACTTGTTTCTGCACAATTTCAGCCACCAACACTTCTTTAATTAGCAGTTCTGTGCTGATGAGTCACAGATGAACCTTTCAGCTCCAGACACTTCACGTTCAGTTCAAGTCCCAGTTTCAGGCTCCCTCCCAGCCTTGGAGAGGTCCGTCCTTCGGGTCAAGTGAACACTGAGAAGGTCACTCACTCGCACCACACACTTCTCTCCATCACTGGTCAACACCAACCACACAAGTAACACAGCTTCACATTCTGGGATCACCCTCAGCTTGGGTGTCCCGGTGTCCCCATGACCTGGCCACATCTACACCTTGCCAGTTCTTTACCCCAGTGATTAAATGTCTCTCCTATTTCCCTGTAAATAAAATTCTCATCTCCCAAATTGCAAAACTCTTCACTCTGGCTGTTTTACCTTCCTGCAGGTCACCAGGAGATCCTAGGAAAGGTCATACCCCCAGGTGGCACTTCAGCCATGTCACCCTACAAGCCCTTCCTCTGCTTCCTCTTCCTCACAATCATCAGCTGCTGCTGTACCTCCCTCTTCTCACCTAAAGCGGGGCTCATGGTCGTCTTCCCAGAGACCCTCATGGGAAGGGCGGCCTCGCCAAGGCCACTGGAAACAGCCTCTCACACCACACCTAGAAGCAGTGACTTCTCTTGGGAAGGAGCTCCACAGCCCACTTTTATCTCTGCGAATACCCAACGTTCCAGCCTTCAGGAGTTTTACTCTGGGGACCATCAGCCAAGTTATCTCATCATTCTGGTTGTCACCACTCAGAGGAAGCAGCAGAGAGAATCACAGGCTCTAAGATAGCCCACTTAAAGACCCAAAAATTGTGTGCATGTGTAGGGGGGAGGTTGTCTTCACATTTATCCCATGCAAGTAAAAGAAAAGCTAAGCTTTGGCATCTTTACTTAACCATGCATCCAGAAAGAAATAAAAATATAAAACATTGAGCTCTTCATGCAGCAGGGAAGGAGATGCTGTAAGCTGGATGGCTAAGGAGACTGGTGAAGGAGACGGAAGGGAAATTGAGAATGGCAAAAGGGATTCTTGAATGATGGTTGTTTCTTGTAAAAATTAATAATAATAATAAATCAATCTCTTCCAACACTGACTGGTTTTGGACTCCATGCTGTAAACAGGCTCAAAAACGCACCAGATGCCTTTTTCTCTGCTGTCCCCACTCATTAGGAAGCTGCAGCCCCCTGGGAACAAAACTGCCATGAGTAAATGATGAGAGAACATATTGCTCGGTGCCAGCATTCACCTTTTTCCAAGATGGAAATAATCAGGGACATTTTGATTGTTAGGGTGAGAAAACCGTTAATGACGTGTTGATGAATGTGAAGTTAATTTTCCAATACATTTCCTACAAACTGTTTCTTTAGGAATTCTGCTTAAAGCCCAGAAAAGCAGCTTTTAAAGAGCTATCGTTAAATATTGACTGCTGAGCTGGGATCCTTACGGAAAATGTGTTTGAGCAGTACTTTCCAGGGCAGATCGAGGGGGGTGGGTGATTTCTGGGCCTTTTCTACCCCAGTATGGAGGTGTGGGAAGGGGAGCACACTGAACTGGTCACTGTTAGTTGTTGGTTTTTTTTCCCTTCCCCAGAAATGTCAAATAAAGCCCGAGGATGGCAGTTTCCCAAGCTGGGTCAAGCAGAGAGTGCAAATTCAGTAGCAAAACGAAATATCCTCCACTGCACCATAAGGAAAAGAAGGAGCAAGTCAACTGGGAAGGGGCAATAGCCACACACAGAGCAAACGTAGTGACAAATGCTTAAGTAGCACTTACAAAGGAGCGTAAGAAATGCAGTCTGAGGATGAGAAATTGAACCTTAAGCCCATAAAGCATTGCCCGACCGTATCCGTGACAGAGCCTCCTCGGCTGGTGGAGCCTTGCCCGTCCCCCCTGTGCTGCGGTGGGTGCAGGTGGGTGGTGATGCTCAAGGGGAGGGTGCTAAGCTGTTTTGGTGCCAGCAACCCACAAGGTGTCTGTTTCCCAGACTTCCTATGAATTGCTGATATTAAAAGATATTCCCAGTATTGACAGAGAAAATGGGGGGTCTGAGCAGGGAGAAGAACAAAGTTGAGCGAGTGCAAAGCAGATGGTCTCCACACAGACCAAAGTCAGGTACTTTGCATTTCTGCCTCCTCTTGAATGAGAAAGCACCAACTTAACAACAAAACCCCCGACAAATAGCTCAAGAATAATGCAGTTATCTGATATAATTTGCAGTATATGCTGCAGCTGGCATGTATTATGCTGAGGGATTGCCGATTCCCTGATTTTCCGGGCTTCTTAAGCCCGTAATAAAGAGCCCATGTCAGGGATTTCATTGCCCACAGTCAGGGGAAGAAGCTATTCTTCCTTGTTGGCTAAGAAGGTAAAAAACAGTTATGTGCTTCTGCAGTATATGTCACTGGAAAATACAGATCTTCACTGTAAATGAAGGCCCACGGAGCAGTACATCAGCAACCTCTGTTCAAAACCCAGCAGCATGGAAGAAATGGCTCAATCCATCAAGTTATAAGAGGATGTTAGAAGCGCTGGTCTCCCCTGGGCCTGGCTGCAGAGGGAAGGAGTGACACGTCCACATCGCCCCCAGATACAGAGGAGATGCACCATCTTCCCCTGAGGGTGAGAAGCAGCAGAATTTGGTACCTGGTTCCTTCACCTCAGAACCAGAAAAGCAGGAGTTGGGGCCAGACCTGGTTTGTGCCTTGTCTCGCCACTGGCACTGGGGCCAGGTGAGTCCAAGGCAAACATCAAACATGATCACTGTGGACCACCATGATCTTCTCACCACCTGCTTCCCTGCACACCCCATGTACCTGCTTCCCCTCCCAGCAGCACTGGGGTGGATCCGCACCCCAAAAGGTGAGGTTACTCCTGTTCCCTAGGGGAGAAACCCTCCATTTCTCTTTACACACTATAATTTTTCCCATGAGGGGCCCACCCACTTACATATAAAATTCCTTTTCTGCTATTTACAGCTTAATATCTGATTTTCAATTTTCCCCAGCACAGAAAGGGCTGCACTAAAGGGTGGGGCAGAGACAAGTAACTCATTAATATCCTAAGCTGAAATGTTTCCCATTCTTTCTTTGCCAAACAGGGATAGATACCAGCTACAGTATATTTTGTCTTTGTTCATCACCCAAAATTACTTGTGTGTGACATTTTTTTTCACGCAATACAAACATGAAAGCAGGGGGAACAGATTCATTTTGTACTTTGGATTTAATTTTGTTTAGATGATTATCTGTCCAACACACTACCCTGGGGTTTTTTTAAATAATCATATTAAAAACATGGGAAAAATCCCACTTTTTTCTTTAAGTTTAAAATTCAGTGATGACACACACTCAGCAGTGAAATGGCTTAGTTTTGCTCATCATCATCAAGAAGCATTTGAGTGACAGAGTCAAGTTAAAGAGCCCTGATTAGCACATGAAATAACACTTCAGGCAGTATTTTCCCCAAATATATTTGACCTAAACTCCTGGCATTAGTATCATTACCATCCTCCAAACCACATTATCTCAAAAATCAGCTGTACCCTTTTCAAACGAAGCTGGACCATCCCACACTGACAGTCTAAGGACTGAAAGGAACTAGGAATACAAAAAGAGAGAAAGGGAGTGGTGGAAAAGCACCTCTCACTCCCATCGAGTCTTTCTGAAGGAACTTCATAAGCACAGCAGAGACAAGGAAAAAGGGACCTCATTTAAAGATATCTAAAGCCTGTTGTTCCTAATGGATTATCATACTTTAAAATAAATGAGATGAGTTGCGTTCAGATGAGCTGCATCCCATAACACCCAGAGCTTTTACAGCTGGCCTCAGCGTGCCCATTAAAACTCCATCACATAATTACCATCAATTTGGTTGCAGGTAGAGCTTTAACCTCAGACTGCATAATTTGGGGGAAAATTCAAAATCTAGCTGTAGCTTCTTACTTATTAAGAGCATTTTAATAGTCTGTTCTGCAGCCTCACACGCTCCCACTTGTGTTTCCTGGATGTTGATGAGTTGGAATCTGCATGGGCAGAGCTCAAGTGCTCTGCCTTCGGTCCTCGCACGCGTAGCTTTGTGTTGATGGCATCCAGCCTGGACAGAGAGAGGACTCGGTGCCAGCAGGGACATTTCATTATTAACTCCAGCTGGGCTTTTGCATTCCACTAGTCCAGATCCACGTCAGGAGCTTCTGTCTCACCAAAGACAAGTCTGACCCCATGGTGGGACACGAGAGCTCGGTAACCCTGGGACACAGCATCGCCCCCATCCTGCCCCTCTTGCTCCCCAAAGGGTTACACCAACCCCACACAGAGCTCTCTCCCGCATGCTGCTAGAATGGCATGGTTTTATGGAGACATAGAACGGGGTCCCATTTTAATTTCAGCCTGCGGATCAAATAATTGTTTGGATTTTAATATTGAGTCTATGTTTCAGTGATTTGCATTTAAATGTGTTGTCAGAGAACGTCCAGAAATCTTTAATAAGACCGATTTGCATTTTAATGTGCACTTAAAGAATTTCAAGAAATCTTTTCACGGGCACAGTGTTATCAGAGAAATGTTTGCTGGGGAAGACAAGAGCTGCTGAGTTGCTAAGCACAATTCTAACAAAACTGCTGGTTTTTTGAGGCAGCCCAGCTTTGGCAGACTCTGCTTGGAAGGAAAGACGTGGTTCAGCAGGGGAGCTGGGAAGGTGGTGGTGAGACCTGGGCTGGTGCTGAGGAGGCTGAAGAGTGAACGATCCTCACAACTGAGAGTAGCTGGGTGAAGCCTGAGCCTGGTGGGCAGAGACCCGCAGAGGGACTGGGAGCCATAAAGGCCCATTTGCTGGAGCTCGAAGCAGCTTTATAAATAATGCATCTGGGTAAACTTTCACTTGAGCCACCTGGAAAGTTAAGGAACCAGCAGCTTGTTTGCTGTATCAAAAGCAAAGACAGACAAAAGTGTGATTTCTTTGCTGTTCTCCTCAATAAAAATGAATATTTTAACCTCCCTGTGACTCTCCCTATCTCTCTACAGCACATTGTAATCTAAGCCGCTGCTACATTTATGCCTTCAGGTTACAGGGCAACTCTCCTCTCTTCTCATCAATCCAGTACCACTGAAAGCCATCAGATCGCTGGAAAAGAGGAGGCAGAGAAAAGCTAATAACAGAAACAAACTAAGTCAAAAAAAGAAGAGGAAAAATCCTCACAAACTCCCACTCCAGCCGCAAACACCCCACAGAAACAGAGCCCAGAAGTCCCCCTCTAAGCTGATGTGAAAACAAGTCCCTTCTTCCATCTGTAACTGCAGCAAAGAATCAGCTCCTTTAGTTTGGGCTTTCTTATGGAAGATGTGTACAGATTTCCAGATTATCTTGAGAGAAAATCAGGTTTCTACACTGCTCGGGTCTTCTACATTCTCACTAAAGCAGCAAGTGTACTCAGTATGCAGAATAACTCTGCATATCATAGAGTTAAATCATTCATTGAAACTGAAGCTCCGTTAAGTTACCTGGTGTGTTTCTAGGTCATGAGAACGGACACAGGCTCCAACCGCCACCACAGATGCTCAAGTTAGATTTACTTTTGAAACAGACCAGTCCAAAAGCTCACACAGAAATATACAAAGGCACCAAGAAGCCCCTCTTCCAGCCACAAACCCTCACCTTCACACTCACCTCTCTACTGCTTCCCCCCCTACAGGTAAAAGCACTTGACTTTAAATCACAGCTGTGCCAAACAGAGAAAACTGGGCTACAAGTGGGAGTAGGGGCTGTTTCCAATAAACAGATGAAGACAGACTCTTCACTAGCTACAAGTGGAGGAACTTAGAGAACACCAGAAGATTCAAATCATCTCTCTCAGGCCCCAGAAGTTACCAGCAGCTAAGACAACACCAGTGGAATACAGGAACAGTCTGGCTACTGCACAAATGCAAGTCTGAGGTATGTATCAAAAATAAATGACTTTAGGAAACAAAACCATTTATTTTTAGCACACAAGTCACTCCCTGACAAGGCTCTGTTCGGTCTCCATAACTTCACTGTACTCAGCAGCTCGGGGTGTTTCACCATCTCCCTGGTGGTGCCGGCGCTGCTGCTCCCGCCTCACCGCGAGTGCTGGGAGAACAGGCTCCTTCTGAGCCAAAAAGGGAACCAGAGAGCTCAGATCCAGCCTCCTCGGCCTCCCCTCCCAGCCTGAGCTTCACTAAAATAGACAGCCCTCCTGTCCTGTGCACAAGAGAGAGACGTGCAACTGAAAGGTGCCCTCCTATACGCCTGCTGCTCTCCAGCAGGCACACTGCCCCAGCAGCTCCCAGCTCTGCCCACCCGCTGCCACTTCACAGCACAACCCGAAGTTGAGAAACTGCAATCAGCCAAGTGGGGACATATGCAAGGAGACAGCACAATAATTAGTGAAAAGCAAACTGGATACTTCAGAGTTTAAGTTATCTAACACATAATTGGTGCACAAGTAAGAGTATTTGTTTGCTTACCCTCTATGGGGTCACCTACTGCTTCCCCTGAACAAAGCTGTCAGGGACTTTAAATGGGATAGGCTTCTGCTGCCTAAGCCAATTATTTTCTCACCAGAGATCAGAGCACCAATAAAAATGAACACATAAGCCACTTTTTGATCAGCTGAAATATTGGTTATGTGGGATTTTTATCATATTCTTTTTTGCAATAAACATAAACAGAGGATCACATACACACAGGCACTGCCAACTCGGGGAGTCTTTCTGAGGTCCCCAAGAGCTGCCCTCTCTCCTCACCCCCTCGGGGCACAGGGTGCTCCTGAGCTCGGGGCAACTTCTCTGGGGTTTTTTAATATAAGTACGAGTGCTGAGGCAGGGGTTGTAGGAGACACCTGGAAGGTGACATCTCAGGGCTGGGGAGGGCTTTTTAATCACGTCAGACACGAGGCAGATGCTTCACACGCCACTGGTGTTCTAAGCAACTTCTCCCAGTTTGCCCAGCAAAACCAGCCGGGAAAAGGCTGTTACCCCCGTGACAGGGCATGCGGCTTGCTCCTGTCAGTAAATCCAACAGGGGCAGCAGCTGAAAGGGGTCTTTCTGCACTGTTTTAAAGATCTGCCAACCCATACCAGAGTTCCTCGTTGGGCAGCCACTGATGCATTCTCAGGGCTGGTCTTTAACACCCAGATGCTGAGGGGAAAACAGGGTGACAAGACGGGGTTTGTATTGTCCCATATGCAGACAAGAGTTCCAAGCACAGAGAAACATTTCTTTGTTGTAGAAGCTCTGTATTTCTGGTGAATTTGGGACTTTCAAACAAATACACCCATCATCTGGCACGTTGCTGTCAGGGGTGCAATACACACCAAATGAAAGTTCAGCTGTGAAGGCTGAAAACAACTGAAAGCTCTTATCGAAATGATTTTGCTAATGCTGGTGAACAGGCCCAGCAATCCTTCCTGTCCCACAGTCACAAAGAGCTTTATGCATTTGCACTCGGGTCCTGGTGGTTAGTACCTGTCAGCTCCAAGGGCTGACGAGCAGGGGCTTCTCTGATGGATTCAGTCTCCTTTGGGGACATATGGGACATGGCCCTGTCCTGCAGATGGGAATTGCTTCCTACGAGGTTATATCCAGGTAGATGTGTTCAGAACAGCTCAGTAAGATCCTGTACATCCAAACAGCTTTTGGCAAACTGTGTCGTTATGAATTTATCAAACCAGGTCTGTCCTTCTGAAGGGGCTGTGTCACCACGCGTCGAGGGACGCAGAAGACGATGGAGCGTATTATGACAGGCAAAAATACAGATGAGCACTTCAACACACACGCAGGCGTTCCCTGGCTTGTCTTTTCAGATAGGAGTAACAGAAAAGGCTTTAGATAGAAATGCAGTGTCTGGTACAGTCCAGAGCTCCAGCCTGGAAGCGCCATGAAGGGGCTCCTACACCACCCTGTGGGGAAGGGCAGGGGATGGGCACACAGGGGTCGGGTACCCCCTTCAGCACAGACCTCCCACCCGGCTCCCACAGCGAGGACATGGGGGGAGCAGCCCTTTCTGAACGGCTCTTGAGACACCCCTGGGTCAGGCCATGTGTTTGTGTGTCTGTATATACCTACCTGTGCCTGACTCTGGCCGGGCACACACGTATGTACCTTGGAAAACTGCTGACCACAGTCTAGCCATGAACACTGGTTACATATGTGGTAAGAAATACAGACAATAAAATAACTAACAGCCTTACACTTAGCTGTTTTAAAGGAAATACGATTTTCCCCAACAAAACATTCTTTAAGGTTTAACTTAATCTGTTCCCTTCAGTTACTTCATCCCTTGGGAATAAGCACATTAAAACACTGACGATCTATACAAGCAAGAGAAGGCATTACAATGCCATTATCAATACAAACCGATTTAAAATGCTTCCAATATTTAGAGAGGAGCAGCACCATGATTGCAAACAAAATCTCCGATCACTTTTTCAAACAATATTTAATCTCTGCTATAGGCACAGCTCTGTAAAAGCTGCATCTGCAAACAAAAAGTACAGTGTGTAACTGAAGTTGTCTCTACAGCTGAGCAAACACATTCTAGCTAATATTTTACTTATTAAATTTCACTTTTTTCTTTTTGGAATATGTTCAAAATCAGGTCACAGAACGTGCAAACATCTTCATCGCTGGTATTTGTTACTGGGTTTCTCCATACAGCAGCGAAACCTGGCAGGGTCTGGTGCAGGAAATTCGGGTACAGGAGGATTTCTCTCTCCCCAGCCCCCTCAGCTGCTCCTCACCAAACTTGTGCTCCAAACCTCTCCCCAGCTCCCTGTCCCCTCTCTGGTGGCAGCCCGGGCCTGTCCTCTCTGCCTCCCTGCTGTCACCGGCTCCCCACAGGTAACCAGAGAGAAACCCCACATTGCCTAAAGCCAGGAGGCAGCTGCGAGGATGCGAGGGAGCGGGTTGCTCTCAGATAAGGTGTTGTAATGTTTTCCCATGAAATATTCATCACTCGTTCCTGCTGGCCCTGTCTCCATTAGCACTTGAGCATCTCAGCAGAGGGGAGGGGAACACGTTCCCCTCCAGGACGCTGTGCCGGGCAGCCCCGGTGCTGCACACAGCCTCCCCAAATAGCTCAAACACCTCTGGCTATGGCATGGGCTTCTCGGTCAATGTCAGGCTATCCAGGATAATTATGGAAAATACTAATTATCAGAAATAGGTGGGAGGGCAATTTTTGGCACTCCAGGGGATCCCAAAAGCCCTTTTTGCGTCAGTGCAGCCAACCCAGCAAGAGGGGACATGCCAGCCCTGTGGGGATGAGACACCTTAAGGCCTTTGGAGATGTGGTGGTACCTTGGTCCCACAGGCTGCTGGGGTGCCCCTGTAACCTCCAGCCAGCCCTCCTGCTCCCTCCAGCCCAGCCACCACCAAAACCCTTCACATTTTCCACCTCAGTTTCCCACAAAACAGAAAAAATTGGGACCAAATGGGAACCTGGGGAGATGGGGTCCCTGGATGCTGGGTTCCTGCTGCAGGAAAGGACCCCCATCCCATTAGCGCTGTGCTCCCGAACCCGCTGAGACTTAAGGAGGGAAACGGTGTCTCCCACACCCCTGTGGGCTTTAACGAGCAGTAGGGAGGTTTGCACATTTGCATGCGAGAGGAATGAGTAATGGCAGCAGCACGAGGGAGGAATAAATGAACCTGATTATAACTACCCCAGCAACTGGCATCTTTGCCCTTACCCATATGTTTGCATCATCTTTCGTGGAAACCTTCCCTGCAGCCGATACTGCCAGGACGTGCGTGCAAAACACATCAAGGACAGGTAACAAAGATTTATTTTTGCTACTCCAGTCACTTGCTCACAGCCAGGCCTCAGAAATACGTCCCCTTGTTAGCAGGAAGCTGGCTAGGCACTTACTCGATGATATAGCCCATGGGAAATTTTGTTTTCCCCAGTCTAAAGATCTCAAATACAGCTTGTTTCCAATGCAGGAGGTAGTGGGGCTCTCCTGCTTTCTGGACTGGGCTCTTAATTAATCACCAACACCACACACAGACCAGCACAAGTTCTTCCTGCACACAGCAAACACCCCTGCCCAGCCCAAAGATCAGCGAGCCCTGGCAAACCTCACCCCTCTGGGGAGATGCTGGTCTCCCCAGCAGGCACCAAGCAGGCACCAAGTGGAATCCAGGCTGGAGCACAAGAGACTTGCCCGGAGCACGTGCTGACGAGTCCTTCCCCTGAGCCCGTGACACAGGGAGAGAGAAGCAGTGCAGAACGTACGCAGGTGCTTTGTAGAAAACACTGGTGTCTTTGCAGGAAAAGAAGTACTATGGAGTAGGTGTAAAACATCCAGGTAGATGCTAATAATTCATAGCAGGAGATTTTTTTTTTTTTCTATAAAAGATTAAATTCACATGTAGATGTGGCACTTCAGGGCTTGCTCTAGTGGCTAAGATTGTAGGGGTTTTTTGGGAGTGTAGGGTGGGACTCGATGATCTCAGAAATCCTTTCCAACCATGAAGATTCTGTGATTCTGTGCAATAAGCTTATAAATTATGGTGAAAATATAACCCCATGTTTCACGACAGAATTAGATAATACATATCAGATCCTTACTGGTGCAAAAGTGGGGTCACTCTGGATTTATTCCAGTGCAACCCAGACCAGAAACCCACCTCAGCATCCTCAGGGAGGCCGGGGGGATATGGCCCATTCAGTACCCGCAGCACCAGCCCTACCTCAGGATCTGGAGCCACAGGAGGTGCTGGAGCAGGACCTGCTCGCCCTGGGGACGAGGGATGATCATCCCTGGGGGAGGCCAAGCTGAGCACACCCTGCAGAGCTCCAGCCCCAGCCCTGCCAGGCAGCTCCTCCACCCCGCACCTCTCCGGGAGAACAGCAACAGGTCGATGGGGAAATAAAAGAGACACTGGGAAGGAAACAGTAAATATTTAGAGAGAGGAGTTTTAGCCAGAAATGGGGCTGTTTCAAGGGAAGAGATCATGAGAAGACTTGCACATGTGCACAGACACATACGTGAGTGCACGCACAGGGAAAGAAAACGTGGCAAGTGAAGCAATAATAACAATAGTCAAAAAGTAATTTGTTCTTAACCTGTTCCAAATAAAAATAGCTAGCGTACAAGTTCACTCCTTGGACCATCTGCATCTCATAAGCATAAGTTAAAATCCTGACACCATCTGTTCAATTGGAATTTTAATACTGTACCAATATGCCAAATCACAGTTACACGAGCGAGGACAGCAGCCTCCTCATTTCCCAACAACTTGCCGCCGCGCTTTAATGAGAGGGGGGACTGAGAAGCAGCCAACTTGGAGCCAAATGAATCGCCGTGGTGAGGTTCCAGTTCTAGTTCCCAGCACAACCCAGTGCCCTTTGCCAGGCCACGGCAGGGGCTGTGTACCAGGCCAGGTACCACTGCTGTCACCTCTGGGGCTTCTGATTGTCCCTGGGATGGACCAAAGAGGAGACGCTGAGGTCCCAGCAAGAGCCAGAGTGGCTGAAATTGTGAATTCAGGGATCAGTTGCAATTCAATGGCAAAAAAATGCCTTGTGAAGTGTCTAAGAAAACCTACCTGGCTAAATTAGCCTAGCAAGATTTCAAGATTTACACCATCTTTTAACTAATTATTACTGGAGAGGCTGTTGAAAGCCTTGGCGTATTTTTTATTGGTCCAAGTGGGAAAAAAAAAAAACATTTTGAAATGGAAATTAATATAATATCTGGCAAGTCTTCTTTGGTGATCTCTTTTTTGCTTAGCAATATTGTTGAGTTACAAACCATACATCATGTCCTGTGCTTCTTAGGATCAATTTCTTCAGGAAAGAAAAATAGAAACATGTTCCCTTACCACTGCAGGATATAAAGTGAATGAAACCGAGGGAGGGGACGAAGCCAAAACACTGTCAGGCAAGTAAATCTTAAAGATGTAGCACATATCCATTTTTTCCTGATCAATGGAACTACGTAGGCATGTTCATGAAATTTAATTAAGTTCTGTTCCCCAAGAAATCTATGTGCAATGTTTCCCTGCAATTATTTATTTACTATCTGCCATGTAGCTTTTAGCTTTCATCCAGAAAATGATCGGTTTCTGCTACATTTTCACTAGCGGGCGTGCAGTAGAGAGGCTGCTTCTCTAACCCTTTGTGGGAAGGTTTGTTCTCCTCTCCCTGTCCGTATGTGACCGGCTCCTTGCAAGGAAAACCTATTCATGTACTTAGACGCACCTCAAGTACGACGCCATTTGTACTGAAGCCACCAGCAAAAGTGGGAAGATAAATAAATGTACTAATGAATGAAGGTCAGTTGTGCTGCCAGGAGCTACGAAGGCTGCGGGAGCCGTTTGCCTCCAGGTTGGTCAAACCTCTGTGCTACAGCAGCCAAGTCCTCTGGGCA
Organism: Nycticryphes semicollaris; assembly: GCA_013400055.1. Classification (NCBI taxonomy): domain Eukaryota; kingdom Metazoa; phylum Chordata; class Aves; order Charadriiformes; family Rostratulidae; genus Nycticryphes; species Nycticryphes semicollaris. The sequence continues at coordinate 429,917 of VXBJ01002653.1, read as the reverse complement.
CGGCAGCGACAAGGATGGGAAACACCTCCTCACAGGTGGGAGGTCTGAACCCCTTGGCTTCTCTCCTGATATCAAAGAGACCGTGGAGCTGCCTGGGGAGAGGCAGAGGAATTGTCACCCTGCCCCTGGGAAGGGGACTTGGCTGCTCATGTGTCGTCTGCTTGGTACCAGCCTGATGGGAAACACACGGGCTGCTGCTGGAGGAGAGAGGAGGCAGTTACTAAGAGTAATAATAATGATGGATCATCTTATCCCATCCTTTGAATTTCAGCACAGGAAAGGTTATTCTGACTTCTTAAACCCAGCAAATCTTTATAAAGTAAATACCAATGCTTCCTAAGTACAAGTCAAGTATTGAAGATTTAAAAGTGGGAGTAAGTTAGAGCAGGGTGTGATTCTCCCTATCAGTGACCTCCAAAAGATCTGCCAGTCTCAACGGGATGCAGACTGCCATGGGCTGCCTAATCCCATACTTGGGCAATTTGTATCTTTATAACAGGAGGAGACTCATTTGTATTCATTGCCCATCCTGCAGGCAAAAAATGTAAATCCAAACCAACTAACAGATATAAAACAGGGGGAAAAACCTAGTTGTGACAACCATTTCTATTTGAAGGCCAAATAATGTGACAATACTGGTTTTTTTGGGAGGGAGGTTATTTTATTTATTTATTTCCATCATGAAGAACATCAAACCAGTGCACAGAACAAATACCATTGCTACTAATTGTTCATCTTTATGATGACATGTGAAAATGTTCATTGGAGTTCTGAAATGAGAAGCACCCTTGCCCGGGCTGGAGGAGCAGCCTTAGCTGTGGAAGGAGCATGGGGAACCAGCAGTGGGGATCTCACCGGCTTGGGGAACTTCCTCCCATAGACCAAACTTAAACCAACTTTTCAATCTCTCTGCAAGAAATGATCTTTTGACTTCTGCCTTCACCTACAGGACACTTTAAAGCAACAGATTCTTTAATCAAATCTTTACTGGTGAAAGCATTTTCATCAGCATCCTTATTTAAATATGCTTTGTCTCCCTAAAGTAAGACAGACCAGTGTTCTATCTGCAGACTCTGAACTGAAGGAAGGGAATGATTTATTCCTCATGTAATATAAGTGCATTGACTTGAGAGAATAGAGGATTTGTTCTCTTGAATGCTCACAAATGAATAAAATCACGAACACCTAAAACCTACTCTCCCCCAGGTAGGAAACATGTGCTTTTGCATCCTGATAATTGTGGCTTCACCAAGGAAAGTGAAGATGCCCTTGGACTGCATGTGGCTTAGGTTAAACAATGTGCAAAGGGATGAAAGAATTTAATCAAGCAATGGGTACAAAACCTCTCTAACCCACAATTCCTATGGTTTAAGAGGGGATGGCAGGATTGAGGGAAATTGGTTCATCCAAAAATGGCAGGAATGACAGACAGGAAAAATCACGCAGGCTATAGCATGTCATCATCAGCGAATGAGACACAAGGAACCCAGCCTTCAAGAAATTGTCAGCAACATGTTTCCAATAGTGACTTCTCGAGAAACCACAGCTGTACTTAAATAAAGTACATGAGACATATCTGCTATGTCAGACAATGAGATACCTTCCATTGCAAACCTTTCTAATCAGCCACCCCATGTGGGAGCCTACACTTTTGCCAGGGGAAGAAGCAACACAGGGATAACAGGCTGCAGAAAAGCTTGGCCAGAACTTCAGCTGTGGGAGCTGCTGCACCTCCAATGGGCTCAGCAGAGCTTTTGTCATTAACTTGAGCTCTTCGTTTTTACTCTCCTGCTTATAAATATAACACTGTCAATATTAACAATAAATATAATAAAATACGTAATAAATAGTATTATCTATGCATAAAGAGGATGTTATCGCTGGCCCCTATTGGCCCATTAATTCAGAAACAGAATTCCCCATTTAATTCTGCAAGAAGACAGTGATAAAGTTGTGGGGTATTTTCCACAACTGCCCTGCAACACCGTCCCGAACGAAAAGAACCAGGCACCTCCTTGAGGCCCAGCTCCCTGCACTGACTTTGGTGATCACCTGAAAACTAAGGGAGCAAACCAAAGAAAAGCAAAGCCAACGGACTTTTAAAATAATCAGCAACTCATCAAATTCCTCCTCGTAGATTTTTGCATGTTGTAAGCAAGGGTTTTTTAGATCTTCAGTGAAGTATCTGGGTTTGTTCAGAAGCCCCAGCATTCTGCTCTGACGCCCAGCCCACGCTCGGTTGTCGTACGACGCTGCACTAAGGCAACAACACTGCAAAAGAAATCTGCAGTCAAATTTTATATGAAAGCACCCCTTGTCAATACAGGTGTTCTATTTAGTTTCCCTGATGATCAGTAATCACATTTCCATGTGAGGATGCAAACAGTACATTTGCAAAAAGCCATCCTCCCTCCCCAGTCTCCGGATCAGCCTCCGCAATCCTTCCCTTCCTTTGCGGAACAAAATGTTGGACTTTCCCCAACTCCCAGTGAAAACCCTGAGCTGAGAAAATGCATTACAATTTCCTTTGTAGGAGCCCAAATGAACATTTTTTCAAGTTCTCTGATGGCATGCTTTTTGCTCGCTCAAGCTTTGCTCTGAGTTTTTGGCTTCGAGAATATTTAAAGTGCAAAATTCAGTCAAAATCAGCATGTTCCACTGGGTTCTATTTCAGCCTGATTTAATTCTGGTGTAAAAATATACTCTGATTCAGTTTGATGGAAATTCAACCTGAAGTCTTGAAATAAATCTCCTCCAAAATATGCAGAGAGAGGACTTTTTCTTTAAATTTGGCTTTCAGGCCCTGGCCACAGACTAACACCCAAAGAGCAGTGCTGGGTCTCCATTCCCCCCGCAACCCAAGCTCAGAGCGAGGATGAGTGTGTCCCTTCGGCTGCTGCTCCCTCCAAAGGAATTCTGCTCTTCTAGAAGCACACACCAAAACTCGGGTTCATTTTCCTGTTTGAAGTTCAAGGTTTGGGGATGTTGTAGCCTTTTGTCAACAAACTCCAGAGTCCCGTGTCTGGAGCACGGCCATAAAGGTTTTCAGTGTGGAATGAAAGGAGTTTGTGTTCGAGGTTCCCAGGACGGACGGCAAACCAGGATGACTGGGGGTTTCTTCACTATATTCTGGGTAGGGGAATTTTTTAGCTGCCTTAGGAACTAATCAATGAGCTCCTATAAATAGGTAATCACTTTGTTTGGAGATTCAGAAGCAGCACTGGAGGACTTTTAACGCTAGTGATTTATGAACCAGCTGCCTAAGTCCATGCGGTTGTTACAGCTGGAGAGCGCTCACACCAGCACTGGCCTCACGGATGGAAATGCATTTTACATGACTGAGAGTCAATAGCAAGTGGTCAACAAGATCATGCTCTAATTGAACAGTTTATATTTATGGGCGTTTCAGCAGAGCTTACCCCCAGCTATTGAAATGTAAAGACTCATCTCACGATTCTAGACTTACTGCTTTCTTTTAAACTTTATTAGAAAACAAATAGAATAAGCTAATTTGGGAAAACCAAGGAAACCAGCCTACACAGTACCATGATGCCCAGTACACTGCTGCTCGTTCTCTATCTTATTTACCCAGATCCTACTGGCAGAGAGAAAACCAAGGGACATTCATTCCAAGAGAAAAGTCCAAAGCTCTCAGGAAGGCCTTGATAATGGCCATTAGCCCAGCAAAAAACACCAGGCTCCTACACTGGGCCACAGAAGGACGATGTTATGTCCTGCACTAAGCTTTGATATTGTATATTCAGATCCTGACCTGAATCTTCATGGACTTAAGAGACACTGCAGGTGTTCAGCACTTCCCAAACCATCAAAATAACACACTCACATACGTCATCAGACTTGAAGCTGGAGCTCCCGTGTTCCTTAAGCACTTGGGTCAACATCACGAGGTATAATGATGGTGGCAGTGTTTTATTGTATTCCAGTATAAACTTGAGCACATTTTCTGAAAGTACCAGGGGGAAATCACTTCAGCAGGATCCTTTGGACTCACCAACTCATTCACCATTATGCTTGAGTGACAATTTCAGCAAGTCTAACTCGCTTCAGTCTATTTTCTTCCTTTACAAAAAATACAGTTTTAAGCAAGTTTCATAAAAGGTTACTCTTGCTCTTTGCAAAGATGGAATTTAGATTTTGCTTCTTGTCTCCATATTTACTGTATGTTAGCCTTGAACTTGAAAAGCCGAAGAAAAGGAGAAGAAACTGAGAAAATCTTGCTGTTACAAATTTAAACAAATCCAGGATGGCTGGAAAAAAACCACCAAACCAACCTGCTGCGAGGAAGTGTTTGTCTGTGTATACAATATGTTGCTGATATTCATTGAATGGCAAATATCTGTGTTATGTTTTCTTATTTACACTCCTTCGCTCTTTCTGATTCTCTTTTCGTAAGAACCACAACCACAATTCAGCAAATTTTTAAAAAGGCCAGACCTCCTCAGGATGAATAAAGCTGCAGAGACTGGTGGGAGCTGGTGGGAGCCGTTCCACACCGCCCGCAGAGAGCAGCCCAGGGATGCTGGGCCACTTTCACCAGGGATTCTGCTGTCCCAGGGCAGGCTGGATGGTCCCTGGTTCCACACCTCCCCAGGACACCAGCGGGGGAAAATCTCACTGGCACATACCTACTTTTATTCCAGCCAAACCCTCCTCTCATCCACCAGTCACGCTGTTTCTGGAAAAGATCCAGCTCCAGGCTGCAGTTTAAAATACATCAATTATTATTTTTTATTTCTCCCTAAATGCCAGCCCTTCTTGGTTAATTCTTTAGTCATTAGAATCTCGTTCTGGAGCAGTAGTGGCAATGAGAACTTCCCAGGTGAGGTTCTGCCTCCTGTCTGCACCCACTGATCCTGCAGCAGCGGTGGAGGTGGCCGGGCACAGAGAGGACACGATGGCAGCCTGTGCCCATGGCCAGACCCTCGTGTCACTGAACCCTGCGTGGATATTCCCATTGCCTCCCAGAAAGCACACACAGCCCTCCTGACAGCCTGGGAAGGGAGGGAAGAACAAAACACCAGATCAATCCCCACTCAACAACCTCTTTGGGAAGCGCTGATTTTACCTCCTGACCTCACAAACCCCCTTTCCCCGCAGAGACCTCCTTGGGCATGAGACAGAGGGCTCAGGATTTTCCCTGGCAGGAAATCCTCCTGGCTGCTGTGCAGGTGTCATGGCAGAGGGACGATTTGCATCGCCAAGCAGGATTTTGGAGTAGCAAGATTACAGATGCTAAAATCTCTCTCAGACATTGAAGCTGATGAAGATCATATCCAAAGGGCTATAAAATAACCAGCCATGCCAGGAATACCGGGTAAAGGCCAGTATCCAAAAGCCATCCCTGACGGTTCCTGACCGTCACTATCTGTACATTTTTACCATTTTTTGCTTCGGTTACCCATTCAGCTGGAGATTTTTACACTGATCTAACAATCAGATTTGGTGCTATCAGTTTCTAACAATTATAGCATTTTTCCCCTATGGAATAATTCTTATCAAACTAACAAACTCTACAGGCTTTTCAGTCTTCCATGATGACATAGAAAAAAAATCAACCATCACTCAAGTCTGACCAAAAAAGCTGGGGGCAAGGTCCTTCTGCCATGAACTTGGCTGGTTACAGCCCCACCACCTGCAGATGAGCATCCTTGTGTGAGAGAATTTTGTTTGGCAAGATGGACCGGATTCACTGATGATGAACAATAATTACCTGGACACAGAAACATCTCCTGTCAACAAGAAAGGAAGCTTCTATTATTCATTGGATTAGAATTATTTTTGACTTTTGAGGTCATTTTGATCTTCACTGATTTAAAACCAGAGAGAGCCAAATACTAGAACATAGAACAGTTTCAGGTCAGAGCGAGGAAAATAGGTGATTTTCCTCTCCCACATCTAACCCATTTGACAGCACAGCTGCAGGTGTCTCTGGGCAAGAGCATTCCTTAGACAAATTTCTACCACACAATTCACTTAGGAGTCAGTGTGATGTACATCAGCATGGGATTGTTCAGGTCCGTTCACATATGCCAAGTGATGGGCCGCAGCTGGCTGCATTAATCCCAGGTGGATCATCTTGTATGAAGGACACCAGGATCATCCCAGAGATCCATGGCCAAGGAGAGGCCATCACAGAGTATCCCTTGGCATTTCCCTTCCCTCCCACACAGCCCCCCTCCAGAGCATTCATCTGTTTGTCTCGGGATGATCTGAAACCTGCTTCGCAACCATCTCTGCACATCAGCCTCCTACCAGCAGTGAAAAGCACACCCAGCCAGCTTCTCCTCAAAAGGGGCAGGCAAGAGGGCCAAAACTGACAGCTGTCCCTAGAGCGAGCACAGGCAGCACACGTCCTTCAGGAGCAAGAGCCTTGGTAATTAATAGTTGGCTTCCAGAGCGACAGTGCCAGGAACAGCTCACAGGTTCCTTTGAACATCTGCAGGTGCTTGAGCTGCTCCACGTGTGCAGCTGTGAAGGCACAAGGCAAGGCTTAAGCAAATCTGACCTTTGACCTGATGTTCTCATGCTTGCTCAGACTTTGAAACACGGCAGGGACAGTCATCTGTCTAAATCCTCATATTCGTTGCTGCTAGTGAGTTTGAAGGAGCATTTGCCAACCCCTCTCCACCTGCTTGTTGCAGGAAAACATTTGGGTTAAACTGAAGGCTTGACGTACCTAACAAATTCTAACAAATTCTCCCTCACTGTGTCTCTGTGTAGTTGTCAATACCCCATCTTTTCCTAGTTCTTTCTCTCCAGATTGCATGTGAATTTCCTCCCCTTTTCCTCTGTCTGTACCTCTCCTATATTTGCTCCTCTGCCTAGCAGTTCTCCTCTCCCCCTGCTTTATTGCTCCAGCTGAGCAGAGGGCAACCTGCTCATTGTGGTGCCAACCGTGCTCTTTGTTGGTGCCACCCACAGCTGTGCAGGGCACTGGGAGAGCAACAGCAAGGGTCTGATGTGACAGATCAGAGTCAAGACCTGCCCTCTGTGCTGTCAACTGTTCTGAGAGCCTATTGCAACCTCAGCCAATGACAAGCAGAGAGAGAAGGGAGGCGACATCAGGGATTTGGGGGCAATAGCAATACGCAGACAGGGGCTGTCATGCAGTTTCTCCCCATCCCATCCCATCCCATCCCATCCCATCCCATCCCATCCCATCCCACTGCTGTGTCACTCGGTTCCTGGTACTCTACAGACACATACATGCACACAGCCTGACGTGTTGCTGACCTGCTGAATGTACCTAAAGCCTCCTCCTTTTCCAACCTGTTATTTTGCTGTTCCAGCCATCACAACATCCTCACGTAGGACTGTCACCCCCAGTCCTGGCAACGCTGTGAGACTGGAACAGGCAGAAAGGGCTGGTGTGTAGGTTATAGGAGGTGGTGAAAAAGAGCGTGCTGCTGCCACTGCGAAGTCAGGAATGGGGCCAGGCTACAAAAGGCTGAGCCAGCCCATATGCTTTCACACCCTTCACCCCCGCCACAGCATTTACCAGATGTTCAAATGCACATTTTTGATTCATCTCATCATAAAGGTTGAAAACATTTAAAAACGAAGATCCAAGCACAGACTATCACCCTCTTCAAAAATGAGAGTGTTTGGAGATGAGGTTTTACTTCAAGTTCATCAAAACAACAGAAGGTGGGTGGGAGAGGAGGCGGAACCACAAAATGGTTCAAGTTAGAAATCCAACCTTAGTCAGTATAACATTTAAGTAAACGTTTTAGAAAATGGAGGGGAAAAAAATGCATGAGCAGAACCTCACCTCTTTTCCTCAACTCGTACTCCACCTGTGAGCAGGAGCCAGGCTCTGACTCCCACCTACCCACCACGCAGGAGCTGTGTTTCAAAGAACTGTTTAGTTATGGCCATAATCTGTCACCACAGCCCGTCTCCCAACCCTCCTTTGCATCAGCCTGTTTGAAACTGGAGCGGAGCCCAGCTGCCGAGTCCTCCCCGAGGACTGCGCCGTCATCCCGAGCACCGGCTCTGCAGCCCATCTCACCACCCACTCAGCAAAACAGCTGCAGGTTTGCTGTACCGGGTGCCTCCTGCATGCCCTGCACTTCGGGGAAACCTCCCCTGCAGAGAACACGAATCTCCAATTAGCCTTAATAGCACCTACATTTGAACGAGTAGGGGAGAAAACATCATACAATATTAACGGTGCAATTCTGTTACCAGCACACACTGTACCCGTGTGAGTAGCTGCACGGTTTACACCCCTCTTTGGTCCATCTGATCTACTTTCAAAAGGATTTGCACATGAAGAATGTTCTTTACCTTCATGCCAACCACAGGCATTTGCCTTCTGAGTGGTATTTGGAGCACACAACGTATTTGGTGTATCAAGAAAATATATTCCTCCCTCTATTCTTCCTCCTTTGGAAAGAATCGTCCTTTCCCAGCTCTGAAGAGTCCCTCCAACTGTGCATTTCACAGGAACTACTAAGCAGCTCTGCAAAGATCATCTGCCTAACCAGTTGTGTTAGACACCGCCCATGTTTAGGCCCATTAACCTGATCACAACAGCTTGGTGAATTAATGCTTATACAGACACAGTCGGCAGCTTGTAATTAAATAATTATGGCTAAGCAGCTGCAGAGAACTTGTAACGTTCCACTAGAAAGCCAGATGTCAATTTTATTGGTCCTCAAAGTTTCAAATGAAATTATTTGGGGGAGATTTGGAAAGGGGGTTCTTTTGCTGTGGGTGGATTCTGTAGATAGCATGACTGATCTCAGGCTGACTGGCTGCAGCCAGACCCCAAGCTCGTGGCTGGAGAACCTCTGCAACCACCAGCAGCTCTATCACAACCAGCAGCAAATGGCAGAGAGCATAACAGAATGATCTGGATGAAGATAAAAGAGTGATTTGGCATCACGGTTGTTGCTTTAGCTTTTACCTAGGGAAGAACTCCTTGAAAAATCCATTTCTGAAACCATATCAGTGTCAAAATCCACAAAACTGATACGAGCCAAATGCAAAGCCTGTTGAAGTGGATAAGAGTCTTTCCAGAACTTTAATTGGATTGGGCTGTCCCTGCACCAGGGAGAGAAGATTTTGTGACACCTTCTATAGGCTTTCACTCTCCAAAATTTCTGAGGTACCTCTCATCTCAGTGCCTAACCCTCACTGTAGTGATGTGGAAGCAGAAAGCAATCCTGAAAGGTAAAAATTTGAGTAATATGAAAATCAGGAGCCTGTGTTTGCTAATTCCTGCCAAACCCACCTTCATTCTCTCGTCAATTAGTAAACTGCTGCTCCTATGAGGAACTTATATTTTAGTCTGATTTTAAATATAAATGCAAACATGATTCATTATAATCCATTCCTTTAACCATATTAATTCTTCTCCTATAGCTTGTACAAGACGCTATGATTTCAAACAGAAGCCTAGTAACAGGAATCATCCATCCCCATCGGAAGATATGCAGATCCATGCCCTTAGAACCATTTAGCTAAAAAATCCAGCTAGAAAACTAATTTTAAGTAAATCTATGCATGTCAAAACTCCAGATGGCTTTTCAGGGTGCTAACTTAAGCATATTACGTAAGCAGATTAGGGCTGCCTGTTGAGCCCAGACACGAGAGTAGACGGCGCTGAATCCAGTCTTACACACAAACTATTCACTTCCTGCTACATCTTTCATCTAAAACTTTTGTCAGGTCCCCACGTTCCTGAGCCTGCTAACTGTAACCACCGCACACAGCGCCACAGGTCTGCCGGCAGAGAAGTGATTATCCTTCTCTAAACCCCACTGCCCAAAGCAGCTCCTGGTGAAGGCCCATTTCCACAAACGGACCAGGGAAATGTTCCCTCCTCCATCCTCTTGAAATGACAACGGAGGAGAACATCCTCATGAACCTCTCGAATATTTAAGCACAGCGGTTTTGCAATGATTTTCTGATGCAGAATTAGAGGATCAAAATTACCTTCGTGTTACCATTGGTAACAGTGCCTCTACCTGAATATCAACTTAGAAAGTTAATGAGCCTTCTAGAGCTATCTGCTAAAATTACCCCAGCACAGTATGTGATCCGATGTGATTGCGGTAAGCAGGGCAGGTACTTCGCATCATGAGGACAGTTTGTTTTTCACGGGCTTGTTGCATAACAAGGCGCAGCAAGTTGCCTCTCTCTGCTCCGAGCCCTCATTTCAGAGCACATCAGCTGGCTCCACCAAGGCCCCCTGTTGAAAAGCAGCCAGAGGGTCCGGGTGTTGCTTTCCCTTCCCTGTGTGTAAGTGTGTCGGGTTTGCTGACAGATGGCTTGGCTGACTGTGCTTGACTATTATCAAGCAGCTATTACCTTTGTAAATTGAATCCCATTTGAAGATTTTCTGTAATTAAATCTGCAGTGTGCTTGCAAGGCTCATATCGCATCCTGCACGTACCGGGGAAGCGTGCAAGGCAGTCAGATGGCTGATTTACACAGCAGCACCCTTCAGCCACAGGGCTGGGGTGCTTCTGGCAGTCTGTGCTGCCACCTAGCCAAGACCAAGCCATTGACCTCAGTCTCAATTTTCATTTTGAAAGCTTAAATCAAAGCGTATCCCCCCCCAGAACTAAATAAAGCCTCAGTCCGCAGCAGACACAAGGAAATTCACATTCTGTCTGCTTTGAGAATTGTACAGTCAAGGGAAGAGAACAGCCTAAAGCCCGTAGTTACAGTTCCCTCAGAAATGTCTCGTACTTACGGTAGAAGACATATTCGGTGTAGCTGGACCAGACCTTGTCGTCTGTGTACTGGTTGACAAAGGAAGCCGTCACCGAGGAGTTACAGGCCACCATGTGGAATCCACACTCAGACAACATGTCAAAAGCCCTCTCCAGGTGCTTGAACTTAAGATAAAACCTGGAGGTGTACCTTTCTGGAGCCCTGTCTGGGTCTCTGCTCTCATTCAAACTTTCTCCAAAGACCTCTTTGACCAAAGCGATCCTTCCACAAACCAAAATCCTTGGGACTCTCCTGAATTTGGCATCTGCTTGGCTCTCCCTGCCAATAGTGCATGACCCCCGGTACCCAATGGTAATGAATCCCCACTTTCGATCAGGCGGTAAGAGCGATGAGGGTGGGCATATTCTCGTGTCACTGCCTTGGGAGACTTCTTCATAGTCACTGTGGCAATAATCATCGGGGCTTTGCTTATTGTCATCAGGAGACAGGAGTTTGACCAAGTCTGGGAGCTGGAAGTACTCAGCCTCCCTCTTGAGCCTTCCCTTCTCTGGGAAGTGGTCAGGCAGAACGACTTGCTTGTCCCTGAGATAGTCCAGAATATAGCGGAAAAGAAAACCATCTCTGTCGATGAAGAATCTTCCCTTGGAGTCCTTGGCCAGATCGTTGGCTGTGTCTCTCTTTGGGGTGAACATTTTCCACAGCAGGGAGTGAGGGGTGCCAACCAAGGTGGAGTGCCGAGTGAAGTAAACCTGGCCACCCACATTCAGCTCCACTACCTCTGGGAAGGAGTGCAGCCCAGTCCCCTGCTCTCGAGGAGGAAGGTAAGTCCTGCAGTTGCCACTTAGAGCCATCGTACTTTAAAACAGAGATCAGCAGCAGCAGTATCAATCACCTCAAAGCGTAGAATAAGGCTCCCAACATTAAGGAGAAACAGGAGTGAAAGGGGAAGTGAGTAAAGAAAAATAGCCAAAAGGTTTGTTTAAAAAAAAAAGAATCTGACTAGTCCATGAGTGACAGAAGTGGCTTATACCCTAAGCCATAGAGACTGGAGAGCAATCACTTCATGAAATGCAATCACATCATTAGATCTTCCAACAAAGCCATCAAAATCAAGGTCAAGCCAAGCCTATGGTCATTCACAGGTCTGTCAAAATGGAAAACAAGATAAGACACAAATTATTCTTTTAAGCATCACAGAAGGTGCAACAGAGAAAATCAGATCAGTTTAGAAAGCCAAGCTAGATCTCCTCCTAAAAAGGTCTATTTTTTTGCAAATTCTACACTTCTTTTTCACAAGTACTGATCAATGGAAGGACTACATATGACTCCACTGCTTAAAACACATATTTCTCTTTACATCAAACTTAGACATGCACATGAGGGAACAAGAACAGCGAGTCTTACCTTGGGAACAATTAATGCATAGCTCTTGTAAAGGAAAGCAAAATTTCAAGACACTCAGAACACACATACAGGCACACAGAGTCCAGTAAGTATGAAATCCGATCCCAGCAAGGGACAGCAAAGGCAAGAAAAGTGCTCTTAGCAACATCCAGGTAGATCTCAAGACTTAAACCGAGTCACAGGAAAGTTAACCGTGGCAGGTGACGAGAGAAACAGACATACAGCACGATGGAGGAGAAGAAAAACAAGAACCCACAACAAAATCCCCCAAATAAATCCTCTGGGGCTCCGTGAGAGCAGGGCAGGGGAGATCGCAGGGTGCGCGTTTCAGCTGGCTCAGATGACTTGCAGAAACCCCGCAGCCTGCGCTAAGGGCTGGCGGGATCCGGCGTCTCCCGTGGCGGCAGCCACCCGGGCAGCGCGGCCGGCGGCNCCGGGCCAGCACCGGCGACGGCGCCAGGGGCAGCGCCAGCGCGGCGGTCGGCGCCAGCACCCTGGACAGCGGCAGCACCGCGGACAGCGCCGGGGCCGATCGCCGCCGCGCCGGGGCCGCTGCCGGGGAGGGGGGGGGGTCGGGAGGCGCCACCGCCCGCTCCGCTCGAGTTGCGGGAAAGTTCCTCCCCGCTCCGTTCCTCTCCGTCCCCCGCAGCCGGCAGCGCCCGTCCCCTGTCCCCCCGCCGCCGAAACGTGCCTTTCCCGGCTCCGCGCAGCCACGGCGGTGGTGTCAGCCGGCGATGCGGGCCGGAGCGCCCGGCGGGTGGGGGCTCCCGGCACGCTCGCCCGTGGCTTTCAGGCAGGACGGTGGGTTTATCACGCCGCTGGCACTCGTCATCTCCCCCAGCAGCGACCCAGAAAGGGCAGGAGCCAGCAGGGAGGTGATCCGCCACCACGGGTGGGACCCCGAGGGAGGCTCGTCGTGGCAGGAGCGGTCCCGCACCTACTTTATTTGCCGGTCTTTAACGGGGTGGAGAGCGGGGAACAGCAGCCGCGGCTCCGCGACGGCACCGCCACCTCGCGTCCGCGGCGGCGATGGCGCAGGATCCTCCCCACCGCTCTTACCGGGTCAGGCGCTGCGGGAGACGGGGAGCGGAGCAGTCCCGGGCAGCGGGGGACTGACGGTGCAGCCTGCTGCCGCCGCTGGGTGCGGGCTCCGGGCCGGTAAATCGCGTACCCCCGGCCCGCTCCGCTCAGCGGGACGTTAAGTACATGCTTCAGGTTAAATAAGCAACGCAGAAAACATCCGCTGAAATTAAGGCATGAAGCTGCTTCAATAGCTCACCAATTTTGCACCCACCAGCAGTTTCACAGCTGGTCACACAACGGTAACAGGGAAGTCCAGCACAGGCCGGTTCTGGGCAAAATCAGGTTCCTTGGAATGACAAACCTATGGTAAAATAAAGCCTTCTAAGGCCTTTCACTCAAACTTCAACCAAAAACAGGAGGGGAAGCTTCAGAGTGAAATCTCAGTGTGTGGAAGTTACCACGTGTAGATTTTTTTGGCTGACTGCTCTTAAGTTGCAGATACTTCAGTGAGATTCTTCTGAAAAAATGGTAACGATTTTTTAAAAAAGTAATTAACATAATGTGCTAATGTAAAAAGTACAACTTTCTAGGCTAAGGCAGAAAATCATTAATCTGTATTCTTACAGACTTCTCAAATTCAAATCTGAGAGTTGAACAGTTAATCAAACCCTCGATTTTTCACCTTCATCAATTCATTAATTCTGAAGCAACTGCTGGGCTCCTGAGCCAAGGTTCTGCCTCTTCCTTCCGGGTCTCAGTTCTAATTTTCAAACCAGCAGAATCTGGTACTGCTGCAGAGGCTGCTCCTTGTGCCTCAGAAAGAGAAAAGACCAAGTATTCTGCATCTTCACCCGCAGGGCCAGCAGACCAGAAGGACTCAAGTGCTCCACAACCCTGACAGAGGATTTAAAGGTGTGATGTGAGACTGTGAACTTGGATGTCTTCATTACTTTGTTAAGAGTCTGGTACAGTCGATGCACACAGGCTTTAACATCTACACAACCAGTCAGATGAAACAATAGCTTCCTTTGGGATCTAAGCTCATTAGTGCTGTCCCTACTCAAAGCAAGGAGTGTTGCATCAGCTTCTTGAAATGCTTCAGTCATTAATGTTAGTTAGCATGCTGTAGTAATTTTAAAATCAAATTTCATAAAGGCAGTGATGCCATTATTGGCAGGGCTTGAAGAATCAATTCACTCTGCACAGTAAAAATTGATCTTGTTCAAACAAGCACCAAAGCCATTTGTGATCCTGTGGAATGATTAAGATCCAAATGGCCAAGGCAGGGGCATAAAGACCACCTGGGTAAAAGTTTCAGGTTCGAGCAGAGACAACGGAGTAAGTCTGATGTGCACAACACAGTAATTCCACATAGGAAATGCATCTTATAAAAAAACTGTGGCTCCTGACAAGCTTCTGTGAAGCATTCTGACATGGATACCTTCTGATTAGCGAATACAGAGATATTTAAGCTCGAAGTCTTTTTGCAAGACTATAATCAGAATTGCCCTTTGAAAAGAACTAAAACCTTAGAATTTTAATCACAACAGCTTTAGAAATGCACCGGTGCTTTTCAAATAATAAATGAAAGAAATTCAACTGCTGCTTTTACTTCTTTACACAAGATGTTCCAGTCACTTTACTGTAACATAATATAATTTCCTTTGATGAAATGATTTCAGCAGTAAAATCATCACATAATGTTTCCCTGCTAAATACAAGCCATTGGCCAAATCCATCAAAATGCAGCCTGAGAGGAGTGAAACTTTCAAATCTGGGGCAAATACACCGGTGACCTAAATGTAAAATATGTGTCAGGACCACACTAAGGTTCTTAACCTATCCAGCTGCAGACCCAACCCAGCTCACTTGCAGAGCAGCTGCAGTTCTCTGGTGGAAAAGCAAAGCAAAGCAGCACCTCTCAAAGGGGGCTGGATGAAGCTTGTTCCACTTTTAACAGATGCCCACGTAACCTTCAGTATAGCTAGGGGGAAATATAGCCTGAGCTTTACGTGTGTGTTCCAAAAGTGACAGCACAGCTATGCTTAAAGCAGGCACACTAACGCCGTGACATCATTCACAGGTTTGAGGTCACTCCTTGTGACAAAGTCCTAAATTGGCATTCAAGCTCTCAGGAAATCATGCGACAACTGACTTCACCAGTTCTGTGGGCGCTAAAGAAAAAAAAAGGTAGGTGCCTTAAAAGAAGCAGCCCTGCCTGTTAGAAGGAAAGGGTAGTACTGGGCTGGGTCTGTAGTAGCAGTGGTGTGTGTACAGCCCACCCCCCTCCCACAGCGTGAACACACAAGCTATAAATACAAATTCAATCGCCCACACATAACGAGGAATGCAGAAGCTGTTTATCAGCATTTAGCAACACCTTGTGGAACTTCAAGGGACTCAGAGAAGTAGTCACAATTTCCAGCAGAAATAGAAGGAGTAATTGCAGGAAGAAAAAAAAATATCTAGGTTGGATTTTGGACAGAAGATTTCAGCTCAAAAGCCACATGGGAACTTTCATCACTGTGTGATTTTTGCACACAATAGTTAAAATTAAAAAAAAAAAAAAAAAGGAAAAAAAAAAACCAGTACTTGCAGTTCTAGGCTTATGCTTTGATTCAAAAATGACTTCAAGGTGTCACCTAAGGATCCTTCAGCCACATACCTTGTAACATTCAGTGCTCCTCAGCAGTCTCATATTGAATACTGAGCCAATGCGACATTCTGTCAGGACAAAACTCCATCAGGCCAGAGAGACAAGAGCAGTGTTCTGAGAAGGGTGGCATGGCAAAGAAAAAAGGAAATGTCTGGCTCCAGAAGACATGTTGGGCCCAATTCTGGGTCCATGTAGCGGGGCCTCTGGTTTCGCTGAGAAGTAGATGCCATGTCCTGTAGGCAGGCACTGGTGTTTCCAGACAAGGCTTCTGATCCGATCTCCATCTATAGCAAAGGGTGGCAGAGCCCTGCCAGGAATAAATTCTGTGCCTTTGTGCAGTTACTGATCTGTAACACAGACACTTTTTCTAAAAGGTGTATAGCATTCCTAGAGTGGAGTGGTCTTCACATCACTCAGGCAGCTCTCGAAACTGAGTTCCCAAGGAGGGAGCTCCGCAAGAAAAAATGTGTGTTACTGAGCTAAAATAATAAATTATCCACTGATCCCGCGGTGTGAATTACAGACAGTGAAAGTCTCATCTGCTGAAATTGCAGAATCATACCATAATTTGGGTTGGAAGTGAACTTTAAAGGACATCTTTAAAGGCAGAGACACCTCCCACCAGCCCAGGTTGCTCCAAGCCCCAAACAACCTGGCCTTGAACCCCTCCAGGGATGGGGCAGCCACAGCTTCTCTGGGCAACCTGGGCCAGGCTCTCACCACCCTCACACCAAACAACTTCTTCCCCACATCTCAGCTCCATCTCCCCTCTTTTAGGGTCAAACCCTTCCCCCTCCTCCTATGGCTCCCCTCCTTCATCCAGAGTCCCTCCCCAGCTTTTCTGGAGCCCCTTTAGGGACTGGAAAGGGCTCTATGGTCTCCCCGGAGCCAACTCTCTCAGCCTGTCCTCCCAGCAGAGGGGTTCCAGCCCTCCCAGCATCTCCGTGGCCTCCTCTGGCCCCGCTCCAACAGGTCCAATGTCTTTCCTGTGCTGAGGGCTTGAGCCGTATCCAGCAGTATGTGGGAATACGAAGCCCTAACAAATCATTCACTTTGAAGAAAAAGCAGAAAAAGCACTAAATGGCAGGATCTCCCTAAGAAAAGGATCTGCTAGCAGAAGACCGAAAGTGCCATAAAGTGCGGTTTATTAACAAGTACATAATAAAGCATTGTACAGATCTGCCCTTGATCTTTTATTCAGAACTCAAGTGCATAGTGTATTTTCATTAAAAAACAAGGCAAAGGGGAAGAGTATCTTTCAGAGCTGCTCAGCACACGAGCATGGACACGGTGCAAGGCAAACAATTCAAACACAAGATACAAGACAACAGGTTTTTTCCCATCTTGTAACATACAGAGTGTGGGCACAGCGTCTGCAAATAAAACCGTGTGCTCTTTCTATCAAACACCAAATCCAAAGCAAATTCATTCCATAAGGTTCTAGGTTTGCAAAAACTGACAGTCAGGGGAATCACGTTCCACTGATTTTGAGAACAAGTGTTGCACATCAGGTATAATTTTGACCAAGAACCGATATATTCAATGCTGACAAAACCTTTAGACTTTCATGGACACTGTTGAACAAAGTATCTGCTACACAAACAACCCTGGGGGTCTCTGACACTTCACTCAACCCAGCACGTACAGGCAGACAGAGACTCATGCACTAACGTCAGCACATGAGAATTGAACTCAAAAAAAAGTCGTTGTTTTCAGTCACCCTTCTGTAAGGACTTCCTTTCCCTCTTACAAGTTCTGCCATCCCAAAGCCTACCTCAGCAGGTCTCTTCCTCCCTGCCTTTTCCCTTTCCTCCAACACTGCCAAAGTTCTTCAAATAATACTTTTATTCTCAGTCCGGTTCCAATTCTCCCATTATTAACCCTGGTGTAATCATAGTGTGCTTTCTTTAATGTTACAACTCAAACAAAGTTTGGTCCTGACTGGGCAGCATTATTATGACATCAGCACTGTGTAACCCACATCCTAATTTTACGAGTATATTTATTCTTCCCTTCTTGGTGCCATTTCAAGGCCTCCTGCTGCGTTGCTTTCCCTTGGACCCACCAGCCTGTATCAGAGTGCACACTGCTGCGGAAGACCGTGAATTTCTCCTGTACAGCTGAAACAGTTTGCTAGCCTAAAGCCATGTTGGGACACCCTAGTGCAGAGAGAATTAATTAATGAAAGCTCAACCTAAGCTTTGAGTAAATTCTAATAATCTAAGCAAATCCAAATAGATTTGTAGCCAAAGAGCATTTCACCAGCAGTTCACAATTACACAGCCCAGTGCCTGGGATTTCGTTCTCATTTTACCGTCTAGTGAACTGCAACGACGTCACACAGTTCGGCAAAGTGGCACTAAGTCACCACCATCAGATGCAGCCTGCGTGCTCTTCAGCTCTTCCATGAAAGCTGGGATCTTCTCAGCCTTCACGCACTAATTTACCTAAAGTATAACTGTGAGAAGCGGCTTATACCACAGTCACTGATCTCCACGTTATCCATGGCTATAATTCCTCCACTGTTATTTCATTCAGTCCTACAGACACACATACTCCCTGGGAGGCTGCTCGTGGCAGACAGTGTGTGCACTGCACCACAGGATGAGTTTCGCAGGAGAGGCTTGTAACAGAACTCTAATTTAAATACAGTCATCTCTCTAGAAGAAAATGACATACATGAGAGCGTGGAGCAAAATACCTGTAATCGTGTCCTGAGCCAAAATTAATTTAAAAAAAAAAAAAAAAGGAAGAAAAATGTATATACTTCATACCAGGGACTGACACTTGCAGGAGCCTGTGTGCCCAAATGGAGAGCATTCTGACACACACACGTGAGAAGTCAGGGTACATGAAGCAGGAACTCTTCACACGTGCGCAGCTGACACATTTCTACACCTCATCACCATGGACCCCTTCAGTGACAACAATACCATGGCAATCTCGGTTCGTGTCATTTCTGAAGTTTCAGCTAAACGACCTCTGCTGGGTTTTCCCTGACTGCCCACAACAAAGCCCACCTGAGTCAGCAGCGCACACTCCCCTCCTCCCACACCCAGCGCCAGGACCTTCAATACTTAATAAAACCAAATTCTAGTTAACAGTCCGAGTAGAGCCTTTTCCCCCGGCCTCACGTGAAAGAAAAGGGAGCAAAAGGATGAAACTAGAGAGGTAAACAGAGTGAGTGACAAAGGATCATCAGATAAAAGAGTTTCTTCATGTCAGAGTGTCTTCAGCGTCCCAGTCACATTTTTCTCAGTTCCAGACTATTCCCAGCTCCTGCAGCTTATTTGTGGGGGCCAGGCCAACAGCTGCTCTTTAATAAAGGCAAGAAGATTTATGGCTGCAGCAAATTTTTTGTCTCACCTCAGGAAAATATTAATTTTTCTTTAATGTGGACGTGTGAAAAGGTACGAAGGTCTAATATTAAATGACAACCATTATTTACTTTCGCCTGGGCAGCACCATCACCTGCTCCATTTCCTTCAACACCCACAGTTCCACACAAACTCTCCCGTCCACGTAGTGACCAGAGCACACCCTGCTCCCCTTAGGAGACCTAGGCAGGTCTTCGGGCAAAGGGCTAAACTTGCAGGCAAAACCTGCAACTAAGCTGTGCCCTGAGACAAAAAAAAAATTAAATGAACATTATGCAAAATAATCTCTAGGGCCAAAGTCTCACTGATGTCAACAAGAATTGTGTCTGAATCATAGAATCGTCTGGGTTGGAAGGGACCGTTAAGATCATCTGGTCTGACCACCAACCTAACTGATAAAACCCATCAGTAACCCATGTCAACCTGTCTTTTAAATCTCTCCAGGGATGGTGCCTCAATCCCTTCCCTGGGCAGCCCATTCCAAGGCTTCAGAACCCTTTCCGTGTAGAAACTGTTCCTAATTGCCAATCCAAACCTCCCCAGTGCAACTTGAGGCCATTTCCTCTTGTTCTATCACCAGTGACTTCATACAAATGACATTTTATCCCTACTCCGCACCACTTTTATACAAGGATTCACAATAGCTTTTTTTTATTATTATTATTTTAATGAATAACGGGTGAAAAATACTGGGAAGAAAAATATTTTTGACAATTAAAAAGTTACTTATTAATAAATTCGTGTGTGACCTCAAATGTATTAATACTAAACTCTTACCGAGAAGTTCCTGATGTCACCTCTGTACGTAAACTCTGGTGGAACCGTAATTTTGCATCCAGCTGGAGGCCGATGGGGCTGCTGAGCACAAACACACACGTCGGGAATCTCGTGGCTGCCACATGCTTGGTGGCTCCTTTCCTTGTGCTTCTGCCCCACGGCTTTTGCACTGCGCAGCCTCCGCGCGTTTTCCTGATGGGGTTTCTATAGACTTGACAGGGCAATATTGACGGATTGATAACTGCCTTCATTGTTTTTACACATCATCGGTGGCTGCACTAGGATAAAATCAGTAAAAATAAGTAACAATTAGTGGTTATGCAGTGCATTACAACTTCACCTCACAATAAATGGGTATCACTGTAGTATTTCATAGGTGAGGTCTCTCTCAGTACCTAAGAGGAGGAAAAGCAATACAAGAAGGTGCTGACTGCTAATGCTTCAGTGCTGAGTGGAATACAGACTGAACTTTATTCTTTGCATGTATTTAAAAGCCAGCATTTCCCTTTTCTTCAGATTTCAGTGAACACAATGGGAGGTAGAAACCAGGAAACCCCAAAGCCTTAATTCCAACAGGGAAGCGAAACAACACAGGGGAGCCCGCGACCACCAGGCCGACGGTCCTGAGTGCGGCGACCGAGCCCTCCTGCGGGATGAGCCACCAAACTCGGTGAGCGTCCCCAAACACTGCCACCATCCCACCTCCCTCTTGCCATCTTGTCCCCACCGCCATCTTGCCTCCGCCCCGCCTATTCCCCGGACTACGCGATGGCGCCAGGCGAGCGGAGGGGCGGGGCGAGGAGCGGCGCATGCCCAGTGGAGCCGCTCCGCCGAGCGCGCTGTGCGCAGGCGCGACCCCGCTGGCCCCGGAAGTACTTGGGGCACTGGGTGACACGTCGCAGGGGCCGCGGTGGCGGGTCTGGGCCCGGAGGGGCTGAGGTGGGTCTGGGCCGAAGGGAAGCCCCCGCTCCATTGGGACGCTCTTTGTCTTCCGGAGGGGAAGCGGGGCTGGGGGCCCCGGAGCTGAGGCGGCGACCGGAGCGACTGAGGTCGGCCTGAGCACGCTCGGCGAGAGCCGCTTTGGGGCTGAGCGGTGGGGAGGGTGGCTCCCGGTACGGCTTCTGTGCCTTCGAGGGGCTCAAAGCAGCCCCGGGGGAGGGCTGCCCGGCCTCTCTGGAGCGCTCCCATTCCAGGTGACCGCAGAGACCCCGGCAATCCTCGCTGTTCTCTTCCAGATAACTTGCCATGTCTGGGTTTGACAGCTTCAACACAGACTTCTTCCAGACGAGCTACAGTATTGATGACCAGACACAGTCCTACGATTACAGTGGACGACCGTATAGCAAGTAACTTCTGCATGCCTTTTAAACTCGTGTAAAGCCGTTCAGTCACACTGCCTTAGCCTCTAGGCCTGAGCTAAGAGACATCTGGTGTTGTCTGTGTATTCAGAAAAGGGTTGGCGTTTCAGCCAACTGTTGCCTCTAGTTGAATTCCTGTTGCTCTGTTTTATGAAGGCTACAGCTTATCCTACAAATGTAGTTATAAATCAGTCCGATGTGAATACTCTGCCTTATACCTTTAAAGCAAAGAATAGAAAAATGAAAGAAAGGTGATATGAGTAATTTAGTTCTATGAATAATTTTCATGTCTTTGGACTTACAGAGCAGCGGTATTGCTTCTTCCATCGCCCATTGTTCAGGGAGTTAGAGAGTCATGTAAACAAGCTGCCAATGTCAGCCCTGGTCCCTAGGCTTCAGCAGGGAAGCATGGTAACATTTCTAGGTCAGGGGAGCTCTTAGGAGTCCTTTGTGACTCTCCTCAGTCTCAGGCTGAGGGTTTTGGCCGGTTAAGTGACCAGTGTGATCCCTGTGAGAAATGGATAAGGTCCATGTCTGTTTGTGCCCTGGAAAGGATGTGATGAGGTCGAACTCCACTAACACAAGGAAAGAAAGGAAAAGGGGTTCTGGGTTTTCCTTCTTTAAATTTTGGTTTTTTAAGATATCTTGAAGATGTTTACCAAAATCTCTGTAGTCAGCCTTGGAAATGGTTAGTGGCAGGAATAACTTATGCGTTTATTTGGGAACAGAAGATAGTTTTGATGAGGCTCTTTTTAAAAGGTAGAAATTTATATTTTCGTACTTACAAAGTCTACAGTGAAAATATTGTAAAGACTGTGTAAATGGATTGGTTAGTAAATAATTGAGAATATATGAAAGAGAAACTGAAAAATCACCCATTCTTTTCCCCTGTATCGTGTCCTGTAGATGTGACGTCATAATGTGTTTAATTCCTTCTCGTATGTCAGTGCTGCTGGGTGCACGTGGTACCTGAGGGAAGGGGAAAACAAGCTCAGTTTTTAAATATGGAGGGGTACAAAAGTGGGCAAATTAGTTCTCTAATTGTGAGTTTGCAAATAAGCATTCTAAAGAGCACATTAAACCTGCTGTCAGATAAGACGTCAGTAGCTATTAATGCACAGTATTTGAATAAGTTTGAGATGTAAAATTTTCCTGCTCTTTCTCAGGTCTACAGCCTGTGGAAGTAATTCAGTCAGTGGATAATGCTCAATTCTCCCGGCCTGTGACTTAAATCATTTTATATACCCAAGTATTGCTTTTTGGTTTTTATCTCGTTTAGCTTGACGACATTGTTTGTAAGGGCTTGAACTGACAGACGTGGCTCTGTGCCTGAAAGGCCTGGATCTGAGTAGGGGATCATCTAACGTGACCTTTTGAAAAAGAAACCAGGATTGTTTGCTGCAACTTATTTCCTGAAAATAACTTCTGCTGTTGCCGGGAGGCATTTCAAATAAACTTCTGTACCTGTCTGTAATGTGATGTTGTTCTCTGTAGGCAGTATGGAGGCTATGAATACTCCCAGCAAAGCGGGTTTGTCCCTCCAGACATGATGCAGCAGCAGCCTTACACGGGGCAGATTTACCAGCCAACACAGACGTACACTCCAACTTCAGCACAGTCTTTTTATGGAAGTAACTTTGAGGATGAGCCTCCTCTATTAGAAGGTATAACTTATGCTTTATGGCCAGAATCCAAAACTCTTCCCAGTTGGGGGATAAGTTGCGTAGCAGGGTGTGCATTCCCTGCTTCTGAAAGTGCCCAGCTGATTTGAAATTCTCGTTATTTTTTTTATTTAACTCATCATTGTTCAGTGCCAAGAAACTGAAGAAACCCTTTCTGTCAGTGGTTAGAGAGACAGGTATTCACGGTGCCTTCCACCCTGGCATGCTTTTCTTGTTTGGTTTTTTTCTTTTTCCCAAAAACTCATGTTTATGCAGCTGCATCCCGGGGCCTGAGGTGGGCAAAGAGGAACTGCAGTGGGAAGTAGGTTTTCTGTCCGTGTGGCCAGACTGTGGATTGACTTCAAATCATCTGTGTGGAGGGAGCCGTGACACTCCTTGTCATGAGCCACCGAGTGTTGAAAGGGGTGGGTGGTTTATGAAAGAGAAACCCACTGAGAATAATCTAACACAGAGAAACTACTTTGGATTAGAAATCCTTGAGCCACCAGTCACTGGAGACTTGGGGAACCTGTGTGTTCTGTGCTTATACTCTTTCATACATCTCTGCTTTCGGCCACTTACGGGACAGGGTCCTGGGCTTAAATGAACTTTGGGGTTGACATAAACACTGCGCTTATGCCTTTACCCGGTCCTTTGGAAACCACCCTGTCGCCCCAGAGCATTTGGGACCTGGAACGTCTGGAGGCAGCGCACTTGAGGAAAGCTCAAGGAAAGAAGGACTGACTCCACTCTCTGGTCCCTGTAGAATAGTATCTGGAGCAGATTTAAAAGTAGAAAGATGGGGAAGCAGATAGGGGTGACAGGAAGAGGGGGGAAATGAACTAAATAAGCATAATTGTTTTTGTGTACTGTGTAGAACTGGGGATCAATTTTGACCACATCTGGCAGAAGACACTGACGGTGCTACACCCATTGAAAGTGGCAGATGGCAGCATCATGAACGAGACTGATTTGGCTGGACCAATGGTCTTCTGTCTGGCTTTTGGAGCCACGTTATTACTGGTAAGTTACTGATTGCGAAATGTTACTGTTTGTGCATTGATACTCTTGCAAATAATGGGAAAAAAGCCAAGGTACCTATAGTTATTTCCTTTCTTCATTTAGGAATTTATTTTTTAGCTCTTACTGTGTTTAATATTTGAGTCTATTTCTATGTTTTGTTTCATTGTATTTCTTTGCTCCATACTCTTTATTTGGTGTTCTTTACTGCTGTTCAAGAGACAGGGAAACTCAAAGTTCATGTTAAAAAAACAAAAGTGATTTCATAAGTGCTGGTACATTAGGCAGGACTTTGAGTGCCAAGAGTTAGTCTGGTAAAACTTCTAAAGGAAACCTGCTTTCAAACTGTTTATGCTCCTTAATAGGTCACCGGCTGTTGAAGCCTGGTGTTTTGTTTTTTTATTTGAGCTTAATTGAAATCAGATTGTGCTTTAATGTCTGAAAAGTGTCAATTATGAAACGAGGGAGCAGCAGCAAACAGCCTTCCTTGTCATTGAAAGCTTCAATAGTTTTAATCAGTTTTTTTGCTCTAAATGTCTTCAGGCACTGCATTTATTTTTGCCTAAAATTTCACATTGCCACGACACTCAGAACACAGTGTTTTGGTACCAAGGGCACTTTAAGCCTAATTTAATAAGTAATTTTAATTTATGGAAACTAGGCCAGTAGAACCAATGAACGTGTTTGTAATAGATACGTTTGAAGGGTCTTTTCCTGAAAATTAGCACTTTCTCCTGCATGCTCTTCTTATTTTTAAAAGTACTTTGAATGTAGTGACAGAAAACGAGCCTAACCTGGCAAAAAGAGGAAAGCAGGTACAATTGCTTTCTGTAGCACGTGTGGGAGAAGAGAGCTGGGTTAGAAATCAGCTTGGTTTGGGAACTGCCAGTGGGAGACAGAGCTGGAAGCTGGTCACCATCGGGCTTCTGTCACAGTGGCCCTGTGTCACTGCAGGGAGGGGGGGACACTGTGCCTTTTGATAGGTGTTCCAAGGGAAGTATCCACCTCATCCCTGATAAAAACAGGTGGTGGGATGGGACACGGGTGCTTAGCTTTCTGCTAAGTTCTGATCTGACTGTTAAAAATCTCCATGAGTTCATTCTGCCGTTTGTCCTCGGCGCTTTCCCAGAAGCGGCTGAAGCTGAGCTGTCATTTGTTTATAATTTACATTGTGCTATAAGGTGGTGGAGTCTGTTAAAGGACATCAGCTCTGGATTAGTCAAGAAGTTCCCGAGTTACCTTTTTTGGGTCTTATTACGCTGGTTCTGTAAAGATTATTGTTGCGAGTGATCAGTTGGCACGAGAAGTTGATCAAACCCTAAAAATTTACAGGCTTTCACAGCCCAGCTGAAAGAATAACAATTCAATCAAAATCTGTTTATCAAGATACATAGAGTTAGGGTAGATATGGCTCCCGAGTGCCTAGGATGTACCGGTGTCTGGAATTCAGCCTCTGGGCAGAGTTTAGGAATTGGGGGTGAGGGGCAACGGAGAAAATGAAGATCCTCTGTAAATGTTCTTTCCTTTGTTTGTTCTGGTAATTAACAGGCATTACTCTGCTTGGCTTTCAGGCTGGTAAAATCCAGTTTGGATATGTGTATGGAATCAGTGCAATCGGATGTTTAGCGATGTTTTGTCTCCTGAACTTAATGAGCATGACGGGCGTCTCGTTTGGCTGCGTTGCCAGTGTCCTTGGATACTGTCTTCTTCCCATGATCCTGCTTTCCACTTTTGCCATCGTATTTTCATTGCAGTAAGTAGAAAAGCTTTATGATTTGGTAATGGGTTCCTCTCCTATGAGATGGTGAAGGAAGTTATTAAAAGGAATTGTCACATTCAGTGATGAAGCTGTGTATAATTTGAATACGACAGGAATTTGTAACAAGGATAAAAACAAATGTCATCCTCAGGGATTTACTGGATGAAAAGCAGGTGAATGCTGGTTTATCTCTGTCAGTTAACAGCTTTTAAATACATAGACTCAAACAACAATATCCAGTTTATTTTCAGTCAGCTTTGAATGTGACAAATCTTAGTACCTGTAAAGTCTAAAAGTAATTATAATTTAAGATGCAAATTTTAATTTGACAAACAGCAGGAGATGGGTGTGATTCCTCATAGCTCTAAGAAGCTGGGGGCTGACAAGAAAGAACTCGCTGCAGTTCCTTTACTCATTGCTTTTCCGTTTCATGTGCACAAAGTTAATGCTGTCCTAATTGAATAATAGTGTTCTGAAGTCTTTACTGGAACTATTTAAAAAGCTATAGCTATAGAAAAGCTACAATTCATCTTAGAATGTGTGAAAGGTGTTAGGAGGAGCCCGGTTATGACTTCTCTAAGTATATATACACAAGTCTTTAGATGAATTCTCTTTTTATTTCTGTGTTCGCAGGGGAATGATGGGGATAATTCTCACGGCTGGAATCATCAGCTGGTGCAGCTTTTCTGCTTCCAAAATCTTCATTTCTGCCTTAGCCATGGAAGGACAACAGCTCCTGGTCGCGTACCCCTGTGCGTTACTGTACGGAGTCTTCGCGCTCATCTCCGTGTTCTGAGCGGACTCTCCGAACTCCTGGACTCCACTGGGCCAAAATGGAACCATCCCCTTGGGACCTTGAGCTGGACCAGAAACAGCCACAGACGACTGTGTAGTTGTTGCTGCCACCAAACCGAGCCCTGTTTTGAATCAGCTGGAACAATGAAAACAAATGTCTCGTGTTCTCTTTTTTAGGACTTTAAATACTGTTTTCAATTGACCTGAGGTGTCAATAGCTTTAATAAGTGTTCATGCTTATCGAGTTAATGTCATTTCTTTCCCATTCCTATATCTTTAGAAAAAGAATTTTTGGTTGTTTATTTCAGGGTTGTATTTTTTATTTTGTTTTTTTTGGGGGGTTTTTGTTTGTTGTTTTGTTTAGGGTTTGTTTCTGTTGTGTTTTTTCTTTAACTGGGAGGGAGGGAGCAAGGGTTGCAGTTACAAATTGGAAAGGGTAACACAGCTGCAGATGCCGTAGAATTGGGCACTTTTTGAACAAATCTGCAGTACTAAGGAACTTATTTCCCATCCCCTCTTACCAAAAGTGAAATGCACAAATGAAGACAAATATACTCTAGAGCTCTTGGGTCTCATTCATTTGTTCATTTGATGTGATAGCAAGTCAGGATTTAAGACAGTTAACTTATGAATTAGAAAACAGCTGGTTAAAGGGATCTGTAATTCTGTCACACTTGAAATATGAGTTTGGATGTTTGAGTAGCTCCAGGTTAACTTGGATTTCTGAAGGTGACTTCAACTAGAGTTTCTTTTCCTAATGGTGCACATACAAGTAGATGAAAAGTAATCTCTTTTGCAGAACTTCCAAGAGAAACCCCATTTTGAAGATGTTATGCTTGTCAGTATTGTAGTTACTGTAAAATAATTTAAGGCATATTGATTAAATTTTCCTTAAATTTTGAAAAAGCTGTTTGATTTTTCTAGTCTTTCTTTTTCCGTGCAGTTCAGTTAGTGAGTTAGAAACTTTGCTATTGAAGCAAAATCATATTTTAAGCTATTCAGTTTCTGGATTTGGTATTTGCTTCAGTCACAGACACAATCTTACATGAGAAGCATAGTCTGGTGTGTGATGTTAGTCACAGGACGTGTGAGAAGTGGGAAAGCAGCACTGGCTGTTCTTCACAGAAGCACTTGCAAATTCTTAAGTAAGAAAAGGATTTTAATTCATGCTGGGAGGGGGAGGTTACTTACGTAGATAGTAATTCTCTGCCCCCACCTTGGAAGTTAAGAAGCTCCAACAAAGTGCTGTGATAACTACCCTTTCTTCAGCAGTTTAACCCAAGGGATTTGATGCAGGTGAAGGTACTGCAGGTGTCAGTCTGGCATCCGTCTGTCCTGTCCCTGGCAGGATCTGTTCACAGCCACTGGAGCTGGTCTCTGCGTGGCTGCGGTGTGTTCCCCTTCTGCTGAGATTCGGGGCCTGAGTGCATCTTCAGAGCAAGGGATGGGTAATTTCAAAGGTTTGACTCACACTTGTGTACACTCTTACCTTACTTCTGCACGTTCTCCTAAAAATACCTTTGTTTAGGGTTTAGAAGTTACCAACAAGGTCCTTCCCTGGCTGGAGCCAGCTTTTGCTTGTGTCCTGGGAGAGGGGGATGTGTCACGAGTATAAACCCTTGGAGTAGGAGGTGGTGCTGCAGGAAGGTCTGTGCCGGGTGGGGTGCTGTGCCTGCCTGCCACAAGGAGCTTTACAACTCAGGTGCACAGAAGAAACTTCATTTTCTTTCCAGAAGCAAATTCAAGAGCCCAGATAATTTTCTACTTCGGTATGTTTTTACAAATTATCATCCCAAATAAGTGGTGAGTTGATTTTTTTTTTTCTTTTATTTAGAAAAACATATTACCCTGTACTTTGTGATGTCTGTGAGTTAGGCCACGTCTGCCCTGATGCACAAAGTTCTTACTCTTTGTAATGAAGAACATTACCTGCTGATGGAGCACCATGTCCTGTATTTGTGCAAACAAATTACAGTGATTACTAATGAGGTCTAATTAAGTACAGAATTGTTCTAGTGAGTATAAATGCTCCCATACTTTCTCGGGCACATCAGGTACTAATACCTCACATACTGTATTTTCTGGGAAGCGTCTGCGAATGTTGGGGTCATTTCTTGCAGCTGGCACTGGTTCTGTAGCTCCCAGGGTGATGACTCGTGTTCAACTGCTCTACATAACCTTTCCTCTGCCCACAGCACGAGCAAAGGGCACGGGAGAAACATGGAAATGAGCTTGTCTCTGTGTAGCACTGGCCCTGCAGCTGCTGAGTTGGGAAAGCTCGTGAGAAAAGGTATTTATTATTTACAGGTGTTCACAAAGGCCCTGCTCCAGCAGCGGAGGATGTCACAGCTCCTCAGGAGCAGTGAGGTTTGAGTTTCAGGAGCATTTTGTGTTCCTCGGCTCATGCTGAGAGGAATTGAGCAGTGAATTTCTGACTGGTCTCTGGGGGGCAGGCGAGGAGCGGGTGGGAACAGAAGGTCAAACACTTCAGTTCACAGAGGACTTTTAAACACAATTGCTATGTCTAGACTGGCCGTCTTAAATGTCCCAAATTTCTGGTCTTTAATTAATGTGATTCCATTGACTGAGTTTATTGCCTTTCCAAAATCAATTCCATTGATTTTCTGTAATAATGTTTTGTCCCAGATCTTGCTTCAATTTTAGTTACGTTTCAGCCCGTTCAACCTCGCCATCGCAGGGAATGGCAAGGCTGGATGCTGTAGGTCTTTTCTCTCACACTTGCCTTTCATATTTAGTAGGACTTTTTTCTTTGGACTCTAAATGTGAACTCTCCCCCACAGGCTGTTAACATCCATACTCTTATCTCGTTTTTGGATTAATTACTGCCATTACGGGTGTCTGTCCTGCATTGCCTCTTGACATTTTTATGTTACTCAGCTTAAAGCACTCAAATATGAATTCTGGTGTTGCCTTTTTAAGCCGCTTTTGTTATCACACCAACCTTGAAACTGCTTCCTATTCCTAGATGATCTTTCAAGGTCCCTTCCAATCCCTGAGATTCTGAGATTCTGTGATTCCGCAAAAGTCATCTTTCCCACTTTGTCCATTTCTGGTCACATTTTATTGGTGTTTTGACAGTGAGTTTGGTTTTTAGGCCACTTGTTTTGCTGCCAGGCAGCTGCCCACTGCAGTTCAGGTTGTTTCCACAGCCAGCATTTCGGTAAATATCAACAAATTACGGGGCATGTCCTTCACTAAAAAGCATGGGTTTTTTCTGTGCTCTTACACCTTTCATCTGTGGATGGGGGTTGGCATCTGTCCTTGGGGGGCTGTGACTTGTTCAGTGATAGATGGGTACCTTGGGAAGCTACAGAGAATGGGGACAATTTGGGATTTTGTGTGGAGCCAGATGTTCCTCCATCCCTGGGGCTGAGGAGGAGCATCCTGTGTTTGATGGGTGGCAGACACAGCACTGTGCCCGGTGCAGCTCCAGCTTTGTGCTGCCTTCTCTCCACAGTTACCTGACCTCCAGGGAGGTGAGTGCTCCAGTCAGGGTTACTGCACAGACCCGTCATTTGGGTCTGGAACAGGGAGCTGGAATACCCTTAAGCTTGTCTCCAGGTGTCAGCACTAGGAAGTTTTCACTGGATAATCACAGAATAATAGAATGGTGGGAGTTGGAAGGGACCTTAAATCCCCCCCCAGTGCCACCCCCTGCCCTGGGCAGGGACACCTTCCACCAGGCCAGGTTGCTCCAAGCCCCCTCCAATATGGCCTTCCCGCCTCTCCCCTGGGTGGGTCTGCATCGATGTCCACCAAGCACCCATGGACCCCACACATCCGCTGGACCACGATGCTCTGACGCAGCTCAGTGTGGCAGGGAGCCTGTCCCTCCTCCTCCTCCTCTCCCTGCTCCTCTCCCACAGCATCAAGAGCAATTTCCTCACAGGGGCTCAGTGCTGATGCTGCCCAGCGGGGGTTCTGTTCCCTGCTGTGGGGAAGGGATTTGTTTCAGCCATGACTTGTCGAATTAGTGGAGATACTGGGAGTGCTGGGTCACCCTCCTGGACATGGGAAACCTTTGTTACCTCTCATTCTTTGTACAAAGCTGTAAGATTTCTGCCAACTTTTTTTTTTTTTTTTTTCCACTTTACCAGGAAGTCTCTTTGGTTTCTGTATGCAGTCCAAAAGCACATAAAATTATTTTTCCCTGAGTAATTCACTGCCTCTCCAGCTGCTGGGTGACACAGACGTGCAAGCTCTTCCACTTGGATCACGCTGCGTTGTAGCACTTTTGGCCCTGTAAGATGACACATCCTTCCTTTGCTAGACTTTTAAAATGTAATTCAATAGCGTCCAGCTCAGAACTGAAAGAATTCATTTTCACAGTCTATGGGATTAGAAGAGTTTTTAAAATACTGCTTGTGGTTCAGGAGTTGCAAGCCCTAATACTGCAAGATGTGAGGAACTCAGATTATTTACTGTGATTATCCTGGAGTGCCCTGTGGGACGGGGGAGTTCTCTGGTGCTGTTCTGTAGTTGAGGAATGGAGTGAGGAGTTGGACGTGATTTGTGTTAAGTCCCGCTGCCTTTGACCATCTTGAGGCCAGCAAAACATAATGGGGTATTTCTCCAGGGGGGAATTCTCAGTCCAGCTCTCTGGGACACAGCTTGAAAATGGGAGGGGATTTTGTAACTGGAAAGCCCGTGGATGGTGTTTGCCAGCTCTGTGCTGTCCCAACCGAAGGCAGCAGCCGTGAGCCAGGCAGCAGCCGTGCTTTGGGAAGGGCTGTGAGCCTTGTGCTTTTTTTTCTCCTACGATTTCTGTGCTTTATTGCAGGAAGTACTGACATTAGAAAAGCAAGGATCTTCTCTGGTCCTTATTGGGAATGGTGAAGTAAGAGGTTGTCTGAAGTTAGACACTAGTCCTGGAATATGCCTCTCACAAATTGTACTGTAATTGCCTGCCTTTACTAAGGAGGGTGTTGCTCCGTTTCTTTACACACTAAACTCCACCACATCATTCTTGGAATTGCAGTGCTCTTACCGTCTAGATTTGTACTCGTTTTCTCCCAATGTTCTTGCTTTTCTGCTGCTAGCATGGGAAAATCTGATCTTGGATACCTGCCTTACCTACTCATCTGTCAGACATACTCGCTTTTCGGTCACAGGATTTGTATCAGCTTTTGTGCAAGAGCTGAAGCCAAAGGTAGGAATCATCCTGCTCTTCCTTTGGGAAGAGGACCCCAATTCCCATGAGCCCATCTGTGTCAGAATTCTGTGTGGCCACTGCAGTGGCATAAGCTCACCATTGGGCTTTGAACAGACCCTGCCAGAGGCAGCCTTTACATGTATTACATCCCTGTGTGTTCCAGAGTCTGGAAAATAACGATTTAACAGTTAATGAGGAGTCAGGAAAAATCCCTCTCCTTGGCCTGCACATTCCTCGGCACAAGGCGTTGGTGGCTGCTGGAGCACAGGGGTGTTTTCCCCCTCACGGGTGCATGGCTTGCACCTCACGTGGCTGAGCACATGATGAGAGGATGCGTCACCTCTGGGACCTGCCTGTGGTCAGCTTGTCCCCCACAAAGCCTGTCGGAGGGAGGGCCCTTGGGATGTGCAGTGCAATGGTCCTGCTGAGCGCTGGTCCCTCAACTTTTTGGCAGGGTCTTTCCAGGCCCGTTGGCAGCGAGCGCCAGCAAAGGCTTTTCTCCAGCAGGTTTTGCGAATCCAAACTCGAGGCCAGTTGGGCCTCAGGGTAAAATCCAGACGTTCTTACTTGGGGCGTGACTTATCCCACTCCGGTGGGTGCCAGCTTCTCAGTTCTTTTTCAGGCAAAATTCCCGTCTAGCTCCACAGGAGACTTAGCTGAGTCAACAAGATAAAGGTTTGGCCAATAACTATGTCAGGCAAACCTGGGCAAATATCCTCATTTACAAATAAACCCGACAGGCTGGGATGCTTGGCTCCTCCCTCTGCTCCAGTCAGCCTCAGCCTCCCGAGCCTGCGCCGGGACGAGCCGCATCCACAGGGAAAAGAATTTCCGCATTGGTCCATCGATGCCAGCCCCTTACCTCAGAAATGTACTGAGTCTGAAAAGTCCCTTCATGGAGGACTTCTGGTTTAGTGAAGGATATGATCTGCAGAAATGAGAATCCGTCTTAAAATCTGATTGCATTAACCTGTTCGTGTTCGATTCCCCAAGAAAGCTGAAGCTTCTGTTGGCCTTGTACCATCAAGACAAACACACAGACAGAGTTCAGTGCCTTTTGCTTTATTTATTTAATCTTTATTACCATGAATCAATCTCCTGATTGTCCGAATGGCTCGTTCAAACGCTAATTGTCAATAGGAAAAGATAACCCAGCGTCTTGGCAAGGCTCTGCTGGTCGTGTGGCTGCTTTATTGAATCACAGATGGAAACATTTACATTTGGGATGATTTTCTCATTCCAGAGTTTTGTCCGAGTTAAAAATTTCTGGTTCAGACAGGGTTAGGAGATCTAAAGAAGGCAGATCTGCACTCAACTAGTGCCAGCAGCAGATGTCACATTACTTGCCACTCGGCTTTCTTAGAGATTCATTTAGCCAAATCCTGCCAAATAACCATTTGGTTTATTTTAAAAGCCCTGAGGCTACAAGATACAGAATTACCTTTAATCATTTTTTATGGGATTTCAGAAATTTTAATGTTCCCCTTGCGGATACAAAGAATGTTTTTTATCTGTTGGAATAGACTGTTCCAGGAAAGTCAGATGGGGTTCTCTGCACGGCAGATGCACCGTGAGACCAGGGACCTCGGGCTGGCTCGTCACCATCTCATTGTGCTCAGCAGAAGATCCATCTGGTGGCCACACTCATGGAATTGGACACAGATTTTCTGAAGTGAAGCTTCAAAACTGATCTCTGAAAAATGTGCGGATGCCCCATCTCACCACCTTCTCATGAGCACTTGGTCTGGTTCCCCAGAGGAAGCCCCTTCCTCCAGGTCCCCCGTTATGGGGCTGGGGTGGGCACGTGCAGTTAAGGGTGAAGCCCCAGTTCAGCATAGGAGAGCAGGTGGGACCAATATGTGGGGCTGAACACAGACCCCCTTGGTGTCACACCAACCTTCTGATGCCACCCATTGGGCTAACACCTGTGCCTTGCTCCCTTGACCACCTCGGTGGGTGCCCCCCCCACAGTGCACCCTGGGAAGGGGGTCTCTCCCCATGTCCTCCTCTGCCCTTGGCTGTAGGAGATCAGTCTGGATGGCACCCGCAGAAGTCCATCACCTGCTGTAAAAGCAAAATTAACTCAATTCTGACAGATAGGTCTGATCTGTCCTTTAAAACTCCAGCTGGAGGGAAATGACACAATCTCCCTTGAACACCTTGTCGGTGCTTTGCTAACTTCATAATTAGAAAATGGTCCGTGATGTCAGGCCTATTTCTTCCTCCCTTTAATGCACTTTATTATTACTATTCTATCCACAATAGACATGAAAGACAGCTTATTCCCTTCCTTTTGGCAGCAGCCTCTTACATAATGGTGAACTCATTCTAATTTCCCATCACTCTTCCCTTTCTTGGAAAAGAAACCCTGTTTGACTCTCTGCTGCAACCCCCAAATCCTCTCCCACAGAAATGCTACTGAGCCCATGGTTACCCATCTTGTTTTAAAGAAGAAATGTCAATGCCTACAAAAAGCATTGTGCTGCATTCCATCTTAAGAATTCAGATCATTTCTCCAAAATATGTAGATGGATTTGATCTCCAAATTGCTTGCAGCGCCTTTCACTTTGTTACCATCTTTACATTCCACCCCCCAAGCCGATGTAAATCCAGAATAGTGCAGGCTGAGGGTGGGAGGCATCCCCTGCATGTAATAGTGATGCAGTCACCGTTTTGCTGTCACCTGTCAACCTCTATAGTGTTTTTTTCTGAATTGTGTTTCTTGTAAATCGGGATAACACATCTGCCGCTCCCCCACCTTTACTATGGCCAGATCCCTGGGAGAGGGTGACAAGGTTTGCCTTCCCTGCTTTCTCCTCTACTGTCTCATATTGGCTGTTTCTTATCCCCTCATTTTCTTCTATGTATTTAAGAATGATCCTTTTAATTATTTTCCAGCCTCCTTATAGGCATTAATGTTTGTTCCACAGGTTTTCCTTGTAAAAACTGCTTTATTTGTCCCCTGTAACTACAGCATTTGTAGCCCCGTCCCCGCACTTGCTGTGCACGTTCTCCAGCTGATCGCAGGTGGTGGAGCCGTTGCTCTGCCCAGTTCCCTGGGAATCCCTGCTATCATTTAATAAGCCTCCACAGACCCACAATTTACAGCAACTGTCATAACCTTTTAAGGGTTTAAGTGTTTGGTCACAGCTGGCGTTTTGGTGAGGGCTGACATGAAAAGGGTATTTAACCTCCCCACCATCGTGCAGCATTTGCTTTCCTTCCCGGGTAAGTAATGGCCGTGCGCTTTGCTTTTAATTTGCTTCTAATACAAGTATAAAAAATCGTGTTAGTCTTGTTTGCAGCTTTGTTTATTGGTCACTGCTCAATCTCCTCCTTACCTCAGCACAGGCTGCTTGGTTTTTATTATCTTTAATAGAAGAACACGCATCAAATTTTCTTTAATGGCCTCACTGACTGTTGCCGGCCATTGAGAAGTTATTTCCAGAAGGAGCTGAAATAATCAAACTAGAGTATTATAAAAATAGTGCTGTGTATGTACATCTCACCACTGAGTATTTCGGGGCTACTTCAGGCTTTAAATATGTGTGAGATGGTGGCTTTGAGTGCTTTTGGATTACACAGCCTGTAAGAGGAGGGTCCTTGTTTCCCTGTGAATTCTGGTTTGTTTGGTGGAAGATTTGCTCCATCCTCTGCTCATCAGGTCCCTGACTTCAGCAGCCAGCCTGGAGTCAGACAAATTTGGGAATTAACGGGTCTCAGTTCAGCTAATGAGTTGTAAAGTGGGATTGCTAACTCTGGAGGCAGTGGCAGTCTGGGGAGAGAATGGGGTTGTTTGGGGGCAGAGAGAAGGAGCAGAAACGCCCCGGAGCAAAGTCCTTTTGGAAAGGCAGCAGCGAAAGGCAAGGAGTGTGCTCCGAGTGGAACCTGCTCCTGCCACTCAGTGACCTGGCGCTTTTCCCATGAAAAATGGGCACTTTGGTAAAACAATGAAATCACTTCATTACATTTGATTTGAATACAAGCCTCAGCAATTGTATTGTTCTTAAGAGCTAAAGAACGGAAAGGGATGGGTGAATAAAGTCGTAGGTGGAGAAAGAATGCCCAGGGTACGGGTTTCAGCAGCAATGACTCGCTACCAAGAACATCTGCTCCATTAACTGCAATTGGCTTTAATGCTGTCTCTGGCTGTTTTATACCTCCTGGAATTCTTACAATGTAAATCTTTTTATCTAAACTAGATGTGCTTAACTGTCCTGTAACAGTGGGTTTGAGCTGGAGGCTGAGATTTTACAGTTTTATGTCAGCAACAGCTTTGAGAGATGCAGATGTTTCACGTTAACTTCAGTATCTTTTAGCCTGAATGCATTTATTTATTCCCATGTTTACACAATCAAGATAAACTACCCCATGGCTTCAGAATTGTTATTTCTGTTCATTTATTTAATGTTTAAATAACATTATCTGTTTTAAATATCAAGGTTTGTGTGGGAGGTTTTTGTTGGGTTTTTTTTTAATTGCACAGGCCTCTCATTTCACTCCTTAATCTCTGGTGATTTCACTGTCATATCTGAATTAAAGCATCAGAATTAAGTTTTAAATATGCATATTGACAAAAGACAAGAAGATCACAATTACAAGTGATTGACTGGTCCAAGCCCACATCATTGGATTAATTCTTCACTCCTTCGCACCACTGCTAATTAGGAATAAATTTGCAGCAATCAAGTGATCTTAACTCCTATGGTGAGTATGAAGATCTTCATGTTCCGCCTGTGCTTTAATTGAGCTTAAAGGGCCTCATTCTGCCTCAAATCTGTTCTTATTTTTGTGTCAGACCTGGAGCAGTGCCCCTGTCTCCACGTCAGCCAGTGACAGTTTTCCCACCCAGCCCTCGCCCCCGCTGACGGGCTCAGCCCCTGGAGCAGGACGGAGCAAGGACTGGCAGGCAGTGATGAAATAATTATTGCCAATTGAATCACAGAAGTAGAATTAGAACCGCTCTCAGCCTAACTTCTGTAATTGTTAAGTAATTGTACCAAATATTCCTTCTTTCATGTTCTCAAGTAAAAAAAAATGTTATTAAAATAATTTCTCTCCATCATGAATTAGGGATGAATGTGGTAAGTGCTCATAAGCTATTAAAAATTATCCAATTTAGAGTAGCATGAAAATATTCAAATTAGATTATTTCAAATCACAGAATCACAGGGATTGGAAAGGACCTTGAAAGCTCATCCAGTCCAATCCCCTGCCGGAGCAGGAACACCCAGAGCAGGTCACACAGGAACCGTGTCCAGGTGGGGTTTGAATGTCTCCAGAGGAGGAGACTCCACAACCTCTCTGGGCAGCCCCTTCCAGTGTTCCCTCACCGTGAAGAAGCTTTTCCTCATATTTAAGTGGAACCTCCTCTGTTCCAGATTGTACCCATTGCCCCTTGTCCTGTCATTGGGTGTCACTGAGAAGAGCCTGGCTCCATCCTCCTGACACTCACCCTTTCCATATTTATAAACATTCAGGAGGTCACCCCTCAGTCTCCTCTTCTCCAAGCTCAAGAGACCCAGCTCCCTCAGCCTTTCCTCCTCTGGGAGATGCTCCACTCCCTTCAGCATCTTTGTAGCCCTGCCCTGGACTCTCCCCAGCAGTTCCCTGTCCTTCTGGAACTGAGGGGCCCAGAACTGGACACAATATTCCAGATGCGGTCTCACCAGGGCAGAGCTTTTCTTTGTTAAAAGCAATAAAGACTTTCTTATTTTGTTATTAAAATATACCTGAGCAATACTGTATAGTACCTGCAGCTCACAGCCAGAAACCTGTCAAGTTGATGTGAAAAATGTTTTTCAATAGTAGAGTAATTTTGCCGCATGGTACCTTATTCCTACCCTGGAGTCCAGCTCTGGGTGAGAAACTGATTTTACTGACCCAGAGAATCTCACCGGTTAAAGCTCAATAGAGTCTGATATTCTGGGGATCCCAATGGACTTCAGATACGGGAGGTAAGGGGGAAAAAAAACCCCAAAATATCTTTACAATCTGCTGGCCCCTTTCCTCTCCAGCGCCGAGCCCTTCCTTTGTGTGCACAGTCCAGGGTACACAAGAACACACTCATGGCTCCCCAGCGCGTCACTAAAAGGAGGCAACGCAGCCCTAAGTGAAGAAGGTGCCCTCCTCACTGTGCGATGAATTCCTCTTTGACCACGGCACTGGAAAGCATCTTAGATACATGTTGGAGAAATACACCACTTCTCGTCTCTCTGCCACAATCTGGAATTAGTTGCCATCACTCATTTGTCGGGATTTCTGCTCCTATTTCTTTCTGATTATTTTGTCTCTATAAAGGAGTCGATGTGCAGTGTTTTTGAGGAGATACTACTGTTTTCGTGCTGTAAGGAGCTCTGAAGCACTCATGTTCAGCTCCCCCTGCTTCTACCTCCAGCACATTTGTTTGCTTGTTTTCACTCTGGATTGCTAAGCAGATGATTGAATAACCACAGAGGCCATTTCTTGTTCCATCATTATTTTCAAAGCAAATACCAGCAGAATTCTAGACCCTGGAGAAAATACAGCTAAGCTAAATTTTGAAATTGTAAAGTGCTGGCAGCAGCTAGATAATATTCATTAAAAACATCAAGCTGAAACTCTGAAACCTCTCTTCAGTTTACACAGCAATTCGGCTGGAAGTGTGTTCTACGGGAGTCTTTTCCATGGAAACCTGAAGTGTAATCCCCCAAACAACTCACTTTGCTCTAATGTATATGGCCTTGATGTTTAGACACCACCCGGTGATGTTAGTCTGGTTGCCATGGTCCTGTTTTCTTTTTTGTAGAAGCTGTGATTAGTGCCCCAGCCATCAGAAGAGGCGGGAGGGCTGGTGCAGGAGCACACCGTATGGAGCATGTCGGGTAGAGATGGGCTTGTGACATGCAGGAACGCTGCGAGTTTCTTCCAAGAACCCCTCAGGCAGCAGAAATAGCCTTGGCCTGTGCTTGTGTGGTGTCTCCACCCCCCCACACCGCTGCCAGCATTTCTCACCACAGAGGTTTATTTCAGCTGCTACCCCCAGCCCATCACTTGGAGCTGGAGCCTGTGCTGAGCTCTATAGTGTGCTGGAGGTTGGTTCCCTGCTGGTGGCTGGTTTCCAGCCCATCCCACTCACCTGACTCCAGCTCTGGGCACACCAGGGTGAACGTTGCTCCTGGCTCGGAGGAGGAAAGTTGCTCCTTGCCCAACACACATAGGGCAGGCTTAGACCCACATCACCTGATGCAAAAAGCTGATGTCTTCACCCAGCTCAGGCTCTTGCAGCTTTTTTTTTTTTTTCCTTTTTCTGGCATCACCAGGTTTCTTTTATTTGTAGCCTGTAGCTGAGCAAGATGGCAAATCAGCAAACCTGCATCTCAATAAGAGCAATGACTTTCAAGCCCAAGAGTAACCCATGAATGCAGCAGTTGATGAAGCTTGGAAAGCCAATAAGGCTTCATGAATTGTAATTCTCCTCCTGTTTTCTCCTACTATAAAATGCCTTTTTCTGTTTTACAAGGATGTTGGTTAATTTTTATAATCTCTGTATCCCAGAAGGAGAAACTGAGACATGGAGACAGGGAAACTGAGACACGAAGCAGGGGAATGTTTCATCTGGAGGGCACTAAACAGGCAACACAGAACCACCATCTAGGTCTCCAGTTCTGCTGAGAAAACAAAATCAGTAGAAAAGTGTATCTTTGCCTCTTGCTCATTAACCTATACCGTTATCAGCAGCTTATCTGCATAGTTCTCTGAACCAGTAAACTATTTTTAACTGCCATATTAATACTGCTCTAATTCTCGATACTTCTCACCGTTTTCAGCCTTTATTTCAACTGATCTGCTGTGGGATTCACTTGATCAGACAGAGATATCTGTCATTACAGATGTAGATATATAAGTAAATCGTTTGGGGCTTTACAGGCAATGGAAATAAATAGGGTCTATAGGGCACTTCCCTTATCTGGGGGTAGCCTGCCACAATGAGCCAGATGAGTCACACCCTTTGAACTAAAGGCAAAGCCAGGGTGACTCAGAGGCACAGGAGACCTCTGAAAGGTGTGAGACAGATCCTTCCCCAGGCAGGAGGAGGTCTGCAGGTCCCTGGTTAGTGAGGCAGGCTCATGCCCAGCACGGGTCCAGCCTTCCTGGCCGGAGGGGACCTCCCGTGCAACGGGGCATCTCCAGCAAGACCTGGAAGCGGAGGGTGGGCAGGAGCCTCCATCTCCGCAGGGAACTGAAGGTGGGCAGTAACGCATCGGCCCAGCTGAATTCAGGGTGGCTGCTTGAAAATGCCATGTCCTACAGATTCCTACTCACTGGCCACAGGCATGAGGGTTTGATATTGGCCACCGGGGTTTCCCTAAACCTCCTGGTGTGAGGTGTGAGCACGGTCAGAGCATCCCTGACCTCAAACCTGCATTCCAACCAGCAGAAGCGGCACCAGTCACGAATCTTCTTCCTGAAGTCACTCTTCGGCCTTACTTTCTAGCCAAAATACCCTGACACCTTAGACCACAGGATCCAGAAAGCGAGAGGGCAGAGCAGATATCATTTGACCTCCCAACCTGTTGATGGCGGTGGCGGGGCCGCCGTTCCAGGCAGCGGGAGGAAGAGGAGGACAAGCTCCGAGCTGCCTCCCAGCGATGGTTAGACTCACTCAGCAGCCGCTGTCAGCGCCACTCCAGCCAGCGAAGGTCTGAACCCTCATCCTCGTGTGCCACTAGATGGCAATCTGTGTATGCCAATCTGTGTATGACAACGTTCCTTAGCTGCTCCAAGGTTTGCTGGGTGATGGGATCCGCTCCCGAGGCTGGGAGGTGCTAACGCTGGGTGCGGGGCGGCGGGGTCGGACCGAGGAACGGCTCTTGCTGATGACTCTTTTAACCTAATGAGGTTAATCTTCAACTGAATCAGATGCCCCATCTTGGGCTTGTGGCAGGGCCGCGGGAACACTGCAGGAGGGGACAAGGTGGTGGTGGGGCAACAAGGCAGAGCATCCCCCTCAGCAGTGTTGGATGGCGGCGTGGCTCGGGCCATAGATATTCAACGGAGTGATGCTATTTTAAAATTACTTGCTAATATGTTGGAGAGTAAGGAAAGAAATCCTCACTTTGGGTTGCGAATTGCCAAAAGTTTCCACTTGCTGAATTTCCATCTTTAAAGACAAGCCCATCCCTCTTCCAAAGGAGGGGGTGGGCACTTATGGTTCCGGTCCATAAAACTCAAGAAGTGTCTTTCCAGTGGCACCAGCTCCTGCAAGAACTCAATGGGTCACTCGGGTCTGGGGCTCCAGGTCTGGTGTCAGATCTTGCAACAGATTTGGTGGCGTCCCGGGAGCGCAGTCCTGCAGCGGGCTCGGGGGCTTGGTGCACCCAGCTCCACCTCCTCCTCCTCCTCCTTCCCAACTGAAGCTCAAAGCCCTGTGTAACAATACTTAAAAAAAAATAAATAATGATTTTTTGGCCAACTGCCACTTCACTTAGCAGGGAAAAGTTAATGGCTGTTGTAGTGACCTCCACGGTCACTGTGCTCATTTAAGCAGTTACACTTAATTATGCTGAGTAATATAAAAATTCCATATGTTCTGTGAGCAAATTCCTCCTTGGTCTATGGAAAACAGAAACCCAGTGGAGGCAGGAAAATGCCCGTGCCTGACAGCACAGTTTTATAATCTATTTTTAACTGAATTTCTCCATCTTCTTTGTGAAGGAATAACACTTCTTCATTGCCTCTGGCCATAATTAACGTGCCATAATTCAAGTCCAAGAGACGTATAAAAAGAGACTTAAAGCAGAGCATGAGCTTTCAAGCAGAGCAAATAATTCTGGAGGTTATCAGTGTGTTTTCTCTACCTAAAACTCTGTTCACTGGTTTTTATCAAAGCCCCTCAGTTGTTTGAGTGTGGAAGGGGCTTTCTCCACCCACACGCTGTGTTTGAGCAGGTCTGACGCCACCAGGATGGGGTGAAGGAGCTGGGTTTGCTGCAGGAGCTGCCGTTGGCAGAGCCTTTCCATGCAGATCCAAAAGAGGAGTACCCGGGAGCTGCCACTGCCTCTGCTTTCTTCTTGTTTGAAAACAATACTGTCTTTTTTTGTTGTTGTTGCAAAAAAAAGGTATACAGAAGAGAGCAAACGTTTGAAAACATGTAAAAGCTGTGTTTAGCAATCATCCAGCTATCTGAATCGGGTTCAGCATCCACA
The DNA here is from genome assembly GCA_013400055.1 of Nycticryphes semicollaris. Classification (NCBI taxonomy): domain Eukaryota; kingdom Metazoa; phylum Chordata; class Aves; order Charadriiformes; family Rostratulidae; genus Nycticryphes; species Nycticryphes semicollaris. The sequence continues at coordinate 388,020 of VXBJ01002653.1, read as the reverse complement.
GCTCCCTCCCTTCAGTTACCTGGTGACCAGGCTGCTCTTGGGAAGCAAAGTACTATTTAAGCAGAAGAAATGCATTTCAGATAAAACACATTTTGAAACAATAAACAGTTTATATGCATGAGTAATCCTGAGGAGGCTCTGCCTGCTGCAGAGGCCCTGGGGCTGCCAGGGGCTGCAGCAGCAGCTCCCATCAAAGCCCTCCTGCTCCCACTGGATGAGGAGCAAAGCCCAGGAAGAACAGGTTGAAGCTCTGCTCCATCTTCTCCTGCCTGTTGTTCCTCCTCCTGAGCTCTCTGGCCAGCAGGACAAGTTTTAACAAGCCCAGCTGCATGCAATTGGCAGCAGCACAAGGGGCCCTCTTGCACCTCCTCCTCCCTCACTCATAGCCTTAGGTCCTTGTGGCTGCAGACACCATGCTGTTTGCGAGCAAAAATATATACTCAAAAGGTCACATGCAATGGGAGGAAGCAGACGGGGGAGGATGAGGTCTATTGCAGGAGACCTCTAGCAAACACCATGAATGCCCTCAGGCAGCACAGAGCATCTTGCTTAATTCTACTTCTTGGTGTTTGCAGGATGGGCAGGGTGTTGGCTTGAAAGGGACAGAAGGACTGTGTGATCCAACCACACAGGTGTCCTCCATCCCCACAGGTGTCCCCTGTCCTCACAGCTATCCCCAATCCCCACAGCCCTGCTTATCAGTGCAGCCACTCTAGGGGCTTACTCTTCTTCTGAGGGTCACTTTGCTTGTGGAGAAGGTGCTGGGTCCAGGTAAGGGCTTCTCTAGGGGAGCAGGGGCTGTCTGGGGAGCTGTGAGAGGGAGGAGTTCTGCGGGGGCTGTCTAATAGCTGTTGTCTAGACGGTAGCAGGGCTGATACTGCAGTGTCTGCTTTTGTGGCCACTTTCTTCTCTGTGTGCTGATGCTCTGCGTGGTCCCAGGTTCCTGTAGCTGCAGTCCTGGCTCTGGGTTTGGGCTTGCTGGCCACATGTGGCACAGAGCTGCTCTGTGCTGGGACACCCTGGGAGTGCCTTGGAGAGGGGGAGCTGTCCTCCCCTTTGGGCACAGGTGGTGGTAAGGGCTCTGCTGTGCACTAGAGGAACAAACTGATTGCTGTATATACTGTACAGTAAAGTGCTTTATGTTGTTATGGCAACTAAAATTCTAAAATTATTTTTAGATATAGAGAAAAGAGATGATGTACATCAGAATGACCACATTTTATTTCAATTATAAGGGGCTTTTAAAAACGTTTTTAAAATGCTTTCTGTGCAAAGAATTCTGAAGTTTGTTGTCAAGTTTTCCTTCTCTCTGTAAGTTACAGCCTGTGAGGAGTCAGGTGCTGTGAAAATGTTTGCAGCAGCTGCCAAGTGACAGCTCCGCTGTGCCTCTGTGTGAAGCAGCCCAGCCGTGGTGGCAGCTGCCTTGCAGGGATGTGAAGGATAGAAGCAAAACCTATTGGTGGTCTCTGCTCAGAATTTTAATATATAGTCATAAAACTCAACTTGAGGGAAAAGCAACAGGAGCTTCATCTTTGGGATAACTTAAAAATCTTTCTGAGCAAAAACCTACCAGCTGTACTTTGTGGTATCAATCAGGGCAGCAGCACTAGCCGTTTTATGGTTTTATCCTCAAATGCCAGAGAGGGTACAGCTTCTGGGCTGGCTGTTGCATGGGCAAAGAGTAATAATAATTAGGCTAATGCAGAAAATCCTATAGCACTATGAACAAATGACTTTCTGTGTAATTCTCATCCAGTTACATTTATCTGCGTGTTCTCTTTGTCCAGGGCTGGCTGCCTTCCCCCATCCCTTCTAACCCAGATCAGGAAGTCTTACTTTTTTTGCTTCTTTCCACTAGTTCCATGTAGTGAAGGGCAATTCTGGAAACTGAGTACATAGGTTTTTTTCTTAATAATAATAATAATGCATTCTTGCTTTGATGGACTCATTAACTCTAGCTGCTTTACACTGAAAAATCTGAAGTCCTTGCTTTATCAGGAAGAGAGCTTGCTGTTCTTACCACTGGGTGCTGCTTGGGAACTAGCGTGTGAACTTAAGTCATTCTTGGAACAACTGGAGAAACGAGTTTTATTATGTCAAAATCCAAGCTGCAGCTGCAATCCTTTTATTAATCATAATTAAACTTTCACGGAGTCGCTCATGAGTGTGTGAGCGAGGCCAGGCGAGTCAGGTCCCTTCTGCTGCGTGGGGCTGGCTGGGTGGTGGAACCCAAGATGGAGAGATGGTCTGCAGGAAGGGGTGTTTAGTCACAATATTGGCCAGAAACAGCAACTTCACACTGGGGAATGGGGGCTCCATCCTTATCCTGGCAGACTGCAGTGGCCCAGATGGAGCCCCTGGGGTTGGTGCTGTGCCCCAGCTGAGGTGTCCTGAGCTCCTGACAGCAGGACATGGTGCAGCCCCTTCCTACCTCATCCGTGTGCTGGGTTAAGCCCTCAATGTCTCACTGTGCTTGGAGAGGATGATTTAATGTGCTTTGCCTGTCTGATCTGTAGCTCCCTGTTTGGTGCATACCCCCTGGTCAGAGGTGGCAGGTACTGTGGGTGGCAGCAGGTCGCCTGGGCTCCCGGGGGAGATTTCCCTGATGGGTTTCACACCTGCCTTTTCTTGGGATTCAGTGCAAAAAGGATCAAGGGCTGTGTGCTGCTGGGGGTGAGGATGCTGTGATTAAACATCTCCCTGGCCTTGGAGATACGGTGAGGGGCAGCCACCCCTCCTTGATACCAGGGTGTCCCCTCTGCTGCCAGCACCCACTGGCTGTGGGCTGGGAAGCTGCTGATGTGGATGTTGGGAAAACTTCTGGCTTTCCTGCTGGTAGAGCATTGTGTGGAGGAAGAGAGGGTGTCAGGCTGCCCCTGGGAGCAAGCCTCAGGAGAGGAGGGTTTTAGGGGTGTGGGGAGCTGCCTCCTGCCCGACTCTGCTTGATGCAATGGGAGCTGGTTGTGGGGGACAGCCACCCCTGGGGGGACACACACACACACAGCACTGTCTCTCTGCTGCCTCTATCCAACCCAGAGCCTCAATCACACCTCCCTGGGACATGAGGGGATGCTTTCAGACACCCCTCTTGCTTCTCTTGCAGCTGGGCTGATCCCGCATTGCCGCTGAAATACAAACATCTGGAGAAGGGGCCACAGAAAGGAAATTTTCCTCAATTCAGAGAGGGAGCTGTGAGTGTCAGCTAAATAGTATGTGTGTATGAAAAGCGGCATTTAATTAAATAAAGATAATGTAAATAGAAATATGCATCAGCTTAACGTGTGCCATAGAACGAAGGCACTTCCAAAGAGCGGGGAGGGGTGAGGCCGCACACACGCGGTGACTTCTTGTATCCTGCCTTCCAGCAGGAACAAATTAACTGCCAAAGCTGTGCTGTTTCTCTTTATACGTATAGACTTATAAATAGGGTGCATGTGTGTTTACTATGTGCTGTAATTTCTTAGGTGCTATAAATTTCATGCCTCTTCCAAATATTTGAGCACTACTCTGACCTTTTAACCAAAACACGAAAAGTAAACTGTATGAAATCTATATGTACAGTGGTTGTCATTGAAAGCTAACATTTACCCATAGTCATTACTGTTTATATTGCAACAGCATGAAAAATAGCAAATATGGAGGAGAGGGGCTGCTCCTGGTGGGTAGTGCTTTGACTCAAGGAGGTGATGGCTGAGGGCCGTGCTGAGGTTGCAGAGCTGGGCTCTTTCCGTCTTCTCTGAGCCTTCTCCTTGCACGTCCTGTCCCACTGAGGAGCCCCTCTCCCTGGATTTGGGCTTTGATTCGTGTTCTGTTAACGAGTCTTTGAGCTGTGGCTGGTGCTGTGTCTGTTCAATTGCCCTTCCGAGACTGCAGCAAACGGCTGCTCGTTGTCACTTGGTTTCCCTCGTTACAGCGGGATGTGGTTTTCTGGGGTAATAGAGCAAAACTGGTGATTTCTGCACAAGGCTCTGAAATCTCCTGCTGATGATGTCTCTACAGCTCTACCATAACTCTGTTTGTCTTCTTCCCTCGCTTTCTCCTTTTCTATTGCTGTTTTGGGATGAAAGGGCCCCTAAAGAGCTGGTGGCTGTGTGGGAGCAGCTCTGCCCCAGCAGCCTGGTGTGTGGGACACGGGGGGGCTACAAGGGGTAAAGGAGAGTGGGCATGGAGAGATGGGCTCAGCCCTGTTGGTAAGGGGTGGGCTAGAGCAGGAGGTGTTGCATCCAGAGTATTTTCTTTCCTAATGACCTGCAATTTCTGCCCTTTATCCCTTGTGAGGAGCAGCAGTGTTTGTAGAGGCTCTGGGAAGCCCATGTGTGGGTACAGACACCCCGAGTAAAGGGCTCTGGGAGGGGAACGAACAGAAGACCCTGATCTGTTGGGGCTACTGTTACATGGGAAACCCAAACCCTCCAAGGATTCTGAGAGAATCCAGCATGATGCCACCAAGCTGTCCCCTGCTCCCAGCACTGGTTACTGGGGGCAGCCTGGGGAATGATGGGTCTGGTTCCCTGGCCTAAAGAAACAGGGAATTATCCTCTGTCTCATACTCTAAATGCTGGGAGTTTGGGTTATCCTAAAGGAACACTTCAACATTTTCCACTTGATATGTCAAAGCTTTTGCAACTGTCTGTGGCAGTACAGGCATTTGCAGCTTCGTTTTCACACGAGGAATCTGTGTCCAGAAAGATCTTGCTGTCTTTACTGGATGACAGATAAAATGTATGGTGTGATTTGCAAAGCAACCTACTTTTCAAGGTCTCCAACCTTGTCTTTCAACTATAAGACTATTTTTCTCCAGTAGCTTTACTCTGTTAAAAAAAAATTCTGATAATAAATGCCAGCCTTTAGTTTATAGAATTGTCTAGACCTCACTTTAAGAGGAAGCAACATAAGAAACAGGCACTTGGTGCACCTAAAAGAGGTCAATAACGTAGTCGCCTCTACTTTGTGGTGTTGTGCAGCTACATAAACATCCAAGGAAATGGCAGAGAGCCACAGACCTAAGCCAGGGTGACACTTAATGCTGCATTGCAATGTTTGCATTTTATGCTGAACCAAGAGGCTGGTTGAACTATTGCCCCATTTACTCCATCAGTCTTTTCTATTCCAAGTGTTTGCTCTCTGGAGCAAGACTCGTGTCTCCATGCGGTGACCCTTCTATCCTCAAGTGCCCTTGCTGGATAGTAATACACAGATTGAAATATAGAAAACCAGTTGGATTTAAAACGAACATTTAGGAAAAATACGATGTTACCTTTAGGACTGCTGTGAAAGCCCACAGCCTGATGGATGAAGTGTCATTATTTAGCAAACAAATGTGCTATTGGAACTGCCAGGGAAGAGTCTGGGTAGTGCTGAAGAGTCAGTATAATTGGATGCAGAACTAAAAATACTGAAATATGGGGTGGGGTAGGCTCAAAAATTTGCATATTCCAGTGTTTCCGCTCGTTGCTGTTCCAATATCATGATACCAATAACGTGGACAGGGCTGGAGAAGGAGCACAGCAGCATTAGTTACCAGTGGGGCTTGTGGGGGGGTGTGTTTCTATGAAGTTCAATGTATTCACCTAAACATAGTCACATCTCTTCAATAAGTTTTGCTTCCTTTAGCTCTCACGGTGTCCTCGAATTTTAGCCTCTAGATGCTTTTGCTGAGAATATTGTGTCAATAAGTGTTACACATACCTGAAACAAAAGGAATGGCTGTTGCCTGAGCAGGGAGAGGTGCCCTCAATCTGCTCCGGCCTCGTTAGAGAATGAGCACCACAATCACACTTGGGTTTATGTCTATTTCAAAATAATGCAGTCTTTTTTTATGTCTCATCTGGATGGACTCAGCAAGACTTGTTTCCTACATGAGAGGGGTTTTGACCTCCCACAGTCTGGGAAGGATTTTTGGATATTTTACAGCTATGCTCAGTTGTTTGGGGAGGGTGGGGAAGAGTGATGCTGTTGGGAGAAGATGGAAAACTAGTGGGCAGTTACCAGGATTTGAGGGAATGTATGACAAGAGTCATTATGTTTCTAATCACCAAAGTAATCACAACATTTGCTTTGTGTATGGCAGTGTCTGGAAAGTTTCGAAGAACTTTTTCCATTGGGAAACACTAATTTATAAGGAAAAACTATTCATAAAAAGGGTATGTCTCTTCCAAGTCTTCTAATTTAAGCTCTTAGAAGAGGGTCTTTTTCAAAACGACCTATTAAGATGGAGTAACATTTTGTTTGAAATGGTAGTTAACTCATACTGGGAAAGAGTTAAAAGGCTGGAATTGCAAGGAGACATTTAGAATGTTTGTAATGAGACATTTGGGTGTCTCGGCCTCCCCATCAGGAAAAAGGTAGACCAGCTCTTTTAAAACGATGGTATATAACCGATTGCTTGTCCTTTACAAAATCGTTTCACAGATTTGCTTACTATAACTCTTCAGCTGCCATTGTATTTCTGAAACTGGAGAACACCCTCCGAATGCTCCAGGGCCTACAGCGCTTCCCTGCCCATGGCTGGTACGGGCATCTCTCCACCAGCTTTATCTCCAGCTTTAGGGACATTCCCCTGGACAGAGGTGGCCCCGCAGGAGCCCTCCTCAGGAGCTGCTGTTCTGTTAATGTCTTCCCATGACCATCTCCACACTTTCTGTGGTGTGAGCAAACTGTTTGATATATCTCTTTTCCTCTCCCCTTAAAATGAAAGAAATGATATCTGATTGAGAACACTTAATAGGCATTAAATTAGATGTTAGACATGTTTAAAAAAAGTCAGGACATCTATATAGACAGCTGTGGGAGGAAAAAAGATTAGCTTTCCTGCCAAGTGGGAGTAGATTCAAGTAAGTCCAGTATTATCCATACGCTATACTTAAACCAGCGCTTGGAAGGCTATGGGCATTCCTAACTATACCTTGTTTTCCTTGGCCATTTTATTGGCTAAGTCTCTACTAACTTTTGGACAAAATCCTGATTTTTCTTAAGTTAATGGAAATTTGCATGTGCTTAGTTGTTGGGTTTGCCCTTCTTTTCTGTTGCAAGTTTTGCTTTTTAACCATTTTCCTGAATTGTTATACTTCCGTGGGGTTGTATTCCCAAGTGAGTATTTCCATACCTTGCTGACCTGCAACTGCTAGAAATTTGTAAATAAATGGAATATTTTGGAAACTTGTTACTTCATTGTTCTCCTAACTTCCCCCTCACCACTTCTTATTCCCAGTTCTTCTTTACTCCTCATACCACTAAGCCTGTTTAAATAAGATCCATGTGTTGAGTGAAGTGAGAAGGGCTTGTGGACTGTAAAGAAAATGTTCACCGAGTGCTACAACACAGCTTACTTGGAGATTAGAGATAATACAGCTGTTTCTCTGCAGTCAGTAACAAGGATATTCTCCCCCCACCCCCAAGCTCACAGATAATGAGAAAGGGCTGGATTATTTTTAAGGAAATTAAAATTTTTCTTGCTCCCTTCCCTAATAGTGGGGATGAAATATCCATTCATCAGGATGAATGCAGTTAATCTGGAAAGAGCTGCCAGTATGCAAATGAAGTTGCTCTTCAGTGGTAATTGAAACCATCGTCTGGGTGCTTAACTTTCACTGACTGTTGGTCCAGAAGGTCCGTGGTGTTGGGGCTGTGACAGAAGTGCTGGTGCTGAGCAGAGCATCGTGGGTCTGGGATGCCCTGGCCAAGGAGGAGCCAACTCTCACTTGCGCAGACTTTGCTTTTTAGGTCCTGAGCATCTTGTTCCTACTGAGGAGCTCGGGGCGGGGAGGGGTGAGCAGGGGGAGAAGGTGGTCTTCCTCTTTGCTGTGTTGCTGCAAATCTCTGCCAGCTCTATGGGCCCTGAGGGATGGATCCTTTGGCCAGAGTTTAGGCTTTTCTGGACAGGCTGATATCGGACAGCTTTGGGACAGAGGAGTGTCAGAGCTCCCCTTGTCACAGGACACTGTACCCTGGGGTTACTGAGGTGAATGGCACAGTAATGTTCACTGGTCCTACAACAGTTGTGCTTGCACGTGTGTGTGACTTGTCTCTCCAGGTGTGGTTTAATTTCACAACTAACCCAATCCAAGGAGTAGAGTTGCCATCAAAAAAAAAAAACCCAAACCCCTCCAGCTTCAGCCTTTCCCCTCCAGGTAGTGTTGTCATGCTGGGTTTCTGCTGCCAGCCCTCGGGGTGATCTGCAGGGATCTCTACAGGGATGGCTCTTGGCTGGAAAGCCCTGGGCACTGTGTGGGACACGGGGACAGCCACCAGAGCACTGGTGGGAGTAGGAGGAAGGTGCTGCTCTGTGCCTCACCTGGCCCATCAGCACTTGCCCTTGTGCAGCTCCATTTACTGTCACCGTTGGAAGTGATTAAGGCTGTTATGGGGCTTAGAGTGATGGAAATCCTTATAAAAAGGTGGAGCTCTCTCCAGCAGTGTCTGGGTCTGGGTACCAAACTGATCTGGAGATGGTCTGTAGTGTTTCCCAGCTCCTGGCCATGGAACGATGCAGCTGGTGCTGGCACAGCAGCCTGCACAGGGCTAGGGCTGGCTGGGTAGAGCTGGGAAATGCTCAGAAATGGCAGGAGAATACAAATTAAAGGGGCAAGTCAAACAAAGTGATAGCAAAACAAGCCTGAGTCGTTATTATAGATTGTTTTAAAGCTGATAACAAACAAATCATAAGTTCTGCTGAATACAATTATGACAAAGTGCCAGAGGTTAATTATCAATACACTCTGCGCCTTAACAACATGTCTTTTCACTGCTACTCAGTAAAAGAGCTTTGCTTATCTAGAGGTTCTTTGTTTCATCACACAGTTATTTTCCCAGCCGGCTGTGCAGCATGATGGGCTGTCAGCAGCCTCCCTACCCTGCTTCTTGGTTCATTAGCCACCCACGGTAAGGGGTACCTTTCACTTTCAAGCTAGTCTTCCAGGGCTGTTAACCGCTCGCTAACCATTTCCCCGAAGAGGGACTCTCTGCACGCTACATCTTGATTTAAAGGTGGTGTGGGTTTTGTGTTTTTTTTTTTTTTAAATGTTTTGTTTATTGTCAAAATTTCACCTCAAGCCTTAGCGGTGTCTTCCTCCCTAAACTGTTGGGTTGGTAAGTGAAGTGAAACAGCAGTGGCTGTGGGGCCAAGCTCTAAGGACTCCTGAGACTCCTGACCTCTTGGGGAGGATGGTATGGGATTGCAGTCCTAGTGTGGCAAGCTCACGCAGGAAGCTGTGGAGAGCCCTAGTTGCTGGGGATAGTCAGGACATGGTTGTCCTACTGATGCTGAGCTGGGAGGAGATGTGCCTGACACACAGAGGACAGAGAAGCGCATGAGTGTGTGAAAATGCTGAAGCCCTACTTTTCTGAGCCTTCTGCTCTGCCTTCCTATTAATTATCCTTTAGTAGTAGTAGCTAATGAGCTCTTGAGGACTGTCAGCACTCATCACTGCTTGTAGTTCAGCTTCTCTTTAGCCCCACTGCCTTTGTGGTTTGCCTGGGGACTCAGTGACTGCTGGAGGCTATGGGATTGGAGCATGTCCCCCACAAGCTGTCCCACTCCAGTGCTGGCTCCTTCCCCTGCAGTTACCAGGGCAGGACTCTCTTTCTCCTGTTTTCACTTATTACCTACCACCCACTCCCTGCTGCTGGGGACCTGCAGCTCTTGTGAGCACAGTTTCTTTGAGGTCAGCATCTTCCAGAGACATTGGCTCTCCGAAGTGCTGGAAGCATTGCATAGCGCAGCTGGTTTGAACAAGAGGAGGAGATGCATCAAAGAACGTGTCTGCTCCTGGGCTGTGTGGGTTTGTCTGGGGTTTCGTTCTCTGGTGGGGTGAGTTGTGGGGCAGCAGTAGCTGTTTAGCATGTCTGCGTTTGCTTGCTTTGTAGCTGAGAAACACATGAGGAGGCAGATGTCTGTGTTGTGGTTCCTTGCTTTATCTAGTTCCCATACCCGCCAGCTTGAGATACCATTTACCCTGTGGCAGAGTTGAGGTCCTTTAGTGCTCATCTTCAGAAGGCTTCTTTAAACTGGCAAGGGAATGCCAGTTTTGGCTGAAGTGTGTTCACATCACTAGTACTGCAAGTAAGAAAAACTATAGACTAACTGCGTTTCAGAAAACTTTTGAGATGAGCACACTGAATATTAAATCTGCACTAAATAGACCCTGGCCTCCACTCACTAAAATGAGGGGGAGATGTAGAGACCTGGATTAATGACAACGGTAAACTTGGCTTCTATGTGAATTTGTGTTCTACTGGCAAGATTAAAAAAATCCCTCAGGGATGAGAGGTCAAATTTCAAGATAATGTTCTCTTGAGGTGCCAAAGGAGGCTTTGAAGAAATCCCATTGTGCGCCTTCTTTTTGTGTTTTGTAAGTGAAATGTGTAAGTGAAATGCGTGGCCCTTCCTCTCTCTGTCTCACTCCTCCTTCCCCAGAGCAGGGAACACCCGCTGCTGCACGTGAGACAGTGAGGTCCGGGTTGGAAGGTGATATTGGGTGAGTAGATCTGGTTCCAATGGTGGTCACTTCCCCATGAGTTAATCTCTGAAGATGCAGAACCCGTGTTTTTAACATGCCCTTGGAGAAATGGCAGCAGATAGTTTGGGCTACTTAGCACTTGAGATGTTCTTCCAGAACAATATCTGCTTTGTACAGCAGATGAGGCTTTCTTACAAGGAGCTGAGCACAGAATGACCAAGGGCCGTATTCAGCCTCGGAAAGAACTGGAGTCGCACAGCAACAGCTGAACAAAAGCAGAAATTCCATGCAACAGAAACAAGAGATTTGGGAGGAAAAGTTAATGCAGCCAAGCTATAGAAATAGATCACAGGCAGTCTGAAGTCTACACCAGCTAGTAAGGAAAGCTTTGGTCCTAGTCCATGAGCACATTAAAAATATGAGATGGCAGCGTTTGCTGAAACAAACACAAACCATTTGTTGACGTTGGCAAATGCCGTGTCCTTCAGGAACAGGGATTTCTCCAGCTCCGAATGCATGGCTTCCAAATTGAACACAGAGCTAGGAGAGAGATGGTAGCCATAGACCCTTCTAGAAGAATACACTGACTTTAAAAAGAAAAAAAAAGAAAATGCCCCTTCCCTCAGCCAGTGCTGGGTGTGCTGAGGGAGGAAGAGATGCTGATGGCCAGAACCCTGCTGAGCGTCAACCTCCGAGCCCTTTCCAGACTCAGAGGGGAGAATGTGGCTTCTAAGTGAAAGGATTAAACACTTTCCCTTTGAGATCTGAGTCACATCGTTACCTCCTGCTTTACTTGTCTGATTTCCTAGTGCTGTCCCAGAGCGACAGAGTTATATTGGCCTCTGTTCAGAGCGGGCTGTAAAACTGCAGCTTGAGCATCTGCTCCAAACCAGAACGGCGGGGACCAGCAGGGAATCCGGATGGCCAAACGCTGGAGTTACCAGAATGATGTTTTTCTCCACATGCTGCCGCCACTGTGAGCTGACATCATGCTGTCTGTTGGGAGAGGTCAGCAGGGATGATGCGTGGGACGGTGCACGTCCTGACCCGAGCTTCTCTGTCTCCCCCTCAGCAGCCATGAAGTGAGGGACCAGTGGCAGGGGCTTCTGCAGGAGCTGCTCCTGGCCCTGATCTCCAATAATGATTTATTTTAAAACAAATAAATGCAAATCAGCGTGGCACTTGCCTCTTGCCTGCTGTGGGCTTCCTAAGTTCAGTGGAGCACTGGCAGTTGACCCATAGCCATCATCTTTCCAGGCTACGTGTTGGTCTGCAATTTGTTGCATCAGTGTTTGGGATCAGACAATGTAAGGCTCGTAACAACTTGTCAGGACAATGATGTGTAAAAAATGCTGTCTTGGAACAATGAATGCAGAGCCCATTTCAAACAGTCTAGTGAGAAACATGAGGCAGCTCTTGCCAGTTCCTGGAGCATATCTCAGATGGTCCTTGTGCCGTTTGGAGTGCTGAGCTGCCAACTGGCTCTCAGTGGGCTGGACTGGGGTTTCAGTTTCCCTCCTCTGATCCCTTGCAGTCCTGTGCTCATAAGAGCTATGATCAGTTGTTTCACACTTCTTCCTTGCTTCACTCCTCCAATATCACCTGGTTTTCCTTGTTTCTATCATCCCAGAACTGTATGGTCTTTATTCCATTGCTGTTGTGCAGATCTTCATCCAAATCAGGTCAGCTCTCCCTGTTCCTCAGCAATTAATGAAAAATATGACCTTGGAAATGCTGTCCTGTTTCCCTCCCAGCGGACGTTCCTTCTCTGCATGGTTTTATCTCCAATTCCTAATCCTCAATCCTTGCCTACTTCTGTTTATATTTTGCTCTGCCCAGTGGCCCCAGCTTCTCTTGTTGCACAAGATTCTCCCCCTTCATCCCAATCTTCATTGGCTGTTTCTCCTGATGTAGACATTGCACATTCGAGCTGGGAAAGGCTGGATGCCCTGGGTCAGGCTTCCATCCCTGCTGTCTGGAAATCCTTGAAGCTCATCCTTTAAGGAGCACTGTCTTCTGGTAAAGACACCTTTTTCCTTAAAGGGAAAAGACTCATCTAACTCTATTCTTGCTCTCCCCTCCTGCTCCAACTCGAGCTTTTGAGCTGTTTCTGTAAAGCTTTAGCTGCTGGATGCGAGTTCTGTAACATGCCAGGAGAAAGCAAACCTTCCGAAAAGATAACCTACCTGAGAAATACACAGGTGTGTCATGGCAAGCCATCGAGAGCGCTGGCCAGTACTGTGTTTTAAATTAATGAAGGATAGATAGGAGTACATTTTGTGCATGTAGTGTCTGCTGATGACTCAATATTTCAGCTAAGCATATTTACCTGAATATTCATAGTCACTTAGGAGGTGGCTGGATCTCCTGAGCTCAGCTAATCATTTAAATTCTGTTAACTACACCACTTTTCTCCAGCCTACAGTTCTGCTACTTGCAAGCTATTTACTATGGATCCTTTAATGTCCCCCCCCCAAAAAAAGCTAAACCAACTGGAAAATAACCCCCAAACAAAATAAAAGCCAGAGGTAGCTCATCTGGCTGTGGTGGACAAAGGGGGTGACTGTGGGAGCACAGGGAGGTGCCGGGGGGCAGGATCCTGTGTGGGGACCTGTGATCTGGGGATGTGTCCTGGTGCTTGGGGACTTGGGGACCCAGGGTAAAGCAGGCACCCTTGGTGATGGAGCTGCGTGGTTTGTTTTATCTCCTTTTAAAGAGATTCTCTTTGCCCTCCACGTCAGCAGGGGTGGGGACTGGGGAAGGAGAAGGGGAAGCTGCTGAGCAGTTCTGGGGGGGCAGAGTCATGGTCGCAGGAGTGGAGAAAACAAACCAGACTTACTTTTAAATCATGAGAGGGTGGTTACCTCTGAGCATTTTCCCCAGAAAATTCTGGGAGTTGTCTTGAGGTAAGGGCAGTGTTTGCCACAGCACAGCCCCGGAGAGCCTGCAGAGGTAAAGCCCGGGTCCCCATGGCCTCTTCTGGGCTGCTTGAGTGGAGAAAACATATTTGTCTCATCTGAACACTGCCTGGAAACACCAAGGAAGGTTCCAGGTGCTTCTGAGGCTGCAAACATGTTTGAGGAAGGCCCAGCAGCCTGGGTGAGGTGTCCTTTCTGCCAGCGGAGGTGACAAATCCTGTGTCATGCCCAGAGGTCCCTGCCAGGGTCCCAGGCTGGGGGAGGAAGTGGGGAGGGCAGGACTCGGCAGTATCTGGGGCGAGACAAAGCTGGGTTGTGCCTTTTCCCCTCTGGGAGGTTTTATCAGGGAACAGATGGCGCGAAGATGCTGTTGAATCTCAATGTCACCTTCGTTAATCCTCTGTGAAGTTTTGAGGTTTCTCTGAAAGCTGTGGCTGCCAGCTCTCGCTGCTGCACTGAGAAAGGTCTGCTTTGGCAAAAGGGCCCTGAAATAGGAAAGCCAGGAGTCATTACGGGGTTTTTACAATAACAAACATAAGTCCTGAGGTCTGTTTGGAATGCATTTGCAATGTAAAGGGAATTGGGAGTTCTTCGGACAGCAAGAAGAAAAGTAAAGTTAGAAATTAAAACCATGCAAAAATTATAAAAGGAAGAAGGAAAAAGCCCACACTGAGCTTTTCCTTTCATGGTGTTAATTGGTTTTAAGATCATGCAGATGGTTCAGAGACCTGGCTAAAGAGTGTGCTTGGGGGGGGAAGAAAGCTGCCATCCCCAAAGGTGAGCAGTTGGCTGTGCTTGGAGGGGGGGGGAGGGGGCAGCCTGTCCCCTCTCTGGGGGTCTCACAGGGAGAGAGAGCCTGGCATTGGGCAGAGCCGGGGGCTGTGAAGGGCCCACCTGATGTTCCCACCTCTGAGGGACTCCAATGGCATGCATGCTGACTGTGAAACAGCTTTCCTTGAACTCCTCTTTGATTGCCTATCTGCCTACAGTTAATCAATTTTATGAAAGCGGCTAATTAGGAAATGATGCCGTGGTTTCTGTCACCGTAGCGATGAGCTGGTGCCTGTTGGCTGCACAGAGCAGTGGCTGTGAGCGCTGCCTCAGTGATGGGTTTAATTAAATAGCAAATGGAAGGTTTGGGGGTTTTATACTGGTGGCTGGTGTTATTGCTTGATGTTCAGCTGTTTTCACCGGCTGCGTGGCACTGAGGCCATCTGAGCCCTGTGCAGAGCCTGACCTACAGCCCCTCCTGGAGAACTTGGCCACTGGTGGTGGGTGGTGAGGGAAGGTCGTGCCCCAGAGGCAAACGGTGCCCTGGATAAAGCTGTGTCCAGACACATGGAAAGCAGGATAAAACTGTGCCACTCCTTTCTGCTGGGCTGTCCTGTCCTCTTTGATGAAGTGCATTTGACCCAGAACGTCACCCGTGGCTGCACAGCCTTTGTTTTTCCCGTGGTCAGTGCCAGATGAGGCTCTGGGGGGCATTAATGAAGGATGCTGATTTGGTAATGGAAAAATGTGGTCAGTAAGTGAAGTCTTCAATCAGAAAACTAATAGCGTGTTCCTAATGAATCGTGGGAATGTTTAATATGTTCAGCAGGAGCAGATGAGATGTTGCCCAGGAACATTGCCGGAAAAACACCTTACGGTGATCAAATGCAGGATGTTTGTTGGGGAAAGCAGAAGGTCACTAAAGATTGCCTCCGTTTTGAGGATTTCCTGATGTGGCTTTGTTGCAGTGGGCACTTCACAATCACATTTGAAGAGTATTTTAAAAACCTGTCTCTCTGTGTGCGGGCACATGCAGGGCTGGAGCCTAGCGTTCATGGAGCGACTGGTTCTACAGATGCAGTTACTGTCATAAGGCTCATCTAGGGATGCAGGTGAAGATTTTTACTCATGTTTTCTGTGAGATCTTCATGAAAACACTTAAATTTTACAAAGTGCATAAAGGGGAAAGATCTGTGTGTGACCATGGCTTGTTGCTCAGGACCTGCGAGTGTTCCTTTGAGTACCCGGTGTGTGTGACTGTGCAGCGAAGGCATCGATAAGGTTTCAGTTCACTGCCATTTTTAATTTAGATTGTACAGCTAAAAATAATCCATAATGTAAGAAATCTATAGGTAAATGAGAATTGGGCTTTCTCTTGTAATAACAGCATTGGGTTTTAATTGCAGGTGCTGTATGTGGGGAGGGGGGCAAGGGAAGGAGGGAGTAATTTAATCTCCAGGACACCCATTTGCATTAATTGCTCGTACACCAGGTATCAGATTCTTCCTGTCTAGACCATCCTACAAAGACAGATTTTCTTAGTTCTTGGCTTGGGAACAGGTGCTTCTATATGTGTACTGAGACTTTCCTAGAATTTTAAAAACAAAACTGAGGAGCTGTCAAAATAAACAATAATGCCAGCATTTCAAACCTGTGTCTTCAGTGCTTGAATAGGAGCTGATTTCCATTAGTGCTGCTGAGTCCCACCATCCCAGCTGAACTCCAGGCTCTCCCAAACCTCTATGCTAAGGGAGAGAAGATTATGTTCCTTCTGGTGTCTTCCCTCTGTAGTTAAAAGCTGTGAAAACTTGTGCAATTTATGTAACTGAAGATTTTAGGTCTTTGATTTTCTTGAAGAATTGGTTTTTTTTCTTTAAGTTCTTCCCTTTCCAATGGTTTGATGCCAGTAACTGCTAAGGAAAACCATGTTGTGGTTGATATAAAACTGCTTTACAGCAGCACGGGATTGGAGCAAAGCGCCTGTGCCCCGTCTGCCTCGGCTGTGGTGCTGCTCGTGGGTCCCTGCGAACACCAAATGCAACTCAGATACTGCAAAGTGCCTCTGCCGTGTCCAAATGCAGCACAGGCAAATCTGGATTTGTATTTGCTCTTTCATGTTAGTGACTAATGTCAAGCTCTTAAGCTTATTCTCCACGACCAAAGTTGGGGCGTACTGTACTGGTGTGTATGGCATACGATAAATGTGATGTATGTGTGCTGAGGGGAAGATGGAGGTGACTAAATGGCACTAGTGATGGTCTGTAAAGTGTTAGGACACAGGAAAACCATAAAAATAGAGACAAAACAGAGGGAGGATGTGATTCAGTCATACTGGCCCACCACCAAGCAAGTGACAAGGAACAGTGTGGGGCATTGAGGTCCAGCCTGTAAAACATGAGAACGTATTGTGGAGATGTTATTTTCCACTCCAGCTCAGCAGCTGCCCTGTGACCCCAGGCCATTCCCTCCAAACCTGTGCTTTGCCCCCTGCTTGGCTCCTCTCTCACAAATGCTTTATTTCAGTAGATGCTTAGACATGACTTGATGCAGGGGTTTTGTCTTTATCAAGGTCTACAAGTGATGCTAGAATTAGCACATAACCCTTAAATCTCATCTCCTATGTGATATCTACCCCTGTCTGACTTGGTCTGACCCCCTCTGTGGTTGTGGAAGGGGAAAATTGTTTCTGATCCTGAATCCCAGGCAGCCTGGTTGTGTGCTGGGTTCATCTAGTTTTGCCCCAGAGTGAATTATTGTGTCCTCCTCAGTTGTGGCTGCTTCTGTCTTAAATTAAGCTGTCCTCGTTGAGCCACTTTGAGCACTGAGGATGCTTGAAGCTTCTCAGATGTGATTAGCTGGTATGTTGTTAAACATGGAAGCATACACTAAATTTCCAGTCACTACAATGACTGGTTGCTCTCTTCTGGGTACGCACCCTGGGCTGCGATGGTTGTGTACTGCAACAGTGGGTGAACTCAGCAGGTGGAAGGGGCTTCATTCAGCACTAATACAAAATAATCCTCTCCAAGAAAAGCTAGATGAACTTGCATGTGTGAATTTATTGGCAGTAATTTGCATTTTTACTCATTAAGGGTTGATTATTCTCATAATAAAGTATAAACTTTGCCATCAAGCATCTCAAGTGGCTTAACTCCTTAATTAAATGTCCTAATTTTCTTTGAAGCAGGTAAATGTTACCATATACCACAGGTAGGTGAGTTGGGACTGCAGAGCAAAGGGACCTCCTCAGGTTGAGGAGCTGAGCTTGGCTGAACGCCTCCTCCACGGTTTGTGTGTTTTCAGCAGAGAAGAGACTTCAGTCAAAGGGACTTAATTTTTCACCTTCCCTGTGCCATTTTTAATTTCTCTCTGGAAAAGGGGAATATCAAGCAGTTTAATTGTCTGCTGTGTCTGAGCATTTCTCTGATTCTTCATGTTTCATGTGAAATTTGCACAAGAATAAATGCCTTTCTGGCAAAGTAAACACAGGAGTTCCTAAATGAGTAACTGAAAAACTGCTTGTGCAGTGGCAGAAGGTGGGGTGTGGAGGGACCCCAGACAGTTCTGTCTTCTAAAAGAACCTGGCTTGACTTGCACCAGTCACTTCCTCCTTCCCATTTAAGAAAAATCAACCTGCTGAGCTGCTAAGGTTGTCCTGCGGTGGGAGCAGTTCCCTCTCTCCTCTCCCTTGGCTCCACAGACCGACCTCTGGGGCAGGAGCATTGCGGGGGTCCCACAGAGGGGCGGCTGGTGGCCTCTGTGTCCCCGAGCTCTGATTGCAGAGCTGGGACCTGCTGCTTCTCTCGATTACCCCGCTGGGCCCTGGCAGACACACACTGCTATCTGATTTATACCAGTTTTAGCAAGATGAGAATTGGCTCCTTCTACTCATGTACATAAATTACCTTTGTTGGGGTCACTGTGATAACGAATTCTGAATAATATACAGAGTCAATTAATTAGAGTGCTGGTACTCCACTGATCTGCAGAAAGGTCACAGTCATATTTACTTCTTCTACTATTGAGGTGAGCAGTGAAAATCAGTTTTACAGTGCATCCATGAGTTTATTTATCAATGACTCCAAGGCATGTGTGTGCTCTTCAGCCGTTACACCGCAGTGATTGGTATCTGAGCGACTGTTGTTGCTGTGGTTATTTGCAAACATGTCACAGCAGCGTCATTTGCTGAGCCTCTAGGTTTCATCTACGAGTTGGTTTCTGTTTCTTAAAAATATGTCTTGAAAAGCAGTGATGCTGATACGTCAAAGAAGAAACCTGCCTTCAGACCCCTTCAGTTCATCTCCTTTTTTCCATCCAACTCCTTGGGAAGTCACCGACTCATGAACAGTTTCTGTTTGAAGCAGCCACGTAAAAGCTGGAGGTTAATAACCCCCAGGGAAGTTTGTGTATTATGTCAGCAGCTTGTGGCTAGAGAGACAAAATAAATACTGCTGATGTAAAATGTGATGATTAAAAGGTTCAGATAGACAAATATTTTTCTTCCATGCATGTTGAGCATTTGTGATGAGCTCATGTGTTAAACTATGCTGATGGTTTTGAAGAGGCCCCTGGTTTTATTTCCATATGACAGAGCATAATCCATTCCCCAATTCTGTTCTGAATTTGTTTTAACATTTGGTAAGGTCTTTAACGGCAAATATCTAATTTCTTATTCAATATTCAGATTTGCAAATGAAATAAATGATGTATTTACATGCATCAGTAGACCATCTGGTTCCATATGAGAATTCAACAAAGAATCTATTAATTGTCACGCATCTTTATTCATCGTTCTCAATTCATAATTCTTATAAATAATTAAAGCAGAGGATCTCTTGCAAATAAACAAGCCAAATGATTATTTTTGAAGCCCAACTTCCATACCTAAAAGAAAATAAAATTAATTGCTCATGTAAATATCCAAGAAAAGGAAAACATTCAATTACATGAGTACATAAAGCGCTATAATTTTCTGCAAGTAGCTGGGTCCCTTTCATCTTGTGTTTAAGACCATAATCACTGCCACCAGAAGAGCACGCAGAAGACAACAGATAGAGAAAGTGATGTATGGAAAGAAAATTTTAAGGTAAATTATGTGAAAGCATCGAGATGAGGCAGTTTGTGCCCCTCTCTGCCGTTTCTTTAGTTGGGTCCCTGGAGAGATGGTGCCGGCGCTGTTCTGTCCTTGTGTTTCTAAGCCTGGGCAGAGGATTCAGTGGAAAATGAGGGGTTTTGGGGTGTGAGGGGAGGTGGCAGCAGAGCTGCAAGTGGCCGAGGGGCTGGGAGGATGCACGACTGGGGGTGTCACTGCCCAGGGGGGGACAGGGACTGCTGAGGACCCAAACCAGCACCGGGCATGCGAGAGGGGACTGCTGCATGGATGGAAAGAATAAAATAAATGGAATTATTTGTGAATAAAGAGTGGTGAGTGGGAGGATAGGTGCATGGTATTACTTTCCCAATGATTTCAGCCACCATAGTTCACGGCTGGTTAGGACATACCTGTATCAGTCCGTGGGGTAACGTTGTAAAGGGGAGCACAAATTCTCTCTGCTAAAGTCTCTGGAAAATCAAAAATCCAAAGATTATTCTGGCCTTTTAGGGGAGACTTTGAGATACAACTAAATAGCATCTGTGCTTCCTTAGAGCCACTGGAGCCTTACTTTTTCTCCCAGCCACTCCAAGCATTATTTCTGGAAATGAAGAGTCCTCAGGCACATAGTGCTTTCACTGTGAGTGATTTCAAGCTGGAAAATGTGATTCATTGGAGCTAAAATGTAATTTCCAGAATAGTCATCTCTCACAGCTTATCTTCTGGAAAAAAAGACGTTTCAGCATGTCAGCAGGTGAAAAGGTTGGGCACCTGCTGCGACTCATGGGTAGTGTTTTATTACGTTCACATTTCTTATTTTAACTTCATTGCCTGACATAGTCATTGCCTTTTCAAGGACATAGTTTTTAAAAGTATCGGGAGTCTTCTACCCAGAGTGTAGTGAAACTCCTGTAATGTCAGACATAAAGGTGCCTAATGCATCTCTCTCACTGTCATGCAGAGCCTTGGAAATGACAGGGCTGTGTTCATTATGTGCTGATGGTTTTCTCAAGTTCTTCTTCCAGGTTGCTGTAATTTTAAAAATCAGTATCCTTATTCCTACAACAAAGAAAGGGTACATAATTGACAATGCTTTATGGGTGTTCCCCTCTCATTTATTGATTCAAATTAGCACAGGTCCATAATGAGGGAGCTTCTTCCTACATGGTCTTTTTGTTTTTTTTTGTTTTTTTAGGGCTCTGTATGTGCATATTGGAGTTGAAATTTTCAAAATATCTAAATCTCATTAACTATTAGAGCAGTGTAAGCCTCTAAGAAGCATTGACAGACATCAGCTCCAAATCACAGGTCAAAGCCTGGGGCCTGGGAACTAAACCGCCTTTCCTGAAATTGTAGTTCAGACAAGCATCCTTCCCTTGGGTATTTTATCTCTTCACTTCAACAGTGAAAAATAGGTGTTTTTTTCACCCAAAGTTGACAGTTTAACAGGTTCATGTTACAATGCTTAAAACCCGTGTGCAATGTACCTTAAAAGTGACAGGATTTACTTTCCCTGCGGTTGTATCAAGCAGTGCCAGTGGGAAGGCCACCCGATTCCCACAGGGCATTGCCCGAGAGTGAAACCCACCCCTGAGAAGGAGCTTCTCTGAGTCAGGCCATAAAGAGCTCTGGGACAGGCCGCCTGAGCCACACGTCTCTGTTCCCGGGGACATCACCAGGAATCTTAATGAGGATATCACGAACCACAAGTGCGAACTGTGGATCGCTGTCAGTGGGGGGAGGCTTTTCTCTCCTTTGGGTGACAGCTGCAATATGAATTCACTCCCTCATTGATTGTTCTTCCCTGCTGTAGGATTTCTCTGGGTGTTTCTGTAACACCGGAGTGGTGCCGTGGATGGCCCTAAAGTAGAAAATGATTTCCAGGTTCCCAAATTTTCAACCCCCGGGACTCAGTTTCAGTTGCGCAAGAGAACTGCTTGACGATGGGGCAGGCAAGGAGGACTGGCACGTTCCTCCATGCTTCTTGCTGCTGTAGAAAATATTCCTCCCTACTGTGTCTCCCTGAATCCCTGGGAGAAACATTGCAGACAGAGCATGGAACATGGCCAAGGGAAAGTTGGGAAAATTTTATCTTGGAGCTTTGCTGGGTATGCTGGGTTTGACAGGGGAGTCTTGGTTTTTACTGCAGCCGAGGGATGCTCTTGCTGTGTTTCAGGCAGTAAGGGCAGAGAAAACCTCAAACAGGTTTTATAGAAAGATTTATACAGCTCCTGAAGAGGAGCAGGCACATGCTTGTAATTACTCCTCACCCCTAAGTTTGCTGAAACCTGACTCGGTCTCCAGAGTGAGAAGTATAAACTACTGCCCAATTGTTTTCCCCTTTTTTAATGAACTCATAGCCTCATTTGTATGTTGAATGAGGAATCAATGCCATCGGACCTCAAAAAGTAGATATTCTGTATAGATCAGACCGTGAGATGTTAGTGCTGAAGCGTTACCTTACATTCCGTCACCATTTGTAGAGGTAATGGAAAATATTGATTTCAAATGCCATTGCCAAAATATGAGAGCATATTTTAAATCTTGCTTCCACTTGGAATTTCATCTCCCCTGTCAAAAACTTTTTGAGGATGCCTGAATAACTGCTCTGACAATAATATTTTCTCTTCTAAGCCTGGTTAATGAAGAAGGAGCATCCAGAAAACATATAAAGCATTTTCTGGCTGCTGTGATGCAGAAATAGGCAGTGTCCCCAGGGCAGCAAGCGCTGGTGAAAAGATAAGCAATTAAAGCTAAGAAATGGATGTAAATCAGAAACTTTCATTGCTCCATGTACACCAATGAAATTGTTTGTATCAATTCCTCAACATAAGATTGGTTTAATGATGGTTTTATTTCTGAAGCTTCTCTAACGAAATATTCTCCTACATTGCATCTTAACAAATAGAAGAACTATAAATTAATGTTTGTGTGATGTGGATGTGCTTATGATGCATCTTTTGTTATTGGGCATGTGGAAAGATATGCTCATGGACTGCGCAGGAATCCAAAGCCCTTCCTCAAAAGCCAGAAATAGAGCTAGGAGTAAGTGTTCTACGTAGGACATTGGGGGGAAAAAAAAAAAGTAGAAGCCACCTCTGTGGTGTGCACAGAGCTGGCTGGAAAAACTGATGAGCAGCTCTGTCAAAGTGCAGATGAGTTGAAAATGCTTCATGTAATCATGCCGTCACTGCTGAAAACTTAATTTCTAAGAGGGTGAAGGCGCTAAGGAGATGATAAATTCAGATAATGGCAAACATCCCATTTCAGCGTTTTTTGAATGAAATGTTTCCGTACTTCCTTTCAAATTGTCTTTTCATTTTTGAGAGACTTTTTTAGACTCAATTATCTTAACTTTTTTTCATAAGCAAGTGTCAGATTGTTTCAGAGTCCAGTATTGTGAAGTTCAGGCTTGGACATCTGTTAAATATGTCTCTCCTACACCTTGAGCAAATACTCAGTTTTGAGATTCTAATGCTTAAGTTCTCGTTATTTCTTGATTGTTTGTGGACCAAAGTGAAGCAGGAGTCTTGCCTGTCACTGCCCATGGGGCTCTTCTGCTTTTTGTTGTTGTTAACCGTGCTAGTGAGTGAACAAGGAATATTAAGTGAGATAATGAAATACCCCAACCTTAACCTAAATCCTCTTTATCTATTAGAAAAGTATATTATTGGGTTCTTTCTTTTTCACCAAAAAGTTGGAGGTTTTCTTTATTCCTTTGTCCAGACAAAGAGGACACAAACGTTATCACTGTTAAATAAAATACACTGTGGGAAGTGTCAAGTGTTGCTTGTGTAAGCTGAAACCCATGAAACAGGAGCTTGTGTATACAACATCTGCTAATAAATGTGTGCTCCCAGTCATAGTTTAATAGGATATTACCCCGTAGCAATTACAGTTCCTCTGCTGCTGAGGCTTAGGGCAGGTGAATGAATGTAACGTGGTGTCGTGCTCCATGGGTGGAAGCAAAGCTGTTGATCTGAAAGAGGAGAGGTGTTTGGTGAGATCATTTTATTGTTTTCTCAATCTATTTGGTGAAAACCTTGTAAATGCCCAACTGGAGTTGTTCTGGCATCGGACACACAGATATGCCCCTGAGCATCCCCAGCGGGGCTGGGTGGGAGCAGCTCCCTCCGTGTCCCTGTCCCTGCTCTGGCTTAGTTCTCTGGGCTCTGACAGGCTTTTATTTCTTGCTCCCGCTCAGATGAGTGGGGTTGGGGCCCCCAGGCCAGGGCCCTGTCCTTGGCTCTGGGTCCAGGGCTTCCAACAATGCACGGGGCTGCATGTACCTGAAGGAATGGGCCACATCATGGCTAATTTCTGTGCAGAACCGACCTCTTGCTGTGACTGTCACCCTACATAAAGCCCACACCTGCCTGCAAAGAGCATATTATGGTTGCGGGGTGAAAAGAGCATAGTGGTTCTTCCTTCTGCAGACCCAGACTTGTCCTCTGCCTGGTGAACTCTGCTCGATTGACTCCTTGGCAGGGGGTGAGCAGGCATGAAAGAGCAGGTGTAAATTTGTCACACTTGATGTCACAGCCCCAGCTGAAAGGATGCTTCAGGTCACTGGTGAGCTGCAGGCAGAGCACAGCCTTTATTTTTTTCATAGTATAGAATAGTTAAGAGTTGGAAGGGACCTTAAAGATCATGGAGTTCCAACCCCCCTGCCATGGGTACCTCCCACCAGACCAGACTGGTGTTGAAGACTTCTATGGATGGGGCAGCTATAGCTTCTCTGGGTAACCTGGGCCAGGCTCTCACCACCTTTTCCCCCCAACTGTTTTCCCCACTCTCCTCTTTTCTCTGCTTTTTCCTCCCCCTTCCTCCCATACCATTTCCAGAGCCTGTTGTTGAGTCCTGCCCAGTGCTGGTTCTGCACAGGCCTCCTTGCTGGGAGAGTTTTGTCCCTAGAAAGTGGGAGCTGCTGGAGCACAAATGAAAGTGGTGCCCTGCTGCTCGTAGCCTTTCCACTCGCTCCCAGGGACCGGGACTGACCTCATCTGGCAGGGGGATGGCTGCCTCACAGGGTATTTGAGCACAGAGTGGCTCCCCTCGCAGTGACAGACATCAGCCCATCTGACTGTCGAGCATCTCTCTCTTCTCCTGCCTGTTCAGAGACAGGTGGGAAATGGATTGTGGTCTAACAACTGAGCAGCCCGGGTTCTTCTGCCATTATCTGCTCTATTCGGGTTGACTCATTCCAGGATTATGTAGGCATTTTATTCACTGTGTTATTACTGGAAAGTTCCTTCTGCAGGGGCTTGGAATATAAAACTGAAAATAATTCTGGTTGTAAACTGTCTGAGATGACATGCAGCCTATGGTAAAAGTAGGCCCTGTCAGTGCAACACTAATTCCACAAGTGCAAAAGCCCTTGGAAGTGTTAAACTTGTTCCTGCCACCATGTAAGTGGTTTTGGTAACTGCCAAAATTGAGATTCTCATCACAGAAAAATCTGTAGCCTGCCTTCTCTCCACATTTAACTTTTTTCTAGTTGAAAAATAGTCTTTTAATGCTTTACTGATGGTTGTCTCAGGTATTTTCTCAAAGATTATGACAATCCAAGAATTTCAAATGTGTGGGTAGTTATAAACTCTCTCTTAAAATGTGCCCTTAGGAGAAGGAGCCAGACTTCGTGTTATTTCGTGGCTCTGCTACACCTCAAAGGAGCTGTTGTCTGAGGGGCATGTGGCTATCAAAATTAAGCTGGAGAGGCTTCAGCAGAACTGGTGGGTTGGTTCTTTTTGTTGTTTTTACCCAAGTTTATCTTTTCTAACTAGCTCCTCATGTTGGGTTTCTGAGATGTCACTGCTGATTGAACCTTCCATCATCAGATGGCTACACCCTTCTCTTTAGAGAACCAGGTCAATATGTGATTGCTTTTCCCTTAAGAGCAAAAATGATTTACCTAAAGAGAAGGTTTTTCTCTCTCTCTTCAAAGTCCGACATGGTTTTTATCTCCCTGCTAGCTCCTGGCAATGCAAGGAGCTTTGAAACACAAATATTTATGGATGAGGCAGTGTTTGGATTAGAGACTGAAGAGTCTGGATCAGCTGTGCTGCTTATCTTTTTAAGAGAGCAAATATTCTGAGCATGGGTATACTCCTTAGCTAACATCTCCACCTCACATCTAACGTTAACAAGTGTTCTCCTTAGCCAGCATCTCACAGCTTTGATTCTGCAGAACACGCTTGATTAAAAAGCAGCCCAAAGAAAGCAGAGGTTCATTTTACAGCCTCCTGCAAAGATACCAGGGTTTGGCACCAGTCCTCAGCTCCTTGGCAAGATGTCCAAGCCTGGGAAAAAAGGGTTAGGAATATATATACATTTATTCAGTAATTGTTATGGTTAGAGCAGCATCTGAATGCCACAAGTGATGCTGGGCTCCAGGAAGCCCAGAGGCAGGAGACCTTTTTCGGCCCTGAGGATGGAGTGAGATACCCAGGGTCCTGCCCCTCAGCTGGGCATTGGGAAGGGAAATGATTCTTGGCCCCGTATCTCATCAAATTCCACCCAAAAACATCGGTGATTTAGGAAGTGATTAGTATTTTTTCCCTGGGTAAACAGAGAACTCTTTGCCGGGTTCGGACAGTCCAGCACCTTTCAGGCACCTTTTGATTAACTTTTAGAAAAATAATAAAAATAATGGCCCAGCTAATTAATGCCCTAGGAATTCTATAGAAGGCCTTATGACACCTACATTAATACTAAATGAGTTCATTATGATTAATGTTATTAAAATAAATGTCATGGGAATGAATAATGGCTTGGTCATTATTTTAAAGTGTTGCCACTGGATCTATAAAAGCTAATGACTCAATTCTGGGGAAGTAATTCTGCATGTTCATGTCTAAAACCTGTGGAGAATTCAAACTTCTCTGCAAAAAATAGCCATGAAAATAAGGTGAAAAGATGTGTGTGTATTCTCTGAAAAACAGAACATGCTGTGACTTTGGAAAGGTCTGATTTTATTTTGGCTAAAAGGGGAGATGAGAAGTTCTCTGACCAGTGTCGGTCTCTTCTCCTGAGTCCCAGGCGATGGGACAAGAGGAATCAGCCTCAAGTTGCACCAGGGGAGGTTCAGATTGGAGATCAGGAAAAGTATTTACCCTGAAAGGGTTGTCAAGCCTTGGAATGGGCTGCCCAGGGAAGGGGTTGAGGCACCATCCCTGGAGGGATTTAAAAGCCGGGTTGATGTGGTGATCAGTGATGTGGGTTAGTGATGGGTTGTTTTTTATCAGAGTTAGGTTGATGGTTGGACTAGATGATCATAAAGGTCTCTTCCAACCCAGACAATTCTATGATTCTCTGTGCTTGATGATGCTTTCAGGATTGTTCATGCTGATTTGTGTTTAGGTTTTCATCAGTCCAGATTCTGGGTTTTTTTTTTTTTTCAGTTCTCCATTAAAGGAGGGTTTGAGCTTCTGTCTGTACATTCAGAGTGAGGTGATTTGGTGATTTGTCAGATCCACCCATGAAGTTTGTCTTTGCATTGCATTGTTTGTAATGGATAATTTTCTACAAACAATTTAGAAATTTGAAAGCATTTCCATTGCAGTGGAGTGTATATACAAGCAACAGGGACACCCTATGTTGTTCTTGATGCATCACCCACTTGCAGCCAAGCTTCATTTGTACCCTGTCCCTGTGGCACTTGACCCGGGGGGCAGGAGGGAGGAACAGCAGGAATTTTGGCTGGTTGTAGCACAGCGTTGCTCAGCTTGAGCAGATCCCATCAACACAATCTCTCCTGAAAAACACGCTGGGCTTGGGTGAGTCTCCATAGCTGTTGTACCACGTTGGATTTTCTCAGCTAATTTTAAGCAGTTACTTCCAAGTACTTTTTGACTGCGCTTCTTTTGCATAAGTGCTTCCCTCCTATTTCTTGTCATACGCCTGGTGACAGCTTCATTGCGCTCCTGGGGATCACAGGTGTGAGATGAGCTGGAGGTGGCAGCGTGACCATGAGCTGCTCTGCTGCAGCAGGAGGCTGCTCGACACAAAACCATCCCATTTGTCATGGCACTGTTGGGCATGGTAAAAGAGTGGGGAGTACGGTCTTGCCTCTAGGAGAGGAAAACTAGGAACTTGAATTGTGAAAACTATCATTTGAGTTATGAGCAATGCACTATAAAACAACCTTATGCACAAAGCAAGAAGTGGTGAAAAGGATTACGTCTTCCAGGCAACTGGTCAAAGTCCTCAGGAGTGGTTACTTGAAGGGGTGGAGGAAACTGCTGGGGTTGCGTTGCCTTCAAAATGCTTTCCTGGTGTTTGGAGAAAGGGCCACTGGCTGCCCAGCGCCGACTCACCAGATCAAACGTTGGTGTCAGCTCATGGTGGGCAGGTGATTTAGTTTGCCAGTCAGCAAGAAGTGAGCTAAATATACAAATCCCATAAAGGATGCCTCAACCTTAAGAAAATCAAGGCACAGACAGCCCTGACTTTGCCCCCACCCCCCGTTGTTTAACAGGAGGGGAATCACTTCTGCTCTTCTGCCTCTGGTTCAAAGTCCCCTTCTGAGAAGGTGTCAGGGTCACAGTAGAGCTGCTGGTTCCCAAAGCCTGGCTGAGATTGGATTTTGTTCACTCAAGATCTTCTCATTGCTTTGGGAGATTACTCGGTATTTATAATAAAGTATTAATGCTTGAAAATTGCTTTAAAGATTAGGAACTGATAGTAATTTCAGAATCTTCACATACTTGGGGAATCTTGAAGGAGTGAAAATGAAGCCTTTTGGGGAAGGGTGTGCAGCAGGACAGTGTGACTGAGGTTCCAGCCACATGCTTTTGTAAAGAGCTCAGGAAATATTAAGTGTTGTTCATTGATTTGTATATCATGTTTGTGGCATCTGCTAAATTGGTTGTAGGTTTCAAAGTGAAGCGCAGGAATCAGTTTACCACCCAGTCCTAATATGAAAACACTCTCTGTTCATTCAGAGCAATTGGAAGTTATGCAGAATGGCAGGAACTGGAGTTTTGCTGGGTTATAAAAGTTGATATGAGATTGATAATGACATAAACAGCCTGCTTTTTGCTTTCGTTATATATTGAAATCGCTGTCTTTTCCTTATTCACCTCTTGCCTTGATTTTCCTAGCACAGTATAGTATTCTTACAGATATCATAAACTTGTCTTTTCAAAGGAGAAAAGGCTAAGAAAGAAAATATTTATTTACATTATTGGCACTTCAAAACCAATTGTTTCTAGTGCTGTGCTTTTTACCTATGCAAATCTTTTTAGCAACGTATGAAGCCTTAGGAGTCGTTCTTTAGACGCATGATTAGAGTCTCAGCTGGAATAAAATATTTAGCAAAAAGATGTTTCCATATTCTTCAATCACCCTGTAATGAATAGTCTATGCTAACATACCAGGAGACATCCTATTTCATTCAAGGTCTACTTTTAATTTTTCCCTTTTGGCTTAGTATAATATATGTAAATTAATTTTGGTTGTATAATCCAATCATAAAAAAAAAAACAAAAAAGAAAAACAACAAACCCTTGCTGCCAGTGATAGAATTTTGTTTGTAGGGATGAAGGAAAGGAGAGGCTGTTGGTGATGCTCTCTTGGAGGACCGATGGCACACAAGGAGCTGGGAAACAGGGACCTCCAGCTTGGAGTCCCACCAGGGCAGTGGATGGAGAGCAGCACCTCCTCGGCCTGGAGCTGAGGTGATGCCATCCTTCAAGTGTACCATAAAAATGATAGAGACCGTGATGATAGAGATCAATATTTGATTCCCACTATTGCCAAAACAGCGCAGTAAAGTTTAAGAGGTATGTCTTGCTGCAGAGTTAAAATCACTAGGGGTGTAAGAAATGCAATAAGGGATAAAACTGATGTAATTTATATAATTTTAAAGCAATGCATTTGCTCAGTCACAAAACTATTTTAGCTCTGGTGACGTAAGGTCTAATTAATGAAATGACATTGGGAGAAGAGGTAGCAATCTGCAGAGTGTGCATTTTACTGCTGCTGATGTAATTGTGCTGCAGCAACGGAGCCACGCGCTTTAACCCTGACAGCGCTGCTGTTTTCCGAGCAGCGAGGTGGGATGTGCAGAGCAAGACATGGCCTGGTCTGGAAACGATGACAAAGTTTGTTGCCCTTACTGACCTGGTTAACTCAGTGGGGGCAAAAGCTGACTCTGAATAAATGCAGAAGCTCCTACTAATGCCAAATGACGAGGTGATGAAAGGGCAGATGAAATTCAGAGTAAATAAACAGAAAATTAATGTAAAAGGGGAAAGAAATCCGGTCCGACTTGCAGAAGTGGGATTTGGGCTGGCTAGTCCCGCTGAAGGGCTGGATCTCAAGGCTGCTGGAGACAGTCTTACCAAAATATCAGCTCAGTGCTCAGAGCTGCTCACAAAACGTGCGGAGGACTAGGAGTAAGAAAATTGGGAAAGGAAAAGATCGTAGAAAACATGGTGATGGCGTTGATGCATCTTGGATACTCTTATATTAAATAAGAGATTCTAGAAATAAAAAAAAATAGTTATTGAGGACAAAAGTTATGCAATTTTTATATTTATTTTTTTAAGGAACATCTGGATAGATTAAGGCTTTTCAGCCTTGAAGAGCGATGACTGATGGGGAAATAAGAGAGTGGTCTTATAAAATCATCAGTCTCGTGGAGATGACTCATAGGAAACAAGTGTTTGCTGTAGAACTTAAGAGTTACCAAATGAAACTAGCAGTTTTGGACAAACCATGGTGGTTTCAGAGCATGTTCTGCAGCTGTAGGACTTCTTCCCAGAGGGTGTCACAGAGGCTAAAGGCTGACGTGGATTCATGGGGGGAGCTGGGTAACCTGGTGGAAGCAAAACCCGAGGGGTTTTAGAGACAGGCTGGTTCAGAATGCCTGTGTCCGTCCAGGTGACTGGGGCTGTGGACAGGTTCTCCCAGCCCTACCACCCTTCCCTGGGCACTGCAGGGAGAGCAGAGACCATGTGTCACCTGCAGTGGCTCTTCTTATGCTCATGCTGTAAGAAATATCAATGCAAATCTTTGAGATGAATAATGCCTGGAGGGTTTAGGAGCCACAGGTGAGTCCTCTCAAACCCTTTTTCGTGCTCTGCCCAAAGGTGGAGAGAAACATGATGTTTAGGCACTGCCAGGGATTTCACTGATGTCCTCAGGATTTCACAAAATGTTGGAGTCTCTTCAGGATGTAAAATTCAGGGCTCCTTTGAAGCTGAGCTTGGGGGAGGATCAGGACTTAAGACAAGCACTGCAAACTGCCCGGAGGGGAGCAGATGAGGTTGTGTCCCCATGAGCCCTCACAGCCCAGCACTGGTGGCCCCTCCTGGGGGTGGTCTGTGCCCACCAGTGCTGTGGGTTGGTGGTGGAATCCAACGGGTCTTTAAAATCAAAACATGTGTTGTGCGTTTTGTTGTTGCTAGGGCCTAAAACCTTCTAATTTCTGAGTAGGTGTTTAATTTATTTTCCTTTAGATTTTTCAGCTTTAAGAGACGTGAATCATTCAGTTCCATTTACCGAAAGGGCTTTGCTCCTGGGTTTTGTTTCTGTGGATATTTGCAGCTGTTGCCTACAGTGAGTGGGATGCTGTTACTGCTGTGTTAAGGGGCAAAATGCTGGTAAGGGAAGCTGAGAACAACTGATGAATTTGGGGCTTGTAAACCACAGAAAGAAGTCCCACATATTGATGAGAATGATAGTGGAGGTACCAGCAGAAAGAGAACAAGAGGTTTAAGAAAAGGAGGTTTGAGATTGAGTGATATGTTGTAAATGGGCGCAGCAGTAGTGATGGTTGCCAGGACTTAGTTGCAGTTTCTTTCTTCATGGTTTCTTGGCTGCGCAGAAGTATTAAACGTAACTATAAAGGATGTGGCAACCCCTCCTGTCTTCCTGTTCTAAAGGTCTTCTCTTTGTGCTTCACCAGGAAGGGCTTATGTCTGTGCAAACTTAGCTGTGTCCATGCCACGTCCCCACCTTGGGATTGTGAAAGATAGGGAGGAAAACGATAAGGAACAAATATTCACATTTCTGATACATTGTCAATGCTAGAGGATGATAATTTAATCTGCTACCTAAAAGTCTGATAATCTATGAAAAAAAAAAAAATAACCTTGCTTCTTTCCACACACAAACAGTGCATTGCCACAGATGCTGGGAAAGCTGAAGAAATAAATAGGCTCACTGTAGTTATTGAATACGTGGCTGGCACTCAAACCTAGGTCAGATATCTCATTTCTCAGGTTCAGTATTGCAGCATCTCCAGTTATTTCTATCATTTACGCAGCTGTTGTGAACACTTCTGTCCGTGGAAGCCCACAGATGCTCCACCCTCACAAACTGCTGAGTGAAGCCACTGACACTTGTATAAGCTGGAGCTTGGTGGTGGAACACCAGGCCCTTTTACGTGCTGCTTCTGGAAGTGTTTTTGTCATTTTGCACCTAAGCCACTGCCACAGTATTGCTGTCTGCACACGTCGCTGGTTAGAGCCGGTCGCGGTGTTTGCTGTGAAAAACACACCTCCATCCCCTGATGCTTCCCCTGCAGGCAGGCGCAGGGTGCTGCTTTCCATCGGGCTGTTTGTGCTTGATGACCCGTCACCAAAGCAACAGGTTTTGTAGAGTTCATGTGGAAACAGCACTTTTTTTTTTTTAAACACAAAAGGGAACAGCATCTTGAAACAGCAGCGTCAAGAAGCACAGTCCTTCCTGCAAAGAGGAGAGGTACCTGCGGGGCTGCCCAGGACCCGGCTCCATCCCTGCATCCCCTGCTGAAGTTAGCCTTTTGGGTGGGCCAACAAAGTTTTTCCCGACACAGGCTCTCTTCTGCCTTAAAACAGGATGTAAAATATGGTACTGATTTTGTGCATTCAATACTGCCTGTCTGCCCTTACATGGATTTCTTTACAATTTCTGGTCACGCAAAGAGCTGCATCATTTACAGGCAGGATTCGCAGGAATGCGGCTCTGCTGCTAAGGAGCAGCTGGAGGACACTCTTAAATAAAATAGGAATCCTCCTCACAAGCTGTTTCATGTTATCATGAAGGTTTATAGATGGAGATAAATCCTTTCTGACCTATGTGACCCAGTTGGCAAGCAATGACAGGTTCCCTCTGGGCCTGGACCCAGGTTCTTTTAATATTTCTGAAACTTCTGGAGCATCCCTCCCTCCTCCTGGACGTGACTAAGTACAAAGGGAATTTAATCTCCTCCTCTCGCAGCTCCAGTCTCCCAGGGTCTGAGTTTCTTGCTTTCTCTGCAGGCGGTGTCTGCAGTATCCCTGCAAAAGGGAGACTTCTCTGCACTCTGAAACTGCTGCCGAATTCACCCGACAATAAATCATTCAAACCTGACTAAGTCTGGAAAAATCTCTGTAGCTATGACATAAGGCGACACAAATCCCTGACTGCGAATGCAGGAGCGTTATTTCTCCCCGGGGAGGGGTGTGGGTGTTGAAAAGGGTTATTCCCTGTTGCAACTCCCCCACTTCCAGGTGCTGTTAGCAGGGAAATGGGATTTTCAGTGGCTGGGTGGACCAGCCTGCGCAGAACCCGTGCCAAGCCTGCCGCAAGCCAGTTGCTCTCCTTTGGCAGCTCTTGGTTGTCCATGGCCTGAGACACTCCCAGCACCTCTGGCTCCTCCAGCCCAAACCCCAGTGGGACACAGAAGTTCTACACCGAGAACAACATCTGAGGTTTCTGGCAGGTTTCTTTCCAGTCCCGATGTGTCCTCCTCATTCCTTACTCTTTCTTTAATGCTCTGCCCGTTGGAAACAAAGCAGTGTACTCTGTAGTCAGCCCTGTGAAAGCAGTGCAGGACACGCTCCGAGATTCCCTGAGAGCTCTTTGTTTGCTTAGAACTACTTTTGCCTGAGAATGTTTAAGAAGAATTTATTTTAAGATAGCTTTATGATTTTATTTCCCTTTCCAGGGCCCCCAAACTCGATGTGCCTGACCTCATAGTTCTGTTACTGAACATTTACGGGATGCACGGAGATATTTTACAAGAGATTTAATTAGACAAGATGTTAACGCAGGTATCACCTAACGTTCTCCAAGTTGTGTGTTAAACTGTTGAAGCTGCTCCGCGCGGGTGCAGCTTTAACAGAGTTGTGTTACTCAGAGAAAATAATAATGAAGAAATCTCTGTGCTCCAGGTGAAGAATGGGGAAGGGGATGTCCTGGTACAGGAGTTGGAGATGAAAGATAAGCAGAACAAAACTTTGAAATGAAGCCATTTGACAGAATTAAGGCAATGGGGGGCATGTGTGAAAAAATGCTCCCACTTCAACAGCATTTACCTTTTTTAGACTGATTTGAAAAAATGGAGTTCAGTAGGATCTTCCAGAATCTGTAGTTCAACACAGGCTGCTGCTCTTGCCCACTAAAACACCTGCACAGGACTTGGAAGGATGAGGAAGCAGGGAAGGGTGTGGAATAATCCCTCAGTATATTTTGCATGTGTAGAAGGAAAAAAAAAAAGTCTTGATGGGGAGTAGTGTGGCTTTGAGAGAGCTCTTAGAGAATCGGTTAAGTAGCTTATGACTATAAAACTAATCATCCTTGTGCCATTAGCAAGCACACAAGCTGGGGAGCCATTCCAGTGCTCCCTGTTGCAAGTGGGTTTGCAAACTGGTGTTTGCGGGGTGGTGGGGGCACATCACACCTTTAGCACGCAGCAGTTTCTGGAGCTTTACTTCCTAAAGCAGTTACGTTCCCAGAAAAGCCAATAAATATCCTCACGCTTGATCTTACCAAGTTACAGCCGAGGATGGATTTCAAGTGCTTTGCTGCTTGCAAACACCTCCCCACAGCTCTCGCTGTAGAATCGCAGGGCTCTTAATGAAGCATAATAACTAAGTTCAGTCCTCTTTGAGAAAGGCTTTTACAGTCTGTAGTTGACAGCCACGGGGAAGGCATGAGCTCCCTCGGGGCTGTGATTCCATCGGGGAAGGACCTACCCCAGCAGGCAGTGTTGGGGGGCAGTTTCCCCCCCATGTTGGGGTGTTGCTTGTCCTTTTCCCCATTGCAACCCCCGTGGGGCATCGCTGCAGGGATGATTTGGTGACAGGCCATGCAGACCTTCAAGGAAGCCATGTTCTTCTGGTTCCTATTTGATCATGGGACAGACTTTTTAATCTGAAATGTAAATAAGAAAAAAACCCAACCTGCTGTGGCATTTCTTGTATAAAAGCCCCTTTTTGTGAAGGGGTGATTTGGTTCATGTATTTCCATTCCCCACTGCAGATATATTTTCAGCTTTCCCATTTGAGCATTAGGTTTCCTGAGAAGAAGGGCGAGGTGGAAATGCTGAGCCCCTCAAAAAGTGCTGGTATTTAGTAAAGAGCCGCAGCTGTGCAAACAGGAGGCCTCGCATGGAACAAGTGAACTGAAATCCACCTGGGTTGAGGGCTTCCACATCCAGCCTCAGGCTCTCTGCGAGAGGCAGGAGCCAGGTTCACCGCTGGGACCATAGCCGTGTGGCCAGCTCTTGCCATGGCAAGTGATGGCTGCCAGCCCTTATGCCAGACTGAGGGTCAGGCTGGGTCTGAAAGGACAACGGAGGTGGGTAGTTCCTCTGATCAGCATGAAAACACTCACTAATTTCCTTGTAACTGTCCAAATGGTGAGGAGAGAGAGTGCTGGATCGAGGCAAGGCTTTGCCCGGAGGGTTCACCACAGGGTTCCCGTCGGGTGCTGCTGGTCCATCCGTCTGCTCTTGGCTGGTTTTCTCACCCATCTCTTACCGTGGGCACAGGGTGCCTTTCTGGGGGGCTGCAAAGGTATGTGCATTGCTGTGCGTTTGCTATAGGCAATGACATTGGCTACATGTAAACAGGGGACAAAGAAATTAATTTGAAAAGTGCATTTTGGGAAGCCTCAGGGACTTCCCAGGAACTGGAGATGACTCCTCGTTTGGTTCTTTGCATTCCCCTTACCTTGGTCTCACAAATCTAAAGTAGAATTCAACCAAGAGGCCAGGTCAAAGCTTCCTACGAGGTTTTGAGTTGTCCTGGAAAAAAATGGATGTGAAAATTCAGTCTTCCCCTTCAAGCCAAGTTCCTGTGAATGACCCATGTTAGGGAACCTCCAGAAACAGGACAAATGTACCCAAAGGCCAGCACAGGGGGCTCTGCCCGCCCTGCACACCCCCAGATGGGCGATTGGTGCTTCCACTGGCAGCCAGTTCAGGGAGGATGTTTCTGCTCATGGAAGGGAGACCAGACCCCTGGGAGAACCCCACAGCTTCGCTCCACAAAGGGTCTGAAATAGGGTCAGTGGGATGCAGTATCCAGAGCTAAAGAAACAGGAGGTTTTCATTTCTAAATGGGCTCTCGTCCAAGCAGGCTTTAGTTTGGGGAAGAGCTGTTCTCTGTGTCTTTTCTGAAGACTTCTGCTGCTCTTCTGTGACCATCCTACTCTTGTTTAGGAAATTGGTGTTGAATTTTGTGTTATTGAATTGTTTTGAGCATGTCTTAGCCCCAAGCAAACATATGGCAATAATGTAAGAGCAGAGCCAAGAAAAACACACAAATTCTCTGCCTGTCAAAAGGGGGGCGGCACTCACCTTGCTGGTTTGAAGGAGACAAGGAGATCTCCAGACTCCAGATCTCCAGAAAGCCCATCCCTGTCCAGCACCGGCCTGATCAGATCAGCAGCACCATATATCACAGGCTTCAGTGAGCTTCCCTTTGCTCATCCAATCTAGAATATAAAAAGAAATTCTGTGAGATAGCTACACATCTAAACATAAATACTTCTGTTGAGCAAGAGAACGAAATTAAGGTTATGAAAAATCAGAACGTAAAATTTAAAAAAAGTCTGCTGTATCACTGAAGGACAAGACGATTTTTTGCTGCCTTCCTAATGTAAAACTCAAAAATTTGTGTGAGGATTGAAACGCAGCACAGCAGCAAAACTGCTGCAGGTGTTTTTCGTAGAGACAAGATTTAGTTATTGAGTTATTATATCTTATTTGAAAGCTCTTTTAAAATATTTATTATCTATTCCTACCTGTAAAATGAGTGTTGTCATTAAGCTTGCCTAGACATTTGTTCCATTAGACTGCCCGTGTTTGTGTCAATAAAAATCCGAAATAAAAATTATTCATTTCTTGCTGGTTTGACAGGGATTTGCTCCCTGGGGAAGGGGTGTTGGATAGATCTCAGATGTTACCGAGTGGAATGGATCTCACAGAGCTCAGTGGAAAACCCTGGGTTTAGATCAGCCCTATTCAGGGCTTTTTCTAGTGGAAGCTTTTTGTTGTGAATTTGGGACCACTGAAAGTAGTTTTCCTATCTTTTAGTTACCTTTCATGGTCCCCTGCAGAGTAGCTCCCAAGTCAAAAAAGGTCCACATATGACAGCAGCAAAGCCCTAGGTGTTCTGGCTGGTGCTGCAGAGTGCGACAGAAAGTTCTATGCCTTTGATAAAACAGTGAACTCTATTAAACTCCTGTGGCAACCTATTAGTTACGGGTATTAAATTTTATAAGACTTTCTTGCAAGAGCTGCTCCAACTGGCAGCCATCTGGATGGAGGAGAAGCTGCTGCGGTGGGGTGTGTGGGAGCAGGGATGGTGACAGCATTGCACGGACGATGACACCATCACATGGACGGTGCCAGCACAGAGCCAAGGTTCCAGGGGTCTGTACGTCCCCAAACCCCCAAGCAGAGCACTCCCCACCCCAGTGCTGGTCCAACCTCCCAGCCCCGGTCAGTTTATCTATTCCCAACCATTTGCAAGAAAGGATTCAACCCCCAAAATAATAACAATAATAACAGAAAATCAAACCAAGGAAATAAAGCGTGCCGTGTTCTGTCAACAGCAGCCACGCTCTGTGTGGAGAAATTAACTCCCAAAGTGTACTTGCCCTTTGTGTCTGATTTTAATCCCATGTATTTCTATCAGTTTTAATAAGTAGATTTATATTGGGCACCAAATGTTGAAATTGCCTAAACTTGAAAGGCCTGCCTACGAAATGAGTCGGAATAGATTCTCTGTGGAAGTTACTGCAGTGCCAATAAGGATTAATTAAAACTGAAATGTTCTTCATTGTCTGTTAATTGAGGAATTGTTATTCAGTCAACCTTCTTGATTTTTCTCTGTGTTAAATAATCATAGAAGTATTTCACCTAGTCTCACTGTTTACTCAACCAATTAATTAAGGGAGGGGATATTCTGCATTTATTAGTATTTTAATTGGAGAATTTTATTCCCGGTGGCCTAAACATCTACATATGTTCAGGTTTTGTATTTAGCTTTTTTATCTCTTAAATGACCAATGTTCCTGATTGTACACACTACAGACTAAAAAAAACCAACCTTTCAAGTACTCTGTACAATTGAACTTCATTAGAGCTGGAAAACCAGGGCCCAGGTTTTAATCTCAGCTGTGCTCGTGTCTGTTTAAAGTAATTCCCCACTATACTAATGGATTTACTTTGAGCTGATACTGGAATCGAGATGGGCGTCTGGCCCCTTTGATTTACGTGATTGAAGTGCATGTTGTACAATGGTGCTTAACAGTTGCCCATTCAAAACCGTAGCTTTAATGGTTACTGATGTATAAAAGTGCACTTTATAATATGGTCATGCTTTAGGAGGTGCCACAAAGTTCAAGTCTCCGTACAGAGAGAGTCCTCGTGTGGGGCAAAACATGGGAAAACCTTCACTTTATAAGGGTAATATTCCCTTGTATTGCTGTGTGTGTGGTTTTATTCTCACACAACCGTGCCCTAAATGATGTTATCATGTCATTAAAAAAAGTCCAAACTCGTGGCCTCCTGCACTATGGGCGCAGGGCTGTGAGTGCTCTTCCTGCAAAGTGTTTCATGGCCACAGTCTATATTCCTTTGTGCTTCATTTTTCCCCATCTTTAGTATTCTTCAATAGCCCTACTAATACATTTTTTTTTTTCCTCCTGACTTTACCCAGACTTTATCTCATTGGGAAAATCAAGGTAGAGATTACTCCCAATAAAGCAAGACCTTATCTTGCACAGAATAATACAAAAAACATATAAACATGTCCATATCTTTTGTTTTTCCGTACCAGTGCTGAATGACTTGTAGTCACAGTTCTTATTTGTCTGACAAATAAAGTGGCTTTAGATTAAAAATTTGGCAAAACATTTTTTTTTTCTGTAAAAAGGCCCTCTAGATTAATGTAAATTATTTTTAAAGTCCATATTCTAATCACAGTCCCTGATTTAGCAATGCAATTAGTATTCAGATACATTAAAAAATACGAACAAGCCACTCGCAGTCAGTGAAGCACTTCAGGTACGTGCTTAAGTCCCGCTGGGTTTACTGGGATGTGAATATTTGGTTGAAGTCAGGTCACTGTGCTAAATATAGAAAGTTAGATTAGCAGGCACTATCCTGGCAATATTCTCAGGTGAGTTGATGTTGCTGACATTGGAATTCCACACCTCACCTTCTCCGAGTTGTCCCTGCGTCCTTTCAGACTTGTCATCTTAGCTCAGTCTTTGGGGTTAGTTTGTCTTTATTACTCTCGATTGACGGTTTCCTGGGGGCTTGCCCGTTTGTTTATTTTTAAATGGTATTAAATGTGTTCCAAACAATGCCGGTGACGATGCATTTAAAGTGCTTGGCAGAGGAACTGTGCCCCAGGTTTGAAAACCCAACGGCAGCCCCGTGGCTGGAGCAGGAATTTCCACACTGTAACTCGCCCCAGAGCATCACGAGAGGCTTGGGCTTGGTTCTCGCTGAATCTCCCTGTTTTATAATTCTTTGAACTTCCTTTTTACTTGGAATTCTGTTTCTGGGAAGGGAAACTTGTCCATAGTGCCCCAAAAGACCCAGGTGACAGAAGATGTAGAAAGTGAAGACCAGAGAGCAAATCATGGCAAAATTTTGGAGGATTTTTCTCTACTTTGCTGCTCATGACACCATGGGGAGTCATAAAGGGCTGTGCTTATACTGGTTGTCACTGAACACTGGCAAATAACCAGAATGAAAAATTAGGGTGAATCATAATTTGTGCTTTTAAAAGAAGAAAAAAAAAATCCTGTTATATCCATCTACCGCTGCCCATCCATCCAAACCTTCCTGAAGAAGGCCACCCTTAGCCAATCTCTGGGGTAATTGTTTTCCCTAAGAGAGACCTCTCCTTTGGAAGCACCAACAAAACAAGGACACGTTTTGGGTCCATCAACCTTGACAATGTCCTCTGACATTATTAGCTGAATTCATCAGCTATTAATGACTGCAAGATATATAGGATATTCTCTGGTTAGTGCTTGGAAAGACTTTCAATTCACTTTAGCTCTATTTATTCATTTAGACTAAATGGAGTTATTAAAGGTCATGACTTCATTTCCAAAGTATCAGGTGAAAATACTTTGCAGTTTAACAAATAGAGGACACTGCTTGCAATAAAATTAAATACCATCTTCAACAATTTCTTTGATTTTAAAAGATATTTTCTAGAAGTTTTACTTGCCTTAACTAAACCCAGGTGGGGACTGGAGGAATGAGTGATGGTGCACGGTGCTCAAAGGAGAACTGTTGGCTCCGATAATGAACTTTGGGACTTTGGGTTTTCAGAGAACAGCAACAAGATTTCTTGTCCTCCTCAGCACTGAATGACATGGAAAACCTGAAATATAATAACTACCATGTGCAGAGAAGTTTTACAAGAAAGCTCGCACTTTCATTTTATGATCTGAGATTTACCTGCAAAACACCAGTGACTCAGTCTCGACGGAAGAAAAAAACATTTCTCTGCTCCTTAAGGAGTGTCTGTGCTGGATGCCTTTGGTCTTGATGTTTTGTCCAAGTGCTTTTGATATGGATGTTTGCAATACTAATTACAGACACTGCTACATTCAAAGTTTGTCCAACTATTCTTTTCCCCAGTGGGAAATCTGAAAAGCCATCTGCACCGCTGGCTCCTGCCAGAAGATCAGGGTTCACCTTCTTCTTGTCCTTCAACTGTTCAGGTTCTTAGCAGCCTGTGCTGGAGTTGTGATATAAAGTCCTAAATCCAGATAACGCAGCGAGGCTGGCCCCAGTCAAGAGTGAAGATGTTCTACCCTACCTGCAGCAGGACAAGGGCTTTCTGGCTGGATTTGGTGGGGAGGGCAGAGAAGTGTCAGCAGGTCTACTTCCAGGAGCATCTTCAAGACAGATGGAGTTAGAGAGGTTTATCTCTTGACCTTCCCAGGAGAGAGGATGGCAGGCCTGGCCCAGGTGAGGACAAGCTTCCCAGGTAGAAGCAAGAGGCATCTGTCCCCAGGAAGAAAGCTGGGGACCATGGAGGGGTCCTGGGAGAACTGAAATTATGGTATCTTGGGATTTTTTCAGGGTTTTGTAGGATGACTCGTGACCTGCCTTCAGGGGTAATC
This sequence comes from Nycticryphes semicollaris, assembly GCA_013400055.1. NCBI lineage: Eukaryota > Metazoa > Chordata > Aves > Charadriiformes > Rostratulidae > Nycticryphes > Nycticryphes semicollaris. The sequence goes on along the minus strand of VXBJ01002653.1, from coordinate 347,428 downwards.
AGACATGTCGGAGAGGATTGATACTAGTCCTGCCAACAGCTGTATGACTGAGAACAGAAAATGTCTCGGTGTCGCAGCTGGATGATGGGTGACTCCTTGGTGCCCTGGGAGAGCATCCCAGGGTGGGAAGAAATTGCCCTCCAAAATCCTCACCTGCTTGCTTTGCCCACGGTTTCCCCACTGGGTAACTTCAGTGAGTATTTCCACTGATTTCAACTAGCACAGACCACAAGACTCCCTCCTTTGCTGGCTCCAGCATTTGAAAATGTTCAGTGAACAGTTTTGCTCGGTTTGTCCAAGGAACCTTCAGGCTCCCACAGAGGGAACATGGAAGAACTGTGATTTACTCTGAACTTCTCTCCGGTTCAGGCAGAGGTCCAATGCAGTGCAACTTAGATGACAAGATCCACAGCCCACAGGCAGACTTCTTTGGTGACCACAGAAATTTGCCTGCTTCCTTCGGTAGCTGCAAAACAAGTGTTTCTGCTTCTGTGAAAAATGGCTTTGAGAATGACCAGGCATCTGAGAAAGGCCAGATGTTGAGTGTACTGTATCTGATTGGAATAAAAAGGTGCTTTTAACACAAAACAGGTACAGACAAGATGAACATAATGCCAAAATAGCACAAAGGCCCCTTTGTGAGCTTTTATCTCAGTCTAGGGCTTTGTGCGCCTTCGTTTTGCTGGAGCTGCATATTTAGTTCTCCAAACACTGTCATAAGGAAATCAAGCCCTCATCAATCAGATCTTCTCTCTGTAGCTCACCCTTGTTACTCCCCGTGAGGAAGCCTTACAGTTGTAGGAGCAATGAATGAATTTGTGGAGATGGCTGTGGCCGTAGAACGTGCCTGGGCATCGTGAACATGACGGTAGCAAATGAAAAGTATTTCCTCCGAGGTCCAGTCTAAAGATGTTATAAATGCAGCAAGATGATGTAAATAAGAATTAATTAAAAGTACCGGTCAGAGCTTGTTCTGTGGCTTAGAACGGCACCGGCACAACTACAGAAATCTAAACTATGTCAAAATATTTGCTTTAGGTGGTTTGTAATGTATATGGTTGGCCAAATGACCTCGCTTATTTTCCTGTGGTGTGTTTCTCCCAATCCCATAGCTGGGTGGCGGAGACAGAGATTACAAACCTCTTTCTGACTGTTATGGCTCACAGACAGAAACGGTCTAGTGAGCCCGGGCTCATCCTCGCAATTTAGAATGGAAATTGTAGCTTCCAGCTGGTCTCTGGAGAACAGGGAGATAATGGGAAGCAAAGCTGAAGGGAAGGGTTTGAGTCTGTGCGTTGGTACCTCCATACGGCAGTGCTTCAGGAGGACTGCCACCAAAGTTATACTGCACTGTGGATTAGAATGGATAATGCCTGAATTTGAATGTTTGGTTGTGGGTTTTTTTCTTAGGAGATTGCAAAGTGACTGATAAATGTAGGGTTCACATTTCTGCTGCGAGCAGCTGGTGCTCAGCTCCGTGAAACGCCCTGCCTGAAATCGCTCTGCGAATCCATCACAGAGCCTGGAATAACATCCAGAGTGTTTGAAGTGTTGCAATAATCATTTCTTTCCAGAGATCTGCAAGGGATCGTTGCAGGTCTGAGGCAGGCGGCTGCATCTGCTTGTACTATTGCATGGTGCTCATGGAAGAGCCAGGCAGAGCTGTTGGGAAACCACCCTGTGAGCAGGAGGTGCATCAGGCCCTTGTGCCTGCAATGTCCAGTTTCAGAGAATCATAGAATAGTTCTGGTTGGAAGGGCCCTTAACGCCCACCCATTGCCACCCCCTGCCCTGGGCAGGGACACCTCCCACCACACCAGGTTGCTCCAAGCCCCCTCCAACCTGGCCTTGAACCCCTCCAGGGATGGGGCAGCCACAGCTTCTCTGGCCGTGGTGGCTGACTGGAAGTTAAAGAACTTATTTTTGCTCGAATACACACCTAATGCAGATTTATTTGCACTCGCACTAAGAGAATGATGGAGGAATAAACCAACAGGATCGTCTGCACAATCAACATTACCTTATGTGACTTGGTGCTCACCATCTCCCATAGCTTCCCTGAAGGGAGCGCTGGAGGTGGTGGCTGTCGCAGGCTGCCCGGGGATGCGCTCCCTTCCCGCGGGATGTGGCCTTTGGGCCTTTAGAGAAAGGGGAATATAAATTTACCCCATTTTTGAATTGCAGACTTTAGTTTCTCTAGGCTACGCTAAAAACATCTGAAGATAACATTACTGGGTTTTTCTCTTGATGCATTCTGGCAAGTAGGGTGGTATAAATGCTTTGTATCCAAATCCGTAGCGTTTTCATTGGTCAAGTTGGTAAAAAATTAGCAAAAGCCATGAGAAGGTGTCATGCCACTGACATCTTACCATCTGCTGACAAAAACAAGCTCCTTCTGTTAGGAAAAGATGATTTAAAGTCCAGTAATATTCAGTGATGTTTACCAGGAAATAAAAACATTGGCTCCTTGCTGTAAGTGAAAAGGGAGAGGTCAGGAATACCTGTGATATATTTTCGGTTGTTTTAATGAAAAATGTAAAGCAATGTCCTTATTTTTTTTGCCGTTTCAAACTGTTTGGGAAGTGGTAGAGCAGGCAGTAACACATAGTGCAAAACAAATTGAAAAGAAAATGTGGGATAATTGATTGTTACCTCAGAAAGAAAAAGGTAGGGGCTTCTTTTCCTGGACAAAAAAAAAAAAAAAATAAAA
>VXBJ01002653.1:248265-344694 GCA_013400055.1 Nycticryphes semicollaris | reverse complement strand
CAACATTGCCATTTTGAGATTTTTTTTTTTTCTATGAGACTTTGAGGACTAATTATTGCCAGTGCAGTCAAGGCACTAATCCATCCAATGCTCAGAGGTCAAAATGCTTCATCAGATTAAGGGATTATGAGATTTCTAGACGATTGGTTCAGGTCATTTCGAAGTTGCGGTGGTTAAATTTTATTTTAGCGGTTGCTAAAATGAAACAAGTAGGTGATTGTGCTTCTGCAGCGTTTTGACCCACAGGCTGTAGAACCAAACAAAATCCGCTTTGAAGTGTGTGCTCTGTGCTGTGCAGCAAGGAGTTCCTCGGGGCTGGGGGGCAGGAGGATGGATTATACCTATTGCAAATCTGGAAACTTCTGCGGGAGATTAGGGCGAAAATGGAAAAGCAGCCAAGTAGGGGAAGGGCCGAGTGGAACGAATTGGGGCTGAATCTGGCTCCTGGATTTGGATAAACCACGCTCGGTCCTGGCTCTGCCCAGCGTTTCCTGAAGCAGAGGAGCCCTGTCTGTGCGCAGCAGGGTCCTGTAACCCCCGGGGCAGAGCAGCAGGAGAGGCAGGGAATCCTCAGGTCTCAGAATAACCAACTTCTCTTTATTCAGGGATTACCTTTTAATTCCTGCTTTCAGATACGGCCAGGAATGCGCGTAGTCGCTAATTAAAGTAAATAGGTGCATGAAAGATGTGTGGAAGCACACCTGTGTGTTTGCCAAGAGGATGTGTGAGATTACAGGGAGGGTGCGAATGCACTTTGCTGGGAATTTCCCAGTCTGTTGTGATTTTTCATATGCTTTCCCATTAACCAACTGGTTTGTGCGGGTTGGAAAGGAAATCTCCAGAGAAGAACCATATGAGAAAGCGCCGACAGCAGCGCTCTGTGTCCCTGCTGCCAGAGTGTTTGTAAGCACAAGCTTTTTTCTCATTAAAAGATGAACTTTTAACAATATTCAGATGCCTTTATGAATTATAATGGGAACAGCCATATCTGGTGGGAGCGGTGCCGTTACCAAGCCAGAGGTGACATTGTCTGTGTTCAGCAGCCCAGTGACACGGTGCTGTTTACTAATAAGGTGCAGGTCATTAGTGTGACGAGTTGAGCTCATTACTGGAAGGACACCAGAGGCAGCTGGCTCAGGAACCACCGGGAGTGAGACCCCAGGGCACTGGGAAGACTGGGGACGGGACCGGGGAGGGCGGACCGCTTGCTGCATGTTTCACCTTTGCAAATCTCTCGCCGCATCTCTACGGGAACTTTGCAAACTGGTTGGCTTTGCCTGAACAAGTGAAAAGAAAAAAAAAAAGAAAGTAAAAGTCCACCAAGCACGAAAGCAAACGTCGAGGGGGCAGGAGGGAGCCCGCGGCCGCAGAGCTGAGCCTGATTAAATCGTCTCTGCTGGGTTCACCCTGCGGTCACCAGGACAGTGACTTATTACTGGCACTTGAGAGGGACCTGGAGTCACTGAGCCCAGCTCCATCCCCCCAAACACACTAAAAACCCAGCGTAAAATCCCAATTACCATTCTCTGGGCCTTGCTGGGAGCCTTACCCGGCTGCCGACAGTTCTTCAGTTCCCATGTGCAACCTGGCTTAACGATCAGTTTGTTCTTTAATGATTTCCAAGTCACCTGATGCCCACCTGACAGCACAGACAGCTATCAAACTGCTGATAGTTTTGGGTGATAACCTGTGGGAGAGAATCACCCGTTTCCAAAGCCCCTCACACACTCAGGGAGAAAAGCGAGATACATGAGCAGGAGAAACCCAGCAAAGTTTTAGCTGGAAATGATGGGAAACAGCATTAGCCTGCCTTAAACTGTGTCAGAGTGGGAGTCTGAATTTATAACACCCTCGTAAGTACTACTTAGCATTTAAATTTAGGATTTTCTCAGTGGGTGATGCTAAAGACGACAAGTGTCTGTGAAACGGGGGGAGATGGCACTGAATGTGACCCTTTGGCAAGCCCTGCTGTAGCAGCCTGCTGGCAAGTTCTCCTCGCTTCCCACTTCAAAACCCAGGAAAACAAAGCCTCAGGGGGTGCTCGGGGGGCGTGGGGCATGGCACGTGCTGCAGGGGAGCCCCCACGGCGCTGCAGGGGGGCTGTTGTTTAAGGGTAAAAAGTGACTGCTGGGGAACAACCGGGAGGGATGAAACACCACCCCCGAGTGCTGGGGCTTGTCTGTGCTCTGTATTTCATCATCTCTGTTGAGAAATACGTAACTCCAAGCACACGAGGCAGATGCTTTCTCTGCTCTGAGCTACATCAGACCCTCGCACCCACGTTTCCTGCAAATTTTCTTAATTTTTACCAGTGCCATATGACTGCACCAGATAACCCTCACTGTAGGATGGGCTTTCATTCTGAGGTAACATAAATCATTTCCAAAGCAGTACTTGGTTGGGTTACTCACCTGATCTTATTAGAGAAGCAGTATTTATTTTAGATATCTCAGAATTTGATTTCATTTGGTTCTGATTTTAATTAGCTACGTGTGCTGCTAACAGTGATCTAAGAATCCAAGAAGAAAAATAGCAAAATTTTAATTAGCTCACTGCAGTACATGACTGCTTTTCTTCTAACTGGTGGGTAATTGACCGTGCATCGGCTAATATGATTCGTTTGACAGTTAATTACTTCACTCACTGGATAAGCGAATGCTTGTAAGCAATTAAGTCACAATTCCTTGGTGAAAGAATACATACATGAACAGCTTCACCTTATTTTTACCATGTGCCTTAGTGAGGCTTGGAAACATGCAATATTAGGTGGATGGTTGGACTCAATGGTCTGAAAGATCCCTTCCAGCCTGTGATTTTATGACATCGTCTAAGTGTCATTTGGGAAATGAGAAACATCTGTGATACCACTGACAATCCTCCTGTGGCCTAAAATGAACCCTCCGGGCCCAGGGTGCTCTCTGCCACCTCTCCGTGCTCTCCCTGTGGCTCAAGGGCATTGGTAGTCCTCAGGTAGGACCTCAGCCAGGCTGCTGTCACATCAAGTGTCCCAGTTTTGAGGCAATGAGGGGAAATAAAAGCTTTCCAGGGAGAAGCCATCACTGCCTCTCAGCGCCCATCTGGAGGGACACTGGGATTCACCTGTCAGAGGGGACTGGGCAGAAATGTCCCAGCGCTCATATTGGAGAAGCCTCAGTGTCTGGTTTTCATCTGCCACCTGAAAATTTGGCCTCTTAAAATCCTTTCAATAGAATGTCCATAACTTGTGAGGAGTTAGGAGACATTCAGGAACAATTTTTACCCTGAAAGGGTTACGAAGCCTTGGAATGGGCTGCCCAGGGCAGTGGTTGAGGCACCGTCCCTGGAGGGATTTAAAAGCCGGGCTGAAACAGTACTTAGTGACATGGGTTAGTGGTAGTTTTTATCAGAATTAGGTTGATGGTTGGACCAGATGATCTTAAAGGTCCCTTCCAACCTCAACAATTCTATGATCCTGTGACTTCAGCCTGGAAGGACATGATTCTCCACTCTGGCCACACTGACATGCTCTTACAGCAGCCCCACATACTTTTTAAAGGTAACTTCTGCCCTCTTCATGACCTCGTGTCTTTAATAGCTTTGCTGTCATTGATTTTCAGTCTCCTTATTGGTTTTATTTTTGTATCATGCAAGTACTCAATGAAAACAGGCTGCCCAAGAGAAAAATGCTGCTCGCATTGGTCAGTCCTTTGTTTGCTCGCATTTGTGAGGGGTCCATCATCTGCCTTCGAAAGCAAAGAGAAGGAAGAGTAGCACAGAAAGAGAATCAGCAGTGAGGCAAGTTCTTGTACTTTGTCATGGGGCACAAGGGAAAGGTGACCATAGGAGGTGATGCTGTGTCTCCGCTGAGTTTTCCTCTGTGACCTCCTGCCAAGCTTTGCTGGGGGCTTGGGAGGGGAGACCTCAAAATAAAAATTGGGAAAAAAAAAAAAAATAAGGCAAGAAGCATTGTCAAGTCTGAGCATGAGAAATGGTATGCTCTGCTAAAGTGAAATCAGAGATTACGGAAAGAATCTGCTGCTTCTGGAGAGCTGCTTCTCCAGGAGCAGGGGAGGGTGCGACATCCCAGTGTGGGTCCTGGCTGGGGACATCGTTTGGTCCCGGTGGTGATGCCTCTGCCCTGGCCATCAAGTCTGGGCGAGGGCTTCGAGGTGCAGGGGCAGAGTTCAGAGTCTTTGCATTAATAAGGGAACTGAAAAACGTTTTTGCTCTCTATGCTTTTGCAAAGAGAAGTGTGCTGAGAGCAGGGACAGGGCATCACCTACAGCGATGAGAGAACTTCATAGCCCGTGTTCAAACAAGTGTTCACACCTGGTAGTTCTCATCCAGAGCCAATATCAACAACGGGGAATTGCACTGGTTTTCTGTGTCATAAATTGCTGCTGTAGAACGTGTATCAACTTTGCAAGTCTATAGGTCTGAATGAAAACTTGAACACAAATCACTGTTTGCATGGGGTTTCCTTAAAATATGGAAACTGAAAGCTGCTGACTTTCTGAATAACTGGCTCAAGAAATTTTTGCTGGGCAAGTGTGCTGCATGGCTATTTGTTTCTCTGCCGATGTATGAGCCCATAGGAGTCAAACTGGGTTTTGAATCCATCCATACAAACTTGACAGGGGAAAAGTTAAAAGTTTTGCCTGTGTTCCTCCTAGCTATTTCACCATCTTTTTCACTTTAGTTTGCTTTTATTGAGCTTTCTGTTTGCTTTTTCATTTCAATATCTCAGAAAAGGTGTCACGCATATGTAGATATTGTGCTGAAGAATACATATTTATAGATGTGTAAACTTTGTGTTTTAAAATACAAAGTCAGAGGATGCATATGTTACCATGCTCTTTACTGAACCGGTGTTTTCTCCAAACCGGCTGTGTGGCCTATGGACTTCAACACAAGTTTTCCAGTTTCCTCAGTAGAACTCGTGCCTGGAGGATGCTCAGTCGAGTGCTCTGGGGAAGGAGCTGGAGTCAGAAACCTGTCTGAAGGACAGGGCCTGGGGGTCCTTCTCTCCTCGGGGACAGTCTGCAGCTGAGGCCAGAGCATCTGGGTAATGCACCCACCATCACCCCATGGTGTCCTGGGGACAGGGGCAGCAAAGGGATGAAGGTGAGGGAGTATGTGAATTTGGCTTTTAATTTACTGCTGTCATGTCAGTGCCTTTTATTACACAAATGTATAGTGCCAAAGAAATCAGAAATTCTCATGGTTCCATACACACAGGTGTGTGTGTACGTATATTGGGAGGGGACAAAGCTAATGCCATGGTTCTGGGTGTGAAAGAAATTTGAGGTCCTCTGAAAAACACCAAGCTCTTCAATTTCCCATATGTGTTACTGTCAAAAGTAAAACTGAGAATGGCAAAGAGCTCTTGAGCCTTTAACGAGTAGGAAAAAATGAGAAAGCAATTGCTTCATGGAAGGTAAATAAGGTATAAGACAGACTGGAAGGGGAGATGAGCTGTGCGTTGGACAAGGTGAGGTAATCAAGAGTGTGAATATGCTGTAGGAGATGTACGCAGATTAGGTGCTAACGCACGTTAATTTACGAGTTTTGGACAAAACCCAGAAAGGAAGAAAATTGCCCATGGGCTTGAAATGCCAAAGCAATAGGAAGGAGTTTATGTCTAACGTCTGAGAGCCTCCCTGAGTGATATGGAGGGAAATGAGCACTGACCCATCTAAATACATCATCCTCAGCGTGTAAGGAAACCGAGATCACGACCAGCCCCTGCAGCAGGAGATCCGGGCTCTGGGCAGAGCTGCTGTCCCAGCTGGGACACATGGCTGTGGCTTTGCTGCCTCACACGGGTGAGGAACCCGAAGAAGATCTTTAGGGCTCTCGTGCGGAGCCGGTGGAATGACGCTAAAGGCACCCCTGCATGGGGACGTCTCTCCTGCAGCCTCAGAGGCAGGGAAAAATGCCCCGGGAGCACTTTCCCAACAACTGTTCTGAACCATAACACGGCTTTGAAAACGGCATGACTTCATCCTGTGCTTCTGTCTGAACACCAGAAACGGCCCCGAGAAGAATTATTTTAATTTAGGTCTCATTAGCGGGGTTACATAACTAAAAATATTCCATGGTGAAATATTTGGGAGTTGGAGCGAGCCGGTTGGGCACGGGGGAGAACAAAGCCTGTATTCTGCATCGGGCACGTCCAGCTCTTTGACATTAAACACAAACAGCTATTTTCCATCTCTGTGTAAAGGCTTAACGTATTGTGGGGACTTCCAGCACTCACCGCTCCATTAATGTGGTCTGACCCACAGCAAGCTGTTATGGAGAGAGAAGTTTTTTCCTCCCCATCCACCCCCCTTTTTTTTGTTTTTTTTTTTTTTAATACAAAGAAACCCAGTCCTTTTACAGACTTTTGCTTAAATTGGATTTTATTCCTCTTTTAGCACGTGCTTCATTTCTCTTCACTGCTGGGACATTTAAAGCAGCGAATCTGCATGGGGTTAATGCCTCAGCACACTAAAAAAAGCAGAGGCTGGCAAGGAGGAGTGGGAGAAAGTAGATCAAGAGAGAGTGCTTTGTTCCAGTTCAAGTGCTTGAAGTATGAGGGAGCGACTCATGCTGTTACTGCAGACTGAAAGAATTTTGTTAAAGGGATGGGATCTGATTTTGTTTCAGTTTAAAATGTAGTATCTCTGACAATCAACCCAATAACATGGAAAATACCCTTCCCCCGAATATTGTCCTGTGTAGGAATATTCCTGCTGTCTTCTGCACCATTTCAGATGGTTGTAGTAGCAAATTTGGTTTAGCAAAATTAAAACTTTCTTGTGGTATTGAGGTTATTCAACACTAGGAGATCACTGAAATCTCAGTCCTTATTCCTGTGGACATCATTAACGAAGCAATCACTTATGTATTTTGCAGGTAGATATATTGAAATATTAATTAAATTCCCTCCTACTCTCAGGCATAAACCAGTGCTGGAACTACATGGGAGAGTATGAATTATTTCTTGCTTCTCTGAGTCTTGTAACCTACATAGCAGATGTCTCTGCCTGTTTCATACAACATCCTGTTTTCTTTCCTGGTGGGGAGACACTGGGAAGATGTGGGGAGAATGTGGAGGGGGAAGGGAGAGGCTTTTGCTTTCTAAGAAAGGCCTGAAGAGAATTTAGGGAGTCTCAAATATAACATGGGCTTTGATTTTGCCCAGGCTGGCCTAGACGTGTGTGTGTGAAACGTGCCCTTTCACAGCTCTGAAGCCACTGGTGCTGCCCATGCCATGGTCACCGGTGTGTGACACTGCGAGAGCATCCCCAGGACCTCAGGAAGGTCCAGGCCATGTTCTCAGGCACTACACGGCTGGACCATGGTGTCCCCAGTGCCATGGAGGGGATGGAGGGTGAGGAAGACCCCATGGAGGGTGACGGGGAGTAATGCTGCCTCCACGAATGCTAAAGCAAGGGGAGTTGGCAGAGATAACGAGAAGAGCACTCATCACCCCCCACCCGGCGAAGACAAAACATGACACAGAGAGAAGGGTTGAGGGATCTGGCATCCGTAACGTGAGAATTACCAGAACCTTCTCAAGAGTTGCATTTTGATTTGGTTGCTCATTGCTGGGGATGGGGAGCAGTCCAGGCTTGGCAGACGAGAACTGTTGTCATCTCATTTTTGTGTGCTTCAGTACTTTGTAATCTTGGCAAAAGGAAGGTGCTGAAGGGGGTCTGTTCTTGAGTTTCCAATTCTTGCATTTCCAATGTTGATTAAACAAGAAAAATCTCCAACAAGCCTCTTCTTGTTAGATTCTTCAGTCCTATTTCAAGATCAAATAGGCTTTAAAACAGGTCTGGATAAGCTCGCAGACTTAATCTATTTGAAAGGTCTAGATTGGGCAATGCGCTAGAGGTGACAATAGATCACTCGGTGGATCAGAGGTGCCCTCCTGCCCTCCCAAGACAACTCAGTCCTTTTCCGAGGCTGCCTGGGACACCGGTGTCCCCCGCTTGCTGCACAATTTGCACGGCACAGTTGTACCTGAAGGCAGTTGTTTAATGGAAACATTCAGTTTGCATTTTCTGCCACTGATACTTGAGTGGGATCAACGTTATTGAAGCTAATTAGAATTCGGCGAGAACTGATTGTTCATTAGAGAGAGGAAAAAATGTTCCGCAGAGCCCTGGGTTTGGTAGAACTATTTCACATAATTAAGCAATTCCACATCTTGGCATTTTATCCCTCTTGTTATCATTGCACTTTGTTAATAAGTTTTTAATTGCAAATCATCTCTATGTCACAAATTACACTGTGTTTACCGATCAGCAAAAATGCCACGATAACCAGCTTGGATGCCAAGTCCTTCAAAAACACTGGCTGCCAACTTCTCCCTCTTGTGTGGTTTGGCACTAAAATAACTTCAGGTTACTTAAAATATATTGATTTCCAGTTTAAAGTGTTATGGGCTGCACGGAACCTGGGCTGAGGCTCCAGGGGCAGGGAGAGAGGAGCTTTCATGGCCAACAGACGTTTATTTCTGTGATGTAGAGCAGCCAGTGTATCCCCGTCTCCCAGATGTCCTGGTTTATATTCTGGGTTGCTGTGGTGTGTGCTGGGCACACCTCAAACCTCTGAAAAGTGGCCATTAATACAATTAAGGGAGTTACATATTCACAATGGCCTGTACGGAGTTTGTGCCAGGTTGAGCAATAATAATAATTTATGCTAAAATTTACATTGTGTTTGTTTTTAGTAAAGTGTCCAGGCTGAAGGACAATTATTTTCTTTTTAAAAGTAGGATGAAAATTTCAGAAGCACCAGTGAAATTTGTGTTGGTTTTAGAGAGGGCTGTAGCTTTGGGTTTGGTTGGTTTTTTTTTTTTTTAATTATGCAAAAAAATGTTTAAAAATGTTTTATTTTAAGCATTTACATTGATTTAGGTATTGAGCAACAGCCGAAATGAAAATATATTGAAAGTTTGAGGTCAGATAAAGTATTTAGCTTGAATGTAACTTTTAACAATAAAGTCTGTCGCCCAGCAGTGGTGAGAACTCAGCAAGCAGTAAAGTGCGGGTGTCCGTCTGTCAGACTGTCACTGACAACCAAGGTGCTGGGTCCCTGCGTCCTGACCCCTGACACGAGTGCAACGCAGTTGTGAAACATTCAGGGGGTTATCTGAGACGAGTCCCTCAGTTATTAGTGCTCAGCATCGGCCGCTGGCACTGGGCCACAGGCGCTTGCGTGGAGATGAGGTTTGGGATTTCTTTGATCCAGGAGGCTGACGACAATGCAATTAGGAAGACCTGAGTTTTTTGCTAATCTGTTGACTTTTCTGTGAGACTTCGAGCAAACATTTATCCCTCATGGTTAAGTGAGTGCATCTGTACAATATTTAAACTCCATTCACGAGAGCCCGTAAAGCGCAGCTGAGAAGGGCTTCGCAGCTCTTCCTGGGCTCATCCTGCTTCTCTGCCCTCCGCCAGCCCGCCCAGGGCCCTCGCTCAGATGAGGCACGTGCCAGTTTTCATAGTTTATCTTGAAAGTATTTAAAGGCAGCTGAAGTCATTCCAATTTTAGTTAACCTTAATGTGTCCATTTCTTTCTGAGATTATAAAAATACATGCTTCTTGCATGCTTTTTACCATGGGAAGTGTGCTCTGAGTGCACTCTTCAGCACTGCAGGGTAAATTACAATCCCCTTAAATCATTTCCACTTACCCTCAACTTTCAAAATACACCGCTGGGTCTCATTCCTGTATCTGAAGTAGACTTATCAGAAAATAATCTCTTAGTTCAGATAAACAGCAGCACCAGATACACAAAATTCTGCTGGATTTTACCTTTTTACCACTACTTTTCCATAACGATTATTCCATCTGGTGCTTTGGGGGTTGGTTGCTCCTCTCTCTCTGATCAGAAGGGATACCGCCGTTGCCTTCAGTTTATGGCTTATTTCCCTTCCCCAGCCCTTTCTAGTGACCAGGACGTCATTTTCCAGCTCCAAAGGACAGAACACTTGTACGCTTTCTTCCCCGAGGGTGTTAGGGAAACCCAGCGGAAAGAGTTTGTGTGAAATGCTCAGTCCTGTTAAATAACCCTCCACCAACCCCTACGTGCCCAGGGTTGTTTCATTTGCAGAGAACACGGGTTACTGCTGCTTTCCCCCAACACCTACAACTTCATTCTCTCTGGCGCTTCAGAAGCTTTTCCGTTCCCCCGCCGTGATTCAGAGAAAAGGGCTGTTTTCATCTGGGTTTCATCACGTGCTTCTCTGCGTTTTTCCAATTCACAGATGCTAAATTATACGCGCTGGAAATAAAAGTTGGAGTTACCTGAGCTGCTGCTGAGGCTGAAGTGTGCTTTGGCCTCAATAACCACACACCAGGGGAAGCTCGACAAGGCACCACTGTTTTCATATCGTACTTAATTTGCTTTGGGTCACTGCAGGAGTGGGTTTCCCTGGTCAGGGCTGAAAGCATCCCTTTAGGAAGTATGGTTTGTGAAAGCTGTGTGTGTGTAAACTCACCCCGGTCTCTCACAAAATAAAAGTATAAAATACAGGATACCAGGGGCAATTAAAAAAACGTGCTAAAACCAAACAACTAAATACAGATGTAGGCTCATCTCGTTTAAAAATCGCTGATGTCTGTCAGTCCTCAGCCTGGAATTATTCCCCATGAGTAAAATCCAAGACGTGGGAATACCAGCTACAGCATGTGAGAAGAGCTCCAGAGCAGGTGAAGACAACCAGCTCCACCTTTAATATTCCTAGAAGGTCAAATAACTGAAAGCGGCAAATACAGTGTTTGTGTTCCCTTTTAACCGGATACAAGTAATTTGGTCGGAAGTGAAAACAGTCGCTTAAGAACTAGAGGTTACAGGAGGAAGCGCAGACAGTGCTGTGTGCCCAGAATAAATTCCTGTAGTGGTGTCAGTCTGACAGTCCTCAGCGCTGGAACCAAAGCCTCAGTCACTGCCTGCTCACAAAATTCTGTGTTTGGAACAGGAGAGGTAACAATCCATCATTTATCTTAGAGGACGGCCTTTATTTTCTTCGTTATGTGAAGAGTAGAAGGAAAGATGGGTGAATAAAATAGTAAAAACCTTCACAGAGTCAATGCTAAGAAATGTGACTGTTCATATGAATATTAGTGGAGAATCCAGCCTGAGGAGACCCCAGTCTTGTAACAGAAATTAGCTCAAAACTGGGGGAAAAAATTCTGTGTGTTTTCATGGAGCTGCATTGTAGCCGCAAAGCACAAACAAAGCGATTACCTCAAACACATCCTCTTGCGCTGGCAGCTCAAATGAAGGAAAGGCCAGGATAACAGAAAAAAAAACTTCTCCAAGGCACATCTCTTCAAAAGAAGTGGAAAGTCTGCATTTCTGAGAATGAATGGCAATGTTATTTTGCCCGTATTAGTAAAGACAGCAGTTATTGTTGGCACAGGGCTTGTTGCAGTTTGTACGGAATTTTCTTAGTTGCCCTTGGTAGATCGGCGGCTGCCAGGCAGCAGGCAAACAGCAGAGATCTCCACATAAACCCCGGGAGCAGAGTTTCTAAGAATAAAATTCTCGAAGCAGTTTTTGTGGCTCATCAGTAGTCAAAGAAGTTTTCTGTTGCAGCGGCGCCGGGAGCGTGCCAGGAAACTGGTGCCTGGTCCCCGGCAAGTGCCCGCAGTACCGGGGCCAGCAGAGCTGCGTCCTCAGGGCCACCGAGGGCTAAAATCACTTCTGGCGAGCGGGCAGTGTTGCAGCTTGCCAACTAGAGTTAGTTTCTCTTTCAGTTAGGGGAAAATTCATAGGCTTTGGCTGAAAATGCTGTATTTTCTCTGTAGCTCACAGTTCACCAAGGCATGGAAAATTCAGAAGGTTTCACAGTTTTGACGCAGTTTAATATGAAACTTTTTCTCTCTGCTGTGACATGAGATATAGATACGGGGTGTTTCTTCAAGGAATACTCTGGACTGAACTAATGAGTGAGTGAGTACACAGTCCAGGAGCCTTCCCACCCTCAGGTTTTGTTGAATCCATAGAATTTATTATGCCCAGCCCAACTGCAATCGGAGCAGCAGGAACGGCCGGTTCCGTATGTGAATTGGTGAGTGGCTGGAGTGCAAAAATCTGCTACTTGCAGGTATGGTCAGAGCTACCTTCAAGTGGAAGTTAATAGCAGTGATACGTGGACAGCATCTATTAATTGATATTTAATGATGCATTAATATTTATTTAAAATTTTGCACAGGGATTTTAAGTGTAAACTGAAGCTATAAATAACTGTGTTATAAAGGGAAGTGGAAGAAGCGCAGTGGCAGAAAGATTCAAAAATTAATACCGTGCAAAGGGAAATGAGCTCACCTAAAGATCTCTCTTAAATAAAATATTTTCCCTTATTTTTCATGCACTACCACTTTATTCCCATCCAAGATATGTAGTTCTGATAATGAAAGCTGCTGCCATTGATCTGTGAGAGCTGGAAACTGGTCTTCCCGGGGGGACGTGCCGTTCCATAGGGACCTGCTCTTCCATTGCACTTCACTGTAAGAGAGCAAGACATTTGGGCACACTCAGCTGGCTGGGCTGGTTCTGCATTCAGCAGTGAGGAGGTGCTGGGTGATTAAAAAACATGTCAGGCAACACCCGACTTCAAACACAAAGTCTTCCTGCCAGTTTGAAAACTTAGATCTAAACCTCAGCCTGGCTAGACTTGAGAACAAAACCTTCTGCTATCTAGTCTAAATCTCCCCTCTTTCGGTGTCAAACCCTTCCCCCTCCTCTTATGATTCCCCTCCCTCATCAAGAGTCCCTCCCCAGCTTTCCTGGAGCCCCCCAAAACCCAGACTGTCCTTGGGGCTCCAGGCAGACGTACTGGTATTTGCCAGGAGCAGCACCCAGCTCAGCCCCACATCCCTCCCACCAGCTCCATGTCCCTCCAGTCACTTTTTGCCCACCTTGGGGGCAAGACAGAGCTTTTTCTGCACATTGAACTGTGCACATGCATTGAGGTTATACTTACTGCTCACTATTTTCTTTACTGTTACAATTGAAGGTGAAGTGCTGACATATTGAGGAGGATGCTGTAATTATTTTATCCTTACTTTACCTGTTTTTTCAGAGGGTGTACATCAGGAGCCGTTTATCAGATGTTGGGAACACACTGATTAAACCCAGCTTTAGGATGTGATGCTGAATCCTTACTAATTTTCAGGTGAGTGAAACTTCTCTTTTGCTCTTTCTCTTATAAAATGGCGAGGCTGTGGCGTCGAAGGGAAGTTTAGGAGTTGGATAGTCGCTGCACAGGATGCAGTGAGAATGAAATGCAGATGTAAGGAGTGTTACCCACACTGCTGATGCTCTGTGATTTTGGCACTCTCTGCAGTGGGAGTGCAGAAAGAAGCTGCAAATTTAGGCCAGATCCGAATTTGCTGCTTGTGACCCAAACACCCCTTTTGCTCTGGGCAGCTGTGGATGCTCCCCTGCACAGGGATACTGGGGTGGGAGGTGGAAGGATGGAGAGAGTGGTATTTGCGCGGGGTGAATGAGGAAGCTGCGTTACAGGGTTCCGTATGTAGCATTGCATTACATCAGTTTTCTTCCTTCTGCAAAATTGATTATATGCCCATTTATCACCTCCTACGTTCACACTAAGCTCCTTCCATTTGCCTTTTCTTTTTCTTCAGATGTGCATTTTACACCATCAAAAAAGATGGAACAGGGGCAAAAGGGAATAAGTATCTCAGTAAAACCCAAGGGTTGAACTCACATCCTTAAATGCTGAGGAGGAAAGAGCAGGGAAAACGGGGGTCAGATCCTGGGGTTGTGCAAGTTGACATGTATTGAGTTGGAGAGTTTTCCTCTTGCCTAAGTGGTTCAGGGATTTCTGTGCAGAAACCAATGGAGTTTGGTCTAAGTAAAAATGGAAACAGTCTGTCTGAGTTATAAATGGTACTTGCTGCCAGCAGAATAGAAATCATGAGAAACCAAGCTCCTACCATCAGGAGCCGGGGGAAAGGAGTCAGTGGAAGAGAGCACAGAGAACAGTGATGGCTGTGTCATAGGGCAGAAGGTGACCTATGAAGAGTTTGTACAACAATAATCCATTTCTTAACATTTCCTAAAGTCCCACCATTTTTACTTATGGCAAATGCCCATTTCCCAGCCTTGATACACTGTTTGTAGCTCCCCTGACAGCCTGGTTGCAGGGCTCCTCTCTGCAGAGGGTGGCTCTTGGAGCCAGCCTGCTCCCAGCACTCAGGAGGCACTGGAGGTGTGGAAACAGACTGGGAGGGACTGGGACAGGTTGGTCAGCCCAGTGTGGCTTGAAGCTGTCCAAAGCCATCACTGGATTGTCGACAGCAAATCGTATAAACTATACTACTCATCATGGACTTCACTTACTAAATTTAAGATCCTCCTTTTTTTTTTTTTATATGCATTTCATAAAGAAATAGTATTGGAGGCTTGTGTTTGATGGTGTTTATTTGTAGGCAAGACCCTGAGGAGGTTTCTCATAACGCTGTCTCTTTGCAATTAGCAGCAGACCTTCAAATGCAACTCAGAAACACTCTTCTGCTTTCTATAGAGTATTTGATGGAAGAACTTCATTTTAGGTTTTAAGTGTAATACATGCAGCAGGTTGCAGCTTTGAGGAAAAGAGAGGAGAATAAATACAGAAACCTGTATTTACGTGCTGGCTGTTTGTTTTTGAAAGTGCTGACTTGAGCAGTGTGAAGATGGTTTTGGTTCAGGATCAAGAAGGCACTTGTGGCAGAAGCACCTCAGCGCTGCACGGGAGCATGCTTCTTTTTGGAGAAAAAAAGAAAAAGACAAAGCTAATGATGGTGGTAGAGTCTATTCCATCAGAGAACATAGTATTAAAGGTTAGCCCAACTTACTGCTGGATCTTTACGTTGGAAAGGAATTTTTGAAGGATTTTTTAATACTTTGGGAGGAGGGGAGGGGAATTTGATGTCCCTGTGGAGCAGGAGGCTGAGTAACTCACCCCGGGAACTCTCTAAACCATAAGGCTTTCACCCTACAGGCACTTGAGCATGTCTTAACTTCATTACTTTCAAATAAATGAAAATGGTAGTGAAAGAAAAATTAAAATACTTGGGAGCCCAGGGCATTGCTGGGCTGTGTTATTTCACAGCCCGGCTTGACCCACAGGGTGTATTCTGGGGTAACAGACCGTGACTTGCAATACTGAGGGCTAGTGCGCAGGAAATAACTTATCCTAGGTAATAATACTTTGAATGAAGTTTCTAAGCACAAGTGTAAGAGTGTTT
Source organism: Nycticryphes semicollaris (assembly GCA_013400055.1). Lineage (NCBI taxonomy): Eukaryota > Metazoa > Chordata > Aves > Charadriiformes > Rostratulidae > Nycticryphes > Nycticryphes semicollaris. The sequence continues at coordinate 329,455 of VXBJ01002653.1, read as the reverse complement.
TTCCAAAAGAACGTGCCCAAAATGGGGAAACATTTTTGTAAAAAGTTTAACAAATTGTTGTGTCCCCTGTGGAGATCCCTTCTGAGGTTGAAGTCCATGCTGCATTTCCACGAGTGTAGCTGAATTAATGAAGCACATAAAAAGCCCCAGACCCTGAGAGATGGCAGTGAGCTGTGCTGTAGAAGCAGCTATTAGTAATAACCTCTCCGGGAGAGTTTGTTTTCTGTTTCAGAAGTGGCTTTGCATCCCCACATGAGGTGCAGCTTCGCTGTTATATTTGCGTCCATGTGGGATGCCTTCTGTTTTTAAAAATGCTGACATTTCCCTGGCTCCAAAATGTTCAGCGTAGATGGAAACTCCGCTTCAAAAGCTGATCTGAATTAACACTGTGATATGACCAAACATTTGCCTGCTACAGAAGGTACAATGTTTTGCCTGGTCTGTAGTGAAAATACTTCAAGATGGCACGGATATGGTTATCAGACATAAAAACTGAGCAAGAAGCTTCTAAGAGAAAATCCGCCTGAGGAGGCCCCCAAAGCTGCTCTGTCTGGGGGGAAGAAAAAAAAAATAAAAATCAACATTTATTTAATCATTCCATGGCAGCAAAACTGGCATTTTTCAGTAATGGCACTGAACTGTGATTCTCACTTCTTGTGAAGGAAGGGAGAAGCACGCCCAGTGTGAGAGTCTGCCTGCTTCCCTGAAAGCATTTGCTGCTCAGAAGCTCCCGTTAATGCAGAGCTGTTAATTGTCTGACCATTAAATTACTTGGCTTCTACTTAGTTCCCACTGGGGACTAATTTTAAATTCAATTAGTGTAGAATTTAAAGGGATATAGTTGAGGGATTCTAGAAAGCTACAGAGATATGAAATCCCGTTTGATAAGATGCAGTCAGGAAAGGGGAGCTTTTTCTCTCGATTTCAGGGTTTGAAATCAGGGCAAAACTCAAAAAGAGAAATTAAATTCCCTTTGAATCCATGTGCGCAAATGAGATTCTTTTATGTTAATGCCCGGTAATTTCTAATTATTTTGTTATTTCAGACAAACTATTAGTCAGCCAGAACTTGAACCAACTGATTAAAACCTCCAGGAATTAAAAAGCTGTGGTGGTGAGTTTGTCAATTCACATGTAGCTGAATTCTTCAGGTACTGGCCAAGACTTCAAAGTGTCAAAACGCTGTTTCCATCATTTTCACTTAATCAAAAGCAAGACAGAGGAGAAATCCCATTAGGTGCCCTGATTTCCCAACTGCAAGACATTTAGACAAGCACCCAGAAGTCAGCTGGGAGACAGACTGTACTCCTTTCACTGCACAGAAATGCAGCCACTGTTTTTTATTTTAAGCTGCCGGTAGGTTTGCAGAGGGGGAGTATAGATTTGCAAAGCAAGATTTGGCTCAGGCTGGGGAGAATATTCAGTAGCCCCACCGTGAAGCTTCCTCTGACTGCTGGCACGTCTGCCCTGCAGTTGCAGAAATGATACAGGTGTTCAGATACTTGAGCTACCATCAAAATTATATGTTAAGATTACTTTATTAAAAAAAAAATAAATTAAATTCCCTCAGTGAAAAGCTGTCCTCGTTGGTAGAAGAGCACCTGAACCAGTCCTCATACAGATTTTAAATTGTGAGCCAGACTTTTAGCAAAGCCACTGAGGCACTATGTGGAGATGGGTATTATTTATTATTTATGCTAAATGATAAAAGCTCCATGTATAAAGAGAGCACGTACTAAAAGCATACTGCCTTCCTTGAAAGGAAAGAGATAAAATGATGCTGTAGAGTTCACTTCTAGCAAAATCTGGTTCTGGAAGTGCCATGAAGAGCTGCATTCACCGCTCTGCAGCAGTGCCTTGTGCGCCTTGAGTCTGGCTCTTAGGATTTCCCAGGGCTCTTAAAAACCCCACAGGCTCTGCCGGGGGTGAGGTGGGGGGAGAGTTGAAACTGCAGCCTTCTGCCTTCCTCGTACCATAGAGAGCTCTGGGAGGTCCTGTGTAACTCATGGTCCCTCTCTGGTGGACCTGCAGATGCTGTTGGGCAATGGTGGTTGCCACGCAGAGCATCCTGAGCTGACACTGTGGGAGGCAGCATGCCCACCCCAGGCTCTTCTTCTTCTCCTTCTCAACGTTTTTTTTAACACTTTCATCACACTTGTGTGCTGCAGTGGGAAGCAGACACCCGGAGGCAGAGGTGTGTCTCGGAGCCACTGTGGTGGTGTTTGGGGTGCTGTGGTTTCCCAGAGGAAGGAAGATGGAGCCTTTCTCCTCCTGGAGCAGCTCATCAGCTGGAAAAGGGGTATTCCATTGCAGGAGCTGGTGTAAAGCACCCAAAATAGGGATCTGCCTCACCCCTGAAAAGGTGCAAAGGGGCTAATCATTGTGTATTTTAGAGTATTCTAGCACATGGACTAAATAAAGTATGCAGCATGGGACCTGCTGTGTGCTCACCACCATCGCAGAGTGAGCTAAAGCCAAGGGAAAAATGGAAGGAGTCTGACTAGGGCACATCTGATTTTCTTTGGGTAGAGTCTGCGTCTGCTCCAACCCTCATCCCTCTGCAAACCAAAGGTTGTGCTGCCTGCACAGCCCCTTCCTGGTGTCTGACTCCTGGTGGGCCCGTGTGCTCTCAAGGGCTTTCGTCTCCTTGAGTTCTCTCCATTTCATATCTCATGAATTGTCCACTTTTTCCCATTTTGCCGTCTGTCTACATTTTTGGGAATAGAACCCTGTTTAAAGAACAGTATTTTATATTTTTTTAAAAAAGCAACAACAAACCAAAACCAAATAAAAAACCAAACGGCAAAATAACTACAATTTAGTTGAAAACTTTTTAAAGGATTCCAGTTTCATTTTCCTTCATTTGTCTGGCACAAATCATTCAGAAACAGTGCTTGTCCACTCATCTTCATTTTGGATAATTACGTTTTTGCGATTTCCAATTTGCTAATCTATAGTAATTCTCCTGTGATTTTTAAAAGGCAGGAGGGGGAGTAAGGAAAGCTGATTTGCGATCAGAGTTCTCCCTGCTATAATTAACTACATCTAAAAAACCATAATTGATGCTTATATAGCTTCCCAATAGCATCTCTTGAATTGGAACACACAGCATTGTATACTGTGCTTTCTGCTCTGAAAAGATTGATTTGCCAGCCACTATCAATCTGTTGCTAAGCAGTTAGTGACGGCACACACTAAAGTCCTCAAGGACAATACAGAACAGCCAGAATGTTTTTCTCGGTATCAAACCTTCCCCCCCCCCCAACCCCGTCTCCTGAAATATTGCATCAGTTGCTCCTTAATCAAAGTATAAAAAATGTTGCCAAGGCAATGCCACATTTATTGCCACGGATCGCAACAGACAGACCCGTGCTGGGAACTACAAATTTTCGGACTTTCACAGCAGGCAGTGAGGTGTAATGTGTTCTGTTGTCATTGGCATCTTCATTTGAAACTCTGCGTTTTTCGTAGGGTTGGTTGGTTGGTTCGTTGGTTGGTTCTTTGGTTGGTTGGTTGGTTGGGGTTTTTCTATTTGGATAAGGTTAGTGTATAAGGGTAGAAGAATCAAAGTCAGATTTCTTTGGCTAAACTAGGTGAATTTGGCTTTCTTCATCTTTTTGGCCAAGGAGCGAAAGCCTCCCTTGGAGGAACAGGGCTCTCGTGTCACAAGACAAAGCATCTCTGGGGCTGGGGGTCAGTGCCAGGACCCTCTGAAGGGGCAGGATCAAAGCCTGTGCGCATCTTGCATCGCCCCACCTTCATCTCAGGAGTGTGTTGGTACCCAGCAGCAATGGACATCTTAACCTCAGCCTGGAAATAGAATATTCTTCCTCACGGCTGCTGTTTCCCTCCGGGCCGTGGGGAGAGAGGCAGAGTGTGTGTCTCACCGCAGCAGAGACACAGCTCTTGCACACACACACACACACACACACAGAATCAATGAGGACGTTTGTTTCTACGCATTTTATTTATGCACAGAGGCAAATTGAAAACCAGAAAAAAAATATATTCTTAAGCAGTTAGATCCGAAGAGGGACGCAATGTTAAACTTTCCGCTTGCCCGTTCAACTTTGTAATGAGATTTTAGTAAAAAAGGTGGAGAAGAATGCCAGCTGAGCAGGCACATCTGACATTTTGATAACCTCGTCAATACTACAGTTATTTTATTGGCTTTAAGCAGCTGCAGAACTTTCCCTTATTGTTTAGCTGTCTGCTCATTCTATTCCTGTCTTGTTGATAACAGTAAAAAGATGATGAGTAACAGTGGCAAATCAATAGAAAGGCATGTTTCTTCTGATATGACCATGAACTCAACTCTTCAAATTACATCTTAAAACTCCAGGTTCTTTATTTGATCATAAATAGATAGGCAGGAAAAAAACCATCTGAATATTTAGTTGTCGGCGTAGGGTTTTATGAATGTATTTGTTCCCAGGTTGTCTCTCTTCCGGACTAAGTTGAATTCTATTAAAAGCAAAGCACAGTATTTATTTTAAGTGAGGGACAAGCTTTCAAGCTTCATTGCAAGGATCTGAGGGACAGGTGACCACTAAGTGAACCTACGTCAGTGCCTGACCTCGTGACCACGCACAGTGCTTGGGTTGAGTGTGTTAAACTTCAGGTGTGATCACAGAATTTCAAATTTCATCGTTCTCTGCTTGGGACCGGGGACCTTGGCTGGGGGTGATCGTGGGGACTCGGCCAGCCCTGCTGCCCTCTGCCCGTCCCCCAGCAAGGGCTTTGGTGCTGCACAGCTGCCTCTCTGCCTTCTGGTGCCTTCGAGATTAAAACAACATTTAAAAATCTAGAAGCAATGTCAGGAATGAATAAGAAAAATAATGCAAAGTTTGGCACACTCCTGGAAAGGCTCTTTAGGAACGAAAGCACAAGACCCACCGATACCTGGAAGCTGACGCTGGCAAAAGCAAATGAGGTAAAACAGATTTTTAATCGTTCCTTTACGAAACTCACAATGTGCTGTTGGACCAGTTCCCTTTCTAGGAGAAGACCCAGCTTTCCTCACTAGTCAAGAGCCAGCTGGGCTGTCCCGAGCACGTGAGGTCTCCCTGCTCCGCACGGGGCCAGGCGGGACCCTGCACCCATTCGGTGAGCAATAAAGGGAATTGTGTCAAAACATCCTAGTTCTTGGGCAAATCCTCGGCGTGCGAGGGAATTGCTCTCACCCCAGGCTGATGCACGGCGTGTCCTGAACCTGCCTTTGTGTGAGCATTTCTTGCTCTGTGTGGGCAGTACTGAGCTCTTACGATGGCAGAGCCCACCCAGTGCCCACCACTGCCAGGAGATCTTCCTTCACCAAGTGTCCTACCCCATACAGGATGGAGCTTCCTCATGGAAACTGGTTGGTTTCTGAGAAAAGCAGACAATCAGAATCTATCTCCAAAAGAACACCAGCTTTCAGCTCATCCTTGGAGGATTATTTATTTGCCCTACTGTTTGCATGCCATTAGAAACTGAAAATTATAACGAAAGGCTTTTTGTTGATAAGTTGACCTGTTTGCCTTAAAAAACACATTTGAATAAGATTATAAGGGACTGAAAAACAAAACCAGAATGTACTCAATGGGGGACAGAAATCAATTGCTCCAGCCTATGGTGTTGAACCCATAGGAATTTGACAATTTGGAAAGTGTCTTCCAACCTGTGAAGCTTGAGCTCTGTTGTTCTTACTTTACCAAATTACTCCATTTTCCTCCTCCCGTAATATTGGGACAATCATTTTCCCCTGTTTTTATTTCACTGAATTCATTCTGAGTAGTTTTCCACAGTTATTTAATATTTGCTGTTCTGACTGTAACAGCTATGCCTGTAGGTGAAAAAAACCCTCATGTTGTGTTGCCAAAAGAAGAAATATAAGCCAGACTGCTTGTGTTAATATTTGCATTTGAAAGTACAAAGCTGAGTTTTCTCCAGTACTAGACACTTCTCTAGTAGTAAAAGTGCCTGAGAAAAACATTTGCTGGGTAGAGGAGAGGATGCAAAAAATACTCACGGAACATACCACTTATTCAGTGATATTTTCAAAATACAGGGTGCCTGGAAATGTCAGCTGTCTGCTCAGTGGCTAGAAGCAGCTATGTTGTGGTCCTGTGCCCTAGGACGATTTCCTATTTGCCTTTAGCTGCCGTGTTCAGCTTTTCAGAAGCAGTAACCTAACTCTGTAGTGGTGCTGGGGCTGCGCTGGGCTGGTGGGGTTTGGCTGTTTGTTTCTCACCTCTGCAAAGGGGCCACGAGCTCTGGTGCTTTTGCTGACTGTCTTGGGTTTGAACGTGGCAGGAGGTGGCCCTCGGTAAAAAGATTGTTGTTTCCCTTTTAGGACTTGCAAACTCTGGTCCTCTCTTGGAAGGATGACACAGGACTCGTTTTTGCATTCAAGTTTTTTTCAAAGAAGAATGTATATTTTGGGTTTTATTTCAAATTGGCCCCTTTTACACTGGGGAGATTTTCTGACTGGCTGAACCCTGCAGCAAACACGTATCAGTGGGCAGAGAAATGTTCCTTCAGGCACAGCACTGAGGTGTAGTACAGTGGACCAGGGAGGAGGTGATGCCTCCTGGGAGGAACTCTGAGGGGCTCTATCACCAAACCGTACCATCCCTCCCACCCCTGGAGCATTTCTGTTGGTGAAACTGGGACTGAATTGAGGCAAACAAAAGCTTTTCTGTGGTCCATGGAGTATCTCGGAACAAGGAGCTGTTCCACCTTCTCCTTCCTGGGAAGAGCTGACTGGAAGTGAGAGCAGGGCTCCTTCTGGTTCTCCACCCCACCTGGGAAGGGGCAAAAATTGAGCAACCCTTGGGGGTGCTTGGGGGCTGCTGGAGAAGGCAGAAGAGCTGCGTGGACATTGTGTGGGGAAACCCATACAGCTGGAAGGTGGCTGGGTAGAGTTTTTTGCATCCTGAAAAGCATTAGTACTTAATACCTTAATCTGCCTTTCCCTGGGGCTTTAGCTGGACCCCCCCCTGGCTCTGCCTTCCTTCTGGGTTCACTGCATCTCGGCTCCTGCCTTTGAAAGGCAATGGGGAGCTGTTTCAAGCAGGGGGCAGGAGGATCCCTGGCTTTGATGGGACTTTGTAGGCAACTGCAACTGGCTGCTCAGAGTCCGATATTGCTCCTTGGTTTCTTGACAAAGTAATAATACCCCTGAGTAACGATGATGGGATTTGCGTGTCACATTCTCTGAAATATATTGCTGCTATTAAAGCAGCTCTGAAAATAAGGGCTAGACAGCTAGAGACTGCAGTGCTCTCTTCTTGAGCTGTCTACAGAGAAGCTTTTCCTTTCTCCTGGTTCCTCCCAGTCTCATCCACGCAGGGGAAGGCAGTGCCTGAGGAACAGCCCATCCCAGGCCAACGCCTTGGGCCAGCTCTCCCCATCCTGCAGTGGGAACTGGGGATGTGTGGGGACCTGGAAATGAGTGACCACTTGGGCTTTTCTGAAAGCTGTGCTGTTGGGGTGCCAACTCATCACCCTGCAGACAGGAGATGATGGGAGAGCGTGTGTGTAAATACAAACTGGTGTCGGAGGTGGTGCCAGTAGATGGCACTCAAGAATACACAGCCTGATACCTGGGGTTGGGAGGACCTAGTGCTCTACAGGGGAAGTGGTCTTCTCCCCCTGTGCCGGTGGCTGCTGTGAGGAGCTGTGGAAGGACACAAGTCGTGCTGTGCATTAACCCCACCGTACCCAGAAGACCTGGGGTCTGAGGTGTCCTGGGCTGTTTGGAAGCAGGAGGTGATGTGTGGTGGTGCTCAGTGGTCCAGCCACTGTGCCAAGAGATGGTGGCACTTGCACCCTCCTCCACCCAAAGGGGTAGTGATGCTGAAAGGTTTTTTTCAGCAATGGGAAAAAAATTTCATTTATTTGTCAAAGGGTTTGTGGTGATCAAAGGGAAACTTTAAATGGAGACCTGGTCAAATGCTACTGCATCTGTGCTTGGCATCCCCTTAAACCTCAGCATCAGCTCTTCCAGCTCCCTTGGGTGTTGAGTGTGTCACCAGGAGTGTGGCTGTGGCACTGTAGGGTTCACATGCCCATCTCCAGCACAGATCTTCTTCAGCTGTCTCTACCAGGTCTCTCCATTGGCAAAGCAGTTCTGTCAGCATGCCCAAGGCCAAGACACCCTTCCCGCCCTGGCTGGTGTGTCACCGGCTGCTTTGGATGCTTGTCCTTGAGGCCAGTTTCTGCACGGTTCATTCTGCTCTGACCCCACAGCGAGTGACCTGCCATAAACAGCAGCATGGGCTGTGCCCATTAGAATAAGGCAAGATACTTCCCAAGCTGTCTCCAAATCCCTCATAATTGGCCCTGAGTGTTTACCATTTGGACTAGTAACGTAATAATTGTTGTGTGATTTGATGAAATTCATATTCTTTTTTTTTTAAATGTTATTTATTTATTTGACAAATATTTCTTTTGTTGCTAATCTTGCACCATGTCACAGTAAGTAGAAGAGACTTACAGAGTGAAACTGTGCTCTGGGTTGCATTGATTTAGCGATTAGTGTCACGCTTGTCTTGAGTTTTGTAATTCATACTCATTAACCTGAAAATGTTCCTGCAATTTTCTTCTTCGAGACTAGTTTTAAAGTACAAAGGCAGCTTCTTTTCTTTCCAAGGAATCTGAGAGCAATTGTCTCTTGTAAGGCACTAAACAAGAAGGGGGAAGGCTGAGAATCACTAAATGGTATTTAAATCATTAAATTTATCATTTGTTCAAATTCTTGATTACAATGATATTTGTCTGGTTTGCTTCAACTGTTTGAAGAACTGGACTAAATGACTGTATTAAAAACCAAACCAAGCCCTTCAGCTAACTTGGCACTGCCTAACTGCAGTACTTGGTAACTAAGTCATGTGGTGCTGTAGTTATAGGCTGGCCCAGTTCCACCTATGGTGAGGAAACTGGTCTCTGTTTCACAGGGCTTTGCACAGGTCACAGCACCCTGCACCGTCTGTGTGCCCGCTCAACCCCAGCCTGTGAGCACAGACTCATTTTAGGATGGAGACGGGTAGATCAGACCCAAGCGATAGCAGCGAAGCCTCTGCAGGCAGCAGTGAGGGGGTCTCTGCAGATCTGGGGGCAATTGCTGCCATGCCACACCGGGATGTTCCTGGCTGTGCTCCCTGTGCCAGACTGGGAGTCTCTCTGCACCATCATCCAGGCTCTCCTCTATATCCTATGTCCTATGAGGACAGGCTGAGAGAGTTGAGGGTGTTCAGCCTGGAGAAGAGAAGGCTCCAGGGAGAACTTAGAGCCACCTTCCAGTCCCTAAAAGGGGCTCCAGGAGAGATGAGGTGGGACTGTTGATGAGGGAGGGGAGCCGTAGGAGGAGAGGGAAGGGTTTGACACTGAAAGAGGGGAGATGGAGCTGAGATGTGGGGAAGAAGTTGTTTGGTGTGAGGGTGGTGAGAGCCTGGCCCAGGCTGCCCAGAGAAGCTGTGGCTGCCCCATCCCTGGAGGGGTTCAAGGCCAGGTTGTTTGGGGCTTGGAGCAACCTGGTGTGGTGGGAGGTGTCCCTGCCCAGGGCAGGGGGGTTGGAACCTGATGATCTTTAAGGTCCCTTCCAACCCAAGCCATTCTATGATTCTAGGAGTGAAGCCATCCATGTTCCCATGAGCAGATATCAAATGCTGTTTGGTTTCCTTGATAGTTTTGATGGTTTTAATCCAAAAACTATCCTCACTATACCCATGCCTTACCTATTCATAGCCTCAATGCCACGCACATCTCCTTGCCACCCTCTAAAAAGAGCAGGTTTGTGGCTGGCCCCATCTCCCCACCCTGCTGGAGGGAAGGCCCTTTGCTGGCAAACGCCACGGGTGCCAAAGTGCTGGTGGAAATGGTGAAAAGGGTTGTTTGTACCTGTTATTGGATATTGTTATTGATGATGCAGATTTGTGCTGGGGCTGGTGGCCTTGAGGAAGAACCCAGCGCAGATGGATCTGCGCTGGGTCCGTAGGGTGGCTGCTGAGAAAAAGCCTCAGACACAGTTACCATGTCCTTCGGGCAGCCCCCTGTGCTCTCAGTAGCTGGAAACCACCCATGTCTCCATTGCAGGGAAATGTGACGTCCCCCAGCCTGAGAATGCAGTTTATTTTGAAATGTGTGATGAACTCTTGCAGTAAATACCCATCTTCTCTCTTGACACAGACACAAAGAGTGTCCCTTTTCCAGCTCAGATGCTGTACATCCCACACATGGGGTGGGACAGGAGAGTGGACCCCAGCAGCCAGTGAAGGAGGTCCCCCTGCCAGGCAGCGGACCTGTGCCCAGAGGTGTGGGGCATTTCTCCTCCAGGAAAGGTGCCCATCACTGGGTCAGGCAGGAGCAGAGATTTCCTCCATGATCTGAGCCATATATTGTTCTTCTGGAGTGAGGTGGGAAAGCTTAAGTGCAAAAGTGTGTCAAGTCTTTTTTTTTTCCTCACAAATAAAGGACTGACCTTGTTTAATTTATATACCCTGAGTTTGGAGAAATAATTTCAACTTATTTGCTCTCCTACCCCAGGCCCCTTTTTGGGGGCCAGGTTATAAGCTCCTCCATCCAAATAGTAACCTAATAAGCTACAGCATATCCCAGAATGTGAATGTATTTCTTTCATGTGTTAATCGTAAGCAAAACAGCAATCTGACTCACTGGACTCTCTCATTTCTTGGGTGAGCACTGGCATCAGTCATGTAGTTCCTTGGGTTTTTGCATTGAGCATCTGTGAACTTTTTTCCTAATGGAAGGGTTTCTTACAAATGAAATGTTTAATTTGTGTATGCAGGTCCCTTTTAATACAATCAGGCTCTCTATTCAGGAAAGTAGATCTGATGAAACATCCCATTTCAGCGAGGGCAATTTAGGCTAGACATCAGGAAAACCTAGCTAATGATTAAAATAGTGAGGGACTGCTACAGGCTGCCAGGAGAGCTTAAGGAAACTCCATCATGGGAAGTCTTTAAGAATAAGTTTGGCAACGATTATCAGGAATGATTTAGCTATAATTGATCTTGACTTGGAGCAAGAGAACAGACTGGATGATTTCTTCTTTCTTGTTTTGCATGATTTCCAAGAAACTCTAAAAAAAAAAAGTTGAATTGAGATGGTTCAGTATTACTAAATGTTCCTTTCCCTCTTTCTAAGGGAATTTTTTACTAAATTTCAACTGAACGTGCAAATAGTTGAGCACACTTTGTAATTTATGTGACATGGCAAGATCTAAACCTCTTGAGGATGTAGCTCCACCTCCCTAAAAGCTGAAATATTTTTCCTTCTCCTCTTGTTGCTAAATAGGTTTGTTGCATTGCAAACAGCTACCTTGAGTTGCTGTTTCTCCATGGATGCCAAAACCCAGGGAATTGTACTGAAAGGAGCAGAGCTGCAGCCACCTCGCTCAGCCAAGCCTTTTATTTCCACAAATAAGAATTAGAACAGAAAGGGCTTTAAGCAAATATCATTCAGCTGAACTTAAAGGAAGAGCTGAGCATTCAGAAAATGACTCATTGTGCAGGCGAAGAGCATGCACTACCTGGAGATGTTGTCTTTGGGGCTGTTTTATTAAATACACGAGTGAACTGACTAACAGCAAAACTGATGCAGAATGCTGATGGTGGCTTTGACCTTTAAAACCTTGGTGAAATTTATAATTTGCTCATTTTCTAATTTCAAAAAGCAATAATATTAGTCATTCTTTATATTTGCTTCTCCAAACTCAATGAACTTATAAATATATATATATATGCAACTTTGTATGTTCAAAAGCAGTATTATAGCCTTGTATAGTAAAATGCATTAAGATGCATCCAGAAGATGTTGTAAAATGTACAGGCTGCTTCCTGTTTCTCCTGCTGCAGTGATGGACAGGAGACAGCAATCTGGAAATAACTGCCTTTCACACCTGAAATCCATATGCACAGGCTTTGAACTATTTGGAATAAGCAAATAACCCCACATTAGAACAAGTACCATGTGCATTCTCTGAAACACATTTATCATTCCTTTCAGACATTTCATTTCAGCTTGTTCAAGTTTAAATTTTACTCTCCAGAGCAAAATAATAGCTTTACCCTGCTATCAGGGACAAGTGTTTATCACCTCCATCACAAGTTTTGTCTGTGCCCTGGCACTGCCCAAACACCGTCTGTCGCAGAGACAGGACATGGAGGTCCTGCCTGGATTCCCTGCCCCATGTGGAAGGTCCTGCCTGGATTCTCTGCACCATCTGGGAGGTCCTGCCTGGATTCTCTGCCCCATCTGGCAGGGGATCACTCATTTGCCATGTCTTTTCTGTGACAGTAAAGCTGGTGGTGATGGGTAGATTCCAGCTTTGAGGAGCAGAAGCCAAAACCTGCTGAAAAGCCAAAGGTGGGGTTGGTGGCCGTGTGGGAAACTTGGGGTATGATTTGTTTAAAGGAGCACACGTGGCTGTGGAAAAGGGTTGTGCTCTTGGTAAGCATTTGGCTGGCCAGGAGGTGGCCTTTTGGTGGCACAGGGTAGTCCTGCACAGTGGAGGCTTTGCAAGCCTGAGACAATGACCAGTGAAATCTGCAATACTAATAACAGATACACACCAGTTAATATTTCCTGATAGGGATGGGCCAAAGCTTGAGTTACTTTCCAAATCCCTGTGACTTTGCAGGTTGGAATTAAAATAGAATATTTATGCAAACCACACAACCGATTTTGGCTTTAGGATGTGAAAAACTTGCCTGATGAGCTTTTGCCAAATAAAACCACCCTGGGTTTTATTTTGCGGCAGCTTTTCCAGGCAAGGATACTTTTGTGAAAATGAAATCCATTGACCTAGGCCAGCCCAAAAAGGAGGGAAAAGTGCATGAAGGTTATAACCATGTCACTTTAAAAACATTTAAATCCATCCCTATATAAATTCACTGGATCCTGCGTAAATCGCTCTTTGGGACTCATGAACTCGCAGCCGCTATCACATTAGAGCAGCAAAGCTCGTTTCCCGCCTCAGAGGTATCTCACCACCTTTAAAGTCTGCAAAACACCTGAACAGTTCATAACAGTTTTGTGCAAAACCCTTTCCTCACTTTTTTTAGTGAATGGCTGTGTCCAGTAAGTAATGGCTGTCTCCAGTTTGCCACAGGGAGCAGGAGGACTGGTATCAAATGCATTTGGTAAAATCAGACTTTCAAAATGCTTGATCTCCATGTAGTCCTGTGGATATCCAGCTACGTCAGACCCTGATTTTCTCTATTCACTTCACAACATACATTAATCACAGAGAATCTATGTAGAGAAGAGCCTGAGTTGATGGTGAGGATGCAGCTCTCTCCATTTCTAAGTTAGGTCTTCTATGCAGTATTTCTGGCCAAATCAACTGGAGCTACGTAGTCAAGAGCTCCAGCCAACCAATTTCAAAGCCTTCGAGGACCCAGCCTTGTGAGAAAGCTAAAGGATCAGCATCCCTCATTATTTTTCATTAATTGTGGACAAATGACTCGCCCTTCCCCGTCTGCTCTGTGGACGCCTGCATCCTCGCGCAGGCAGTGGAGGTGCAGGAAGAGCAGATGTTTGAAGGCATCAAGCACTTTGCCACAGTCCCTCCTCGCTATAAATGGCTTTTAAAGACACCAGGAAGGTACAGCTGTTTCTTCTGATGGTCTGTTTGCATTCAAACTGGATATACAATCAGAAGAGGTTTGTGATTGGGTCACTAAGGTAGCCTTCTGCACCTGGCTGTGGAGCAACACCAGAGAGATCTGGAGGTTCTGGAGCGAGTGCAGAGGAGGGCAATGAAGGTGATGAAGGGCCTGGAGAATAAATCTTCTGAAGAGCAGTTGAAGGAGCTGGGACTGTTTAGCTGGAGGAAGAGGAGGCTGAGGGGAAACCTCATCATTCTCTACAACTACTTGAAAGGACATTGTAGAGAGGTTGGTGCTGGTCTCTTCTCACAGGTGATTAGTGATAGAACGAGAGGGAATTGCTTCAAGCTGCACCAGGGGAGGTTTAGGCTGAACATTAGGAAAGAATTTTTCCCAGAAACAGTGGTCAGACCCTGGAATGCGCTGCCCAGGAAGGGGGTTGAGTCCCCATCCCTGAGTGTGTTTCAGAGTGGTTCAGATGTGGTGTTGGGAAAATTGGTGTAGGAGAGGAATTTGTAGAATAGGGCTGATGGTTGGACTCAATGATCCCAAGGGTCTCTTCCAACCTGAATGATTCTATAAAGCATAGCGAGGATTCTCTATAAAATGCTGCAGTCAGGCATTAACTGTCAGAATTTAACTTCAGCTACTCCTTATCTTTCAACCTGCAATAAACCTAAGCATTTAAAAAAACCCTTTTTCTCCCATTACTTTTCCTTAGAATTCACCCTGAAATTTAAGCCTCCCTTTCCCCATTTCTCAAGGTAAAATACTCCCAAGGAAAAGAGCAAGGAGTGACCTAGAAGCTGACGACGTGTCAGTGCCTTGCCTCTCGTGAGATGGATGTGCTAGGGCTTTGGCATCGCAGAATAGCTAAAGGCACTCAGATATGGTGAAAGAAATGATGAAACCAGATGCAAGATTGATTGAAACCACTTCTACTGATTCATACTTTTAATGTATTTCTCGGTCCTGGTATTTCATTGCTGTATATTTCCCCCCTGGAATTCATTATGCTGTGTGTGTGTGACATCTCTGCTAGCAGCTGTGGAAATGATTGTGTGATCAGTAAAAACCATAGCTTTAGGTGAGAAATGGGCAATAGGAACAAGGAAAGTATTAACGTACAGATTTCTGTCCTCATATACATCTTGTTAGTGCAGAGGGAAGGAATGAAACCCTAGACAGTCATGGAATAATTTTGGTTGTGAGGGACCTCCAGGGATCTGGAGTCCATCCTCCTGCTCCAGTGAGGTCACCTTGCTGGAGGTCTTGCCCAAAGTCAGTCCCTACTGCAATGTCTGTGAGCCGCTGCCAGCCCCCCGAGACACCCGTGGCTCTTCTTTGCACCTGCAAAATGGAAAAATTGTAATCATCAACCTGTCTGAAAGTCTTTATTATCCCTTCCGGCTGTGAAAGTATCTTATGAATGACTAAATTTTCTATATGCCAGAGCGATCTGCCAATCTGTGCCACGCTTAGCAAATGTGCACCTTTGTCTGCAAGCGCTGCGTTAAGGCTGGGCCAGCTTGTCTTTCCTGCTCCACACAGAGACGTGGCCACCGCTCCCCGTGCCGGGTGCTCACAGGGGACCCAAGGGAGCCTCGGAGAAGTGCTGAGCTTTTTCTTCCCCACCTCCTTGGGACTGAACTCCAGAGCTGGCAGCATCCCGCTGACATTCACTCTTCTATGGCTTAGCTTGGCCGAGAGCTTCATGAGCCTGAGCGAGGTTTGGGTTTGTGATCATGTCCAAAATTGGAGATGTTGTGCCAGGATTTTGCTATGAAAATTGCTCACAGCTCCATTGACTGGCTGTGCTGCCTCTGCAGCATCAATTCTATCCCTGGCTGACACCTTTGATTTTGGAAGTTGTCTCCATTTTCCAGAGAAAACTATGTACATTAGCTATTTTTGGATAGCGTGTGTTTAATCTCCTGCAAGAAAGGGAGCAATTCACTTGTTCCTTATTTCCAGAGCCATTACATTTCTCTTGGTGACAGCTCCAAGGAAGAGAAATCCTTAACTTGTTTAATGTCTTCATTTGGGTGATCGAAAGACACCTAACCAAAGATCCCGTTCTGTGCTACTGTGAGGAAAACAGCATCCAGCACCTGCTCAGAAAAGCAGCTTCTGCTTCATCTTGGGTGAAAGGGAATGTGAAAAAGGAACTGGGTTTTGGACGGTTCTTGTATCTTCTTCGAAGCCAAATTAAAACGCTACTGACTGTTCATCATTTTCTCCCGTCATTCTTTTATTTTATGTGTAGTTGAGGGTAAACTGTGGTCTTTGCACCATGTAAAGTGTATTTAGACTCTTTGCTTGAGTGAAAAATGAGTTGTTATCTGTGCCAGTACTGAAGTGTGCAGGGAGAAATCTGGGACAGTCACGGGGGCTGCCAACGGAAATAACCGATGGAAGATCTGACTGTGTTTAATTGAAAACACATAAAGTGGAGGCATATATTGTGAGTTCCTTGTGATGGAAAAGTGACCGACAGCAAGCAGCGAGTTCAGACGGGCTGCAGAACGCAGCCTGGGGGATTCTCTTGCTCCGTACACGTGTCCTGGGGAAGTTGGGCCGCCTAAATTACAGACATGACAGGTACTACGGTTGGGGGCTCTCAGATCAGAAGATGCAAACCTTGCTGGAGCGCTCCCAGTTCATCAACGCGCAGCCCAAAAGTGATTGCCCCGATGTCCTGGCATGGACAATTATTTCAAAAATAATTATTTTTGAAAACAAGGTACAACAGCAGCAGTGGGTGAAGAGCAGGATGGGCTTTGCTGGTTGCTGGTTGCAGCATGTGCGGGGGCTGTTGGTGGCTGCGGGGAACAGCCCTTCCCTGCGGTGCAGGAGGAAGGAGATCCTCATCCTCACCAGGGCTGTGCTTGTGGGCTGAGGCTGAGAGCAGGGAACTCCAGATGAGATTAACACCGCTTAGGTGAAAACAGCAGCAGGCAAGATCTGGATTTGGGTCCAAGGTAAATAACGAGTTGAAACAAGGTAAAGAACACAGGGTCATGCCACCGGAGTGGCGTGAAACACCAGCTCTGTTACAGGCTGGGTACTGATGGAAGTAGCTTTAACGAGGGGGACAGAAGGCTGAGGCACAGGCTAATGCTGTTTGGTCTGGTACAAATTAATGCGTTTGTTCATATATAGTACAGTTTCACACACGGCAGTGCTTAGTCAGCAGTTTTGGGTTGGTTAGTTGAGGTATTTTTGGTTAATACCAGCTGTTTCCCAAACTGTTTGAAAAGCACAAGAAATTTGCAGAAGCCCCAGCAGCAGCGGTTGCAGATGCAGACTCACCCGTGACACGGTACCTTCAGTCCCACAAAGTGACGCTAGTGGTTGCAGGACCCCTCAAGGTGTCTCTAAGCTGGTGGTCCCACGAGGGTGCAGAGAGTCAACAGGGCAGGGGTGGCCCACAGCAGCCCACTGTGATCACAACACCTTTGGTGGGTCTTTCTCTGGCCCAGCTCCCTTGCTAAATATAAAAAAGAACAGCCTTCTCTGTGACTTCTGCTACCTGACGGCCACGTAAAGGACCTTTTCAGACCCATTTCTGTCTTCCAGCTTCCAAGGAACATGCTGGATCACGCTCACAGCCCGCAAGCTCTCCGGGGGCGTGTTTGCTTTGGCTTTGCTCCCTCTTCTACTGTACTTCCCACCAGAGCAAGGTGTCCTCAACCACGGATGCACGGAAAGGTCATCGAACAAAGTGACACTTACTGTTTGAGAGTTTTGATAGCAAATATTTTTTTTTCTTGCTGGCATCATCCACTGTATGATGGAAAAACAAACGAAGGAAAGTTTTATCATCCCTTAGAAAGCGACACTGTCTATTTAATACTGTGCCCTGGGGAGGAGTCCCAGGAGAGAACACCACCATGAGGAGTTGTTGAATAACCTCTGAATTTCTAAATGTAGCTACCATTAGTGGAGAAGAGTGAAAAGCATTGATAAAATAGATTTCTGATATCTCTCTTTCCAAACTAAAGGGCTTCTAGAAAGGTCAGTGCTATCCTGTGTCCTCAAAAATTGGGTGTGTTGGGACAAACATGAAATTTGGGGGTGTGTGGGAGCAACCTCACTGAGTGCATTTCTCAGCCTGGACAGTGAACCCAGTGCTTGGACCTGGAGATAAATAAACAGAATAACCAGGGATTTAAATTCTCACAGAGAAAGAGGCATTTTTTCTCTGACTCGTTTTCTTTCTGTCTCTGTGTCTCACACACACAGGGGCATGTTTTTCTGAATTTCTAATTTGCTCTAAATTCATCTGATTGAATAGAAGCCCCACAAATAAAGACAGCTGCCATTTCTCTGTCTGGCATTTACCAGCCCTTTGGTGTGACAGGCACCTAATGCCTGTGCCGTTCCGCTCGCACATCTGCCCTTAGAAACAGCTTCCAGCAGGGAGTCGTGAGCTGTGTATTCTCTATGGTTACCCACAACGCAGGAGCTGGACGATGAAACCCTTCAGGCCAGAGGAGCAATTCATCACCTCAGAGTCATGGGAAACACACGTCAGGTTTTTTAAAACCAGCACAAATACCCACGCTGAGCCGTTCACCTCCCACTGCCCTTCCCGTTCCATCACTCCCTGCTTCTCCAGCTCCCAGCCCCGTGGCAGTTTGTCCCTCTCCTGGTTCACGTTTCCCTCCAGGCAGCTTTCCCTGAGCTTTGTCCCTTCCCATGGGAGCAAGGGGGGGACAGTCTGCTCCCCAAGGTCCTCTCCCAATGACCCATTTGCATCCAATTTTCCCACTGGCCATGAGTTGCAAGATGTTGGGGCCACCTAAAGCTTGCACCCAACGCGACGACATTCCCCTCTTGGATCTGCGCTTCGTGATGTAAGAGCATGGCTTTTGTTTGGCTCACATTAGCAGAGAAAATTACAGTATTATGGGAAATCAATGTGATTATTCCATTGAGGATGGAATCACATGTGCATTTAAGAAAGCACCGCAGCAGGCTACGGCTCTCTTGCAGCAGGAGGCTCATCACACCCCTGTGATGGGAGGTGACTGAGCTATTTTAAAAGGTGCTGTAGAGAGCAATGCCATCTGCCCTCCCTTAGCAACTCGACATCTCCTCTCACTGATCTCTGAATTACAAGTGATCCTTGTTACCATTAGTAAATCCAGAATACTCCATGAGCCCTGTTAAATAGCATTTGTCAGTGCTCTCTGAGGTGAGAAGTCAAACGCTTTGATCATAACAGTTTTGCAAACTGTAGTTCTGAAGCTGTTCCCCTCTTGTGTGCCAAGTATTTTTAATGTTAGGTGAGGAGGGTCACCAGGCCCTAAGAGAGTGTGGAAGATTGACGCTCATTTATCAACCCTTGTTTACAGTGGTTGGATGCCGTTCTTTGGGATTTCTGACACTGAGAAGTAATACAAGGCAGAGAAAGTCTTTCTTGCCAAGAAATTATTCTGAAATTTCAGAGGAGCAAGAATTTAACGGTCTGAGTTTTGTAATTTCTTCCCCCTTAAAGTGCTACAACTTGTCTGAACAATTTACATGAAAACTAGATGAGCATCGTGTGCTGCTTTACAAACATTTATAAAAGACCCAGAACACCTAGAAAACGGGACCTGACCTTCCCCTGTGGTGGAATTCTGGCTAATATTAGTTATGTGAATTTTGCTACTGCTTCTCTACAGCAGTACCACAGTTGGACAGAACCCATCTCAAAGCGTAAATTATTAGATAACACACACTTGCAGTTGTTGCTTTGTTGAAAAACCATGGAAGGGTTTACATGGTCAGCCTGATCTTTATGTGAAGACTTTTGGTCTAGTAGCAAATGTTCACTAAGTAGGAGAAAAGCCTGTCTTTTAAATAGGGATAGTTTACACAGAAATCTCAAAATCTGACTTCTGTTTGGCTCCTGTCTCAGAGACATTTCTAGAAACACAAATTAATGTACTGGGCCAGACCTCACCACAGTGCAGAAGTGAAATCACTTCATGTAAAAACACTAAAAGGCAGGCTTTTAGCAAGCAAGAACTGCTTGGATTATTCTGGTCTGGCCGCTCGACAGGACTTTAGGGTGACAATAACGTGGCTGTTCATTCCCATCTGCTGCCTGTGCAAAAAAGGTGTTTGTCCAAGGAGACACAACAGAGTAGTTGCTGCGGCCGCCGTCTCTGTTCTGTCCTCAGGGAGCTGCTGGAATTTACACAGAAAGGTCAAATAAATAATATAAACATCATCTAGTCTCTAGTTTTACTTGATTATAAAGAATCAGATACTAATCAGTGATATTACTTGGGCATATCAAATGGTTTCCAGTGGAAACCATAGAAATCCAAGTTAAGTGCTTTATTACCAGAGTGAGAAAGTGTTTATTTTTCTTATGAAAGGAAGCAGCTCCTCAGAATTTGCACCCGCATTCATTGGGAAGAAGAAATGTTTGCGAATCCCCTGTGATGTTTCTGGCCACCTTTAGGTCTGGCTTCCTCAAGAGTCCAAACCGGCACTTTTGGGGCAAAGCTCTGAATCCAAGGAGTTCCTGCAGCTCTTTCCCACTGCGGCCAACCCTTGCTCTGGGCAGTGAGGTTAGAAATGGCAGCCTCCATTCAGGTATCCCAAAGTTCTCACCAGGCAAAGGGTGTTTTGTAACGTCTGTCATTCTCTGAAGTTACCCTGGTGTCCACGAGAAGAACAACTGATCTTCAATTTCCCTCTCATCAGATCCTCCTTCGAATTGTCATGCTTTCCCACACCTGTTTTATTAGCAAATACATTGTTCAGATCTTTGCTGAAAACCTTATTAACTAGTTACTACTTTGTCATTTTTGACATTGTACAATTATTATTTTAGAGGAAAAGTTGTTTGCTTTTTTTTTTTCACCCAGACTACATTCAGTGTTCTTAAATATATGCTTTATTCTCACATAAGTGCTTAGATCTGTTCTTGTGCAGCATGGCATGAGCCGCGAGATTACAGGGCTGCCATGACAAAGCCTGCCTTAAAGTGCTTTCCTGAGGTGATGCTTGTATAACTATTAATCTTTAGTCATAACAAATGTCTTTTTTTTGGTACTGAAGACAAACCACAAGACAGCTGTCCTTATGTTGTGTGCTTGAACACCAACGGGCACTCTTGTGCCGAGTTGTGCCCTGCAGCAGCTGGGAAAAATACCTCATCGATTCCTTTAGGAGACAAAGGTTTGATTAAGCTGCTTGTTTTCGGTTTTTGCACTTAGACAATGCGAGAAACTATAATAGTAAATTCATTTGGAATGAGGTGCAGCTGCACGACTTGGTTTTGCCTGAAAAGTGTCATAAAAATTGCTGAGGAAGGGAAGTGCGTACCCAGCGCAGGGGACGATCGTGCTCTGTGAGTGCTCTGTGAGCACCGCGCTCTCGCTTCTCCCCCAGCATTTCAGATCAGGCAGTTTGTGGATCACGTTCACCCCGCTCTGAGTGGGGCACTGCCCTAGACATGGGTCCGTGCCTCTCCCCAAGCTCCTGGATGGCAGGAGAGCAGCAATTCTGACCATCCCACGGGCTTCTCCTGGTGGGGCAGGGATGGCGTTGAGTTATGTGGTGAAGGAGAACACACACATATTCAGAGAAGGAAAATAACTTTCCTCTGAGAACCCTGTCAATGGACACCAAATGCCAAAGTGTTTTCATAAAGCCCTTGTGTGAGCTTGGGGATGGCCAAATGGTTTAAACCATTTGAAAACCATGGTCATCCCAGTTCTCCATGGAAAGCGAGGAGCTACAGGAAGACAAGTTCTGCAGAATTAACACTGTCTATGGATAGACCACCCAGGCAAACATGCAGCAAAGGTTGGGGCCAGGACTTTTTCCAGCAGAGCCATGTTGGGCATAGGCTGGTGGCAGAAGCAGGCTTTTTTGGAACTACATAAGAAGTTGACTTGTGTTTTCATTGGACCCTGTAAGTGTCTTTGCAAATCATTGCCATGATATTGTTTATATAAGGAGAGGTACCCATATATGAAGCATGGAAATACTGCCACATTATAAACTCAAGAACTGGGTTGAGCCTGAGATCTTCTTGAGTATCTATGGGATGTTGCCATTCTACTGACATATGGTAATGTTTTCTCCCAATAATCTCCTGCAGAAGTGGTTCTGGGCCAGCTACTCATACATTCAAATTCCATAAAATATATAGCAGAGTTTATAAAGTTATTAGAACAAAAATGTTTTAAGAGATCTCATTTCATTGTACAATATGCGGCTTCAGCAAAAGAAATCTGTAAACAGATATTTTAGCTGAATACAAAACTTAGTCTAATATTTACTCTGACAACCCTAATGGTGGATTTCAGCCAAAATGTTTGTGCAGCTTCATGCCTTAAGGTTTCTACTTCAGATTTACAGCTGAATGTTTTCCTGTGTGATGGATGATTATTTAAAACTGCTGCTCTCTCCAGTCCTCAAAATGCCAAAAGACAGGTTTTTTTGTTGCAAGCTGTAATTTAGCTGCAGAGCCAGACTCTCTGCATGTGCTGCATGTCGGTGTTTGTACGCAGGGATCAGGTCTGGGAGGCTGCTCTAAGCACAAGCACCAGGACAGGGTCGGCTCCTTCAGGGCTCACTTAAAGAGTAGTGAAGAATATTAATGTACATCTAATAAGGGATGGTGTTTGCTAAAACAATCAAACCACGGCACCACCAGAATCTTTTGCATTAAAATTGCTCTCTACCATTGTTGCCTGCGCACAGAGCACTGGCATCAAGCCTGGGTAAAAGTCAAATGAAAAAAAGCTTCATATAACTCTGAGTACGTGGGAGTATCTCTGAAATCCAAAGGATGCTTTAGGAGAGAGATACAAACAAGTCACTAATAACCGGCTTGTCAATGCAGAGCTAATCACTGCAATTAACTGAACTTTGTGGAATGATTAGTCTCAGGTCTGAGCAGACCCCTATCACTTGCAACGTTCCCAACCCTTTGCCATAAGCAAAGCCCATAGTACTCTCCTGTGGCATCAGCAATGACAGCTACTGTCCATCCTTCGTTGCCAACATTAAATTATTCCATAGTCCATCCGCACAAGCCAGGTTGATATAAAATGATGTGAGAAGTGTGAAAAAGAAATAGGTTTTTAAAGTTAATTTAAATAGAGTACCCTTTTAAAGGCCGGAGGAAGTGCTATTGCGCAATGGGGAGCAGTTAGTGCAATAATGGAGCAGAGGCAGTTATGGAAATTACTACGGTCATTAAACATTTATGCTGAATATAACCCTTTGCTCTCCCCACCTATAGAAAATGTAAAACACAGCTGGAAGTGGCTGGTGCACCTCAACTGCTCAGATCACTTTTGCGACTGAGAGTGAGTTTATATTATGGTTAGAATTTCACAATGTTTCTCTTCCATTTTCTTGTTTATATTTAACCTAAGTCTAAATAGAGAAGACAATCAAATAATGAGATTAGCACAAGTTCTGGTGTACTTACACTGACCAACTGATTCCAGTATATGTCATTATCATTACTATGTGGCTATGGGCTTAGGCATCCATGAAAAACACTCCGATTGCTTTAATGGAGTTTCTTTTTGAGATCTTTCAGAATATTATTTCCAGAACTCATTCTTCTCACTTTCCTCTCAGTTCTTCAGCACGGCTCTGTTGCTTAGTGAGCCTTTAGCTACTTGTGTCTAGGTGCTAATGAGGGTTGCACGTGCAGTAGGAGATACATGGTGTAAGAAACGGTGGCCCATGAAGGGTGACTCTTACTGAAGATAAACATCGCTCCAGTCTGTGCATCACCTGGAGAAATCAGAAGATTTTAAAAAATATTTGTATCACATATACTCAGCTCTGCAACTGAAGTTTCAGAAACTGCTTTGTACTGAGGTTTTGTCTCCATCCTGCTGTAGAACATCTGTAATTTGGGGCACTAGGACTCGAAAGGACCAATCCCTGAGTGGAGGCATGTGGGCACGGGTGGCCCTCAGCTCGGTTGTGCTGAGGTTTGTGGCTGGGGCTGGGGAGGCGGGAGAGGTGTCAGGGAAATGCGATGGCAGGAGTTTCTTCCTTGACACCACTGAATGCGATTTTACGTTAAGCAAATATCTGTGTGTGTTTTATGCTGAGCTCTGTAACCAAACCTAAACTAAGTCAATAAGACTTTGCCCAAGAACATATTGGTTTGGTTCCTAATTTTTAACTTTTAGATAAAACTGAAGAGATTTGTTTTTTATCATCATTCTTTATTACCAGTTGGCATCTGGCTTTTGTGAATGAAAGCAGACTGGCTGCTCTCCCGTAACTAATTTTTCTAGGCCAAGTTGAAACATCTGATTATTATTATGTGGCCTTATTGGCATACTGGTTAGACATTGCCTGAACAGAGTTGGAAGAGACAGTTTTAATATCCTCTTCAGCAAAATTTTCCAGGAATAGAGGTGTGAGTTTAGGTACAGGGTAAGCTCCATACATAGCTTTGCACCAAAATCTGAGAACCGTTCTGTTGTAGCAAAGCCCTTTCTGGGCAGAGGAGCTCTGCTGAGGAGGATGTAATCCTGCAGCAGAGGTGAGCTTCTGGGAGGGGACCTACAGCTGATGGGGGCTCATCTTAGAAGATGTGCCAATGTGATGCACAGCACAGGTAGAGTCATAGAATCATACAACTGTCAAGGTTGGAAGGGACCTTTCAGATCATTGAGTCCATCTATCAACCCAACACTGACAAAAACCATCATCAAACCATATCTGTAAGCACTACGTCTACCCGTCTTTTAAAAGCCTCCAGGGATGGTGACTCCACCACTTCTCCTGCCAGCCCATTCCTAGGCTTGATAACCCTTTCAATGCAAAAAATTGTTCCTAATCTCCAATCTGAACCTCCCTTGGTGCAACTTGAGGCTGTTTCCTCTTGTCCCATCGCCTGTTCCTTGGGAGAAGAGACCGAACCCCTGGCTCCCCCCTCCTTTCAGGGAGTTGTAGAGAGCAAGGTCCCCCCTCAGCCTCCTCTTCTCCAGGCTGAACACCCCCAACTCCCTCAGCCGCTCCTCACAAGACTTGTGCTGCAGACCCCTCACCAGCTCCGTTGCCCTTCTCTGGACCCACTAGCCAGGCTGCCAGATCCGGCTTTGCACATAACTGCCGTGGCCACCTCCCAGGCTACGGGAGGTGGCCTAGGTGTGGTGGAACCCATTGGTTATCACAGCCAGGACTCAATATGCAGGTACCGCCTGAGATGTCAGTGTTGACCGTTGGAGCAGTGAAGCTTTAGGTGTAGATTCCCTGGCTTTTCTGCAAGGGCAAGTTCCCACCCCATGGCTTCTCCCTGCTCATCTGCCCATGTCCCCTCTGTCCCTGGGGTGAGGGCTGAGGGCAGCCAGCAGGCTCCAGGAGGTAGGCTGCTGTTACTCGCCTGGATGCAATATGAAGCACATCTCATAGTTTCCAGAGATATGAGCTAGAAGCGTCTTAACTTATGATATTCTGGCTTTCATAACTTTGAGCTTTTCTGATATTTTGGGACTGTTGTCATCTTGATTTATTTTCTGGACTTGAAAGGTTTGAACTTGTATATCCATCTTTAGGTTTGTGTCTGTCTGCTCAGCACTTCACGGAGCTGCTTTGCTATTTTTTCTTCACAGAAGATAAAAGATTTCTGTGTTGGAGTAAATGGAAAGATGGCAAAAGCCTCTTGAGGTCTGGTTTATTCAGAAAGAAAAATGCAGTAGGAGATTGTCAGAAATGCAGCTGTGGGAAATAAGGGAACGGTCTGTCTTTTGAAATCTCGTGCTCAAACGATCTAAATGATGTGATCAATAACCTATTCCCATGACGTCCTTCTCCCGCAGGAATCTGCAATAGCACTGCCAGGGGTCTGGGACCTGAGAAATCAGACACTCAGGCAGAAATGGTTTTTAAGAGAAGCATGAAGAAATCCATCAATTCCAATACAGCAATTTCATCTGAAAGACAAATATTGCTCGGAACAGTAGCCCAGCGAGGTGTGGACAGGACCCTGCATCTCAGGGGTGGTTCTCGTCTCCCCCATCCCTAGTGCTTGTGGAGGGGCTGTAGCAGGAGGTGTCCTTCTCCCGGACCAGTCTCAGCATCAGCTCTGCTCCTGGGGCTGCTTGGACAGTGCTGTGTCTCACTCCCTGCCCAGAGGGACAGACTTAGAGGGCAAGGGGAAAGACTGGGCAGCAAAGAGGTTTGTTATTCCTTTTTTCCGTGCTAAACATGGTGACTCTGTAAGAGTCCCCAACCCCTTCTGCTTCTGAGCACCAGAGGACAGGAGTGTCTCTGGGGAGAATGTCTCGTGCTGCTGCCGGAGCACCCGCTCTGGACTGCTGGTGGGAGAGAGAAGATCCTGGAGGAGACTGACCGTGTGAGCTGGTCCAGCATGGATGGGCTGCTGCTCCCTCACTGCAATCCCCTCCAGGGCCATTTGAAAAAAAAACAACTCATAGCTTAGTACCTGTTTTGAATTTTCTGCAACTGTCAGATTTATTTTTAGCCCCATATTCTTTAACCAATGAAGATTGTAGAAATAATGCATTGCCTTTCTTCCCCCTTCCCCTTCCCCCCCACCCAGAGCTGTTTGATTCTGCTCCAGTATGGAATAATTCTGACAACTCATTCTGAGGAAGGGAAAAGGCAAGATCTTCCCTCTTGTCTTTATAAAAGTATTTTGGGGTCAGTTCTTCAGCTTTGCGAAAATGCAGCTCAGGAACATTAACGGATCCCTTCTGCCAGCAGAGCTCTGTGGCAGTAAGTTCATATAGCCGGGGAAACATCCAGCCGAGATAAATCACCACCGCCACTTTGACAGCAAATATCCATCTTCAGCCCAGACCACTTAATGGCCATGAGCTAATCTTCATCATAAAAACTATTTCCAATTTTGCTTCAAACAGGTGGAATGTCAAACGGTGAGTGTTGGGCAGCTGAAATTATTTTGATCTTGATCAGAAGCACGTTTTGAGCTCTAGTTCTGAGGGCAAAGACAAAGATTAAGTGTCATACCACAGAAAAAGTATATATTTGATTTGGGGGAAGAAAGGAACCGAACCCCTTGTTTCAAAGACCCCTGGCTGGAATTATTCCAAGTCCAGGACTTTAAGTCTGCTCCATGTCCAGCTGAAACACACAGGTTTTCAGAGCATATGGAGTAGATACGTGAGTTTTAGACACCAACTGGTCCCTTGCCCTCCTGCCTCAGTTTCCCCACTGTACCCCACCTGGAGGAGAATGGGAGGGTTTGATGTGGGTCTGATTCAGGAGCTGAAAGACGGAGCAAAGGATGCAGGTTGGTCATTAAGTGAAGTACCCGAGGTACTGGCACTCTGAGCTCTGCAGACAGGCATCTCTGCCATCCAGCTGTGGGAGCAGGGATGTGGGTACATCGGCTGCTAGTACTCTTTGGAGAAAACTTAGCACACAGCTCCCCAATTACCTCTTGCCTGCCAGGCTGAATCATCCTGTGGATCATGCAGTTGTTTAGGTGCTGCACTCCTCCAACTTATCATTCTCTTTTATGCCATTATATTTTTTATATCCTTTCCCCTAGTTCCCTATGATCTCATCCAAAATTAACTGACATTGTGTTTCCTAGCCTTTTAACAACTATTAGAGTGGCTTTACCAAATGATTGCTAAAAAAAACTTTCAAGCTTCCCAAACATAATAACTTATTAGAAGAATAAAGGAAATAACATGCTGTGCTAGAGTGACTTCACAGGCTTATTTCTTTCTACCAATTAACAGCTTTGAATGAAGCTGTAATTGAGCAGTGACTAATACTGAAGGCAGAGATTGTCTTCTTCTCTTATTTAGATCTTGGTGCATCACTTTTATAACAATGCTGAATAATAAAAATCATAATAGCAATACTGTATGGTGGTTACTCCAGGGATTTCAGTTTGTTTATTACAATTACTGTAGCAATCTGTAAGGGCTCTTAGGAAGCCAGCACAGCTTAGGAGGTACAGGATTCCTTCCAGCGAGCTGTAGTGTGCTCGGTGCCTCCTTGCCCTCCTCTGCAACCTGTGGTTAAATGCAAAACCCTGGCCAAAAGGGTGGCAGTGCCCTGGTGCCCAGTTCTGGCAGATCACTGTGTTGTTGGTCCCATTGTACAGATGCGGAGATCAAAGTACAGAGATGCAGTGACTGGTGGGAAATCACAGCCCGTAGCATCTCTCCTGTTGCACCAGGCACTGCTCTCACCCTGTCCCCTTTATCACTAACCCTGTCCCGTTTTGCTGTAACTCTGTCCCCTTTTCCTCTAACCCATCCCCTTTCCCACCCCCCCAATCCCTTCTATCTCGTGCAACTCAATGATGAGCTGGTGCAGGCAACATCTCCACCTGGGCACTAACCCTGAGCATGGTGATCATCAACAAAATCACCTCCCTGGTCCAGGTTCCTCCGGGGTGACATGGGTGCTGGTGCCAGTCCAAAAGTGAGCTGCCAGTGCCAAGCACCCTGCTGAGGCTTGCGGGGAGCTCTCGGTCCCCAGCCACAGGTCACCAAGGTACCCGCTGTGCACATCCCTCGTCCCACAAACAGGTCACTTGGCAGAGGGGAGTGGGTGCTGCTTCTCAGAATAAGACCTTTGGAGACCTCCTGTAGCAAGGCAAGGGAGTTCTCGGTTTCTGCAGATGTGTTGTTTATAAATACGTGATGTACTTAGAAAAGTGCTGCTCAATTTACCAATAATGCTGTATTTATTTTTCCCAATTGTATCTAGTCACTAAGTCATAATTCTGCCGCCGATTGGCTGGCTGCAATGGTTTCTCAGGAAACTGGCAATTAAGGAGCAGGAAAAACGTCTGTGAGTCACAGATACTTATAAACAAGCAGAGGAGATTGATTGGGCTGCAGCAGTAACCACCTGCACACCATGGGCTCTGACCACGGTGCGGTGCTCAGTGTGGGCAGCGTGGTGGCCACGGTGGCCAGCTGCGTGGTGGGGCCTGGGGAGCAGCAGCACTGCTGGCCCGAGCCACCAGCTTGAAGGGATGGCTGCTCCACCAGTGCCCTTTTGGGTTTGATCACCTGCATTTTGGTCCATTCCCAGCCCCAGTGATGTGATGGGCATCAGTAGCATCACACTCTGTTTCCCCTTCCCCCAGCAGCCGCTGTCAGCCCTGGGTGTGCTCTGCCTCTCCAGCTGCAGGCAGGGACCAGAGGGCACCTGCTGCTCCACAAATTTGAGAAAGATTAAAAAAAAAGGATATTTAGGGTCCCTTGGCTGTTAGGCTCTGACTCTGCTAGGGGACAGCTTTCCCTCTGCCCCAAACTCTTCCCATTCCCTTGCTCAGCCAGGCAGGGAGCAGCGAGGATAGGCTGTCCGTGCTCCCCATGTCGCACTGACAGAGACGGTGCAGGAAGGTTTTGGAAGGGAAGTGTCCTGGGGGACCCTTGTGTCCCTGCTCTCCCCCAAGCCCTCGGCTCCCCACAGGGCTTAGCAGCCATTTAGACATTTAGACGTCCCCTTTATTTTGAGGGGGTGGTTTGGGATGGCTCTGCGTGGGGATGCTGGGCTGGGATGATGGGGCACTGCGTATGACCGCATCCTGGCAGTGCTCTTGCTATTTAATATCCATCTCCTGCAAAAGCCATTCTGTCCTGAAAGAATTCACCTGGTGGAGCTGGTGGTAGAAGCTGCAATAGGTTCCCATACTGGCAATGCCCTGTGGTGTGCTGCTCTGTACAGAGTTACTGGCACAGCCTTACTCCCTTTTCTTCTCTCTCACCCCCTACTTCAACACAAATTTCAGAAAATTTCTTCTTTTTCTTCTAAGCCCGTCTTTCAGCACTGCGTATGACTTAATTTCTGCTAGCTGCCCCATTATCTCTTTCGTGCCTTCTGACATACATTACTCTGAAATTTAAAAATCTTATTTCATATTAAAGCTAATCTAGAATTTTGATTTAACAAATTGGAGCATGCTCAAGGAAATCAGAGTGAAATATCAGCTTGTTAAGTTTCATATCACCAGCCCTCTGATAGGTATAATGTGGCAATTTCTGGTGAGTGAATTATCAGAAAGTTTTATATGCTGTGTCTAATCACAATTTCTATCAGATAGAAATTACCACCTACTTCCCAAAGGATGGATTTTTTTTTCTTATTATTCTTCTATACAACTGTGAAATTAATTATGCTGTTTAGGGGGGGAGTTTATGAAAAAGACACAGAGGGTGGTTCTTAGGGAATTACCGTACTAACGTTACTTCAGCCATCTAAATAAACACATGGGATTCGTTTCAGAGGGAGGTATAGTCACCAAATGCTCTGATTCTGCATATCAACTCTTTCCCACTTCCAACTCCCATCTTTATTATTTAGCACCAGCTCTCATCTTTATCAGTTTTTTTAAATGCCCTCTTCTGCTCAGCACTTTTGAGACATTTTCCTAAGTGGGTTGTTTTTTCCACTGGCCCTTGTTGAGCTGCATCATTATTCTGCATCTTAACAGCACTCTAATCTTCTTCCTAATTACATGTAATGAGTATTTTGGAGTTGAGAGAAGTACATCAAGACCTAATAATAAAGAAAATGACTAAATCTAGTCTTCCAATTATATTCTGTTAGCTCAGAAGGTTGGCATCTAGTAGATATAAAAATAGGCATTATTAAAATCCTCCAATCTTCCCTTGGTATTTCATCCCTTACCCCACATTGTGTTTCCACAGTCGTCTCAACAGCAGCCTTCCCTGCCCAGGCTGAAGATGAGCAGAGGTAGAGCAGGGCATGAGCATGGAGTCCCGTCTGTGCTGGGGATGGGGCCAACAGACAACCACCTTCGCTGGGACCAGACTTTATCCCTCAGCTGTAAAATTCTGGATCGATTAAACATCCCCATAATATACAGAGGTGCTAAAGGTAGTGATCCTCAGCGTGCAGGAGGCGTGAGGGCAGTTGGCATTTCTTAGGATAAGCATCTCTTTTTTTCATATTGCTTATTGAAAAGAAACAATTTTTGTTCATTCTCTGACTGAAGAGTTTTTGCTCTTATTTTGCTATAATATTAGCACATAGTGTGTTACTTACAACCTCTTTGCAGAAGCTCTGGTTATAGTGTAAATACAGAGAAGATCTTTTATTG
The DNA here is from genome assembly GCA_013400055.1 of Nycticryphes semicollaris. Taxonomy (NCBI): domain Eukaryota; kingdom Metazoa; phylum Chordata; class Aves; order Charadriiformes; family Rostratulidae; genus Nycticryphes; species Nycticryphes semicollaris. The sequence goes on along the minus strand of VXBJ01002653.1, from coordinate 298,772 downwards.
TGACAGCTTTTCCTTCCATCCATTTCAGTCCTTCAGACTTTCTTTCCTGGAGATGCAGCTGTGGGTCAGTACAGAGTGTGCACTGCCATATCTACCACTCGGAACTGGAGAAACTTAGGAGGTTATTAATTCCATATAAAAAATGGAATTTTGAACTGATTTTTGTCCTTTTCCCAGGGCAGGGGGTTGAAGATAGATGGTCTTTAAGGTCCCTTCCAACCCAAGCCATTCCGTGATTCTACATTGAGCCCAAACCCCCAGCATTTGCACTCCAGCTCTCCCAAGGCCAGGAGTTTGGGGTTGGGTTGATGTTCTTCTGATACTGGGATCTAAATGCAAAAATGGTTGATAAGGTTGATGTCACCTACAGGGTTACATTGTCCTCACCTTTTCCCCTGACTTTTGCTTCTCCTCTTCATTTGCGGCCCTCTGCAATGGAGTTGAAATGAAAAGCACCTCCTGGCAGAAAGAGGAGAGCTACAGAAGAAGATTTAAATATTTGATCACGTCCATAAGTCACTATTTTTATGTCTTCGAGAAAGTCTCATTGGCTCATATCCTCACAGCCAGAAATGCAGCATAACGCTGTGCTGCTTTCCCTGGTTCCTACGTTAGACTGGCCTCAGTACCGGCTTGGCATTGATTCATTAAGCTTAAAATTTACCCTTAAACATGAGTCAAGTTGTTTTATCATGTATTGTGGTATTGAAAGCCATTAAGACCTCAAAAGGTCTGACCCAGACCTGCTGAGCTGCCCTCGCTCTTCCCAGAATGAGTCTGCAGATCAGCAGCCCCGTCCACACTCCCTTCCCAGCAGTTTGCTTTCTCTTCCCCACCAAGAGCCCTGTGCTTGGCTTCCATCACCCAGGAGTCCCATCTCGGGGCGGTGAGAGTCATCCCAGCAACCTGCAGACCGTCTGGAAAGTCATTTCCCACAGAAAGTGGTGAGAGAACATGTCCGATTAGAGGTTCTCCCTGGTGAAATGCCATTTTGAAGCAGGAGCGTGACCAGAGCAGGAGATGGCCCATTAGCTGCTCCAGTGGTGGAAATGAAACTTGTTAACTATTCTGCTGTTCCTCACAGAAAAATGGCCCCGAAGCGATTTAACCCAGCTGATCTTTCCTAAAGACAATTATAGGATGCAAATATTTATAAATTGCCCCTTTACTTTATGCCCATTGTTATGTTAAAAGCGATCTCTCTGTTTCCAATAAAGCTCAAACGGATGCTGCCCGTGACCTCTTCTCCGCAGCCGGGCTGGGTCCCATGGGTCCCCCCACCCAGGGAAAGGCTTTCTGTCTGGGTGCCCATTCGGATGCTGCTCCAGCAACATCCCGACCCATTCCTCCTATCGGGCTGGGATACAGGATGCTTTCCCACAGCCCTCCTGCCCATCCCAGGCTCTGCGGTTCCCGGAGGGGTCTCTGCCTTTCCGGAGGAGGGGAGAGAAGTCCGTCCTCTTCCTTAAACTTTTAGTGAGGCACTGGGAAAATGGAACCAAAAAAAACCCCAAAAAGTCCCTTCAAAGCTCCGGGTGTTGAAATGCAATGAAAAACCCGATCATTTACCAACTTCCCATTTCACTGATACCGCCCTCCCCTTTGTGCTGAAGTTCCAGTGGCTTCTGCTCCTGGGCTCTTGGGTGGCTTTTCCTCTGCCTCCTCTGCAAGCCACAAGCAACAAGAGAATATCATTTCTAGTGTATTACCATTCCTGCACTTATTCAAGGACCCATGTGAATACAAATTGTATTTATACACAGGAAAATATAATAAATATAAATTACACAACTAACATATGATGTCATCATAGAGGCATTTTAAGGTCTGCCCTGGGGTACGGAGTGATCCCCTGCCACCCCTGCAGAAACGATGAGGAATTATAAATTGAGAGAAGACATTTGATCCTAAGTGGGCTGTAAATCCCAAATATTTCAAGCAGTGAGATTGCTCACCCCAATTCAGATTTTACACGTTTCACATGTGGTAATTTTTTTTCAGTCTTGTCTTTATATCTCACTTTATCCCAGTGAGACGTCTGGGGCAGGAAAGCCAGTTTGGGCTCTGGGTACTACACTGGAGGTGTTTGTGAAGAGCTGCTTTTGCAGGAACAGACAGCCCTCACCAACAGACACAAAAATCATCCTATGGTCTTCTGTAATGACGATCATCCTCCCCGTTCCTCCCCCAGAGCAGGGAATCGCCAGCTCCAAGTGCCTTGGGGAAAGCAGCCAGGCTGTCAGCGATTAACGGGCTGGGGCTTATCCACGGAGCTGAGTATGGCCCTGGACTTGGAACTGGGCACTTCAGAGCTGGTGTGATTTATATATCCTGTCTGAAATAATGGTTTCAGCAGAAGAAAAGCACCTATTGAAATTGCTGCTGTCACTTCTGCTTCCTGTTTATAAAGCTGGATTCAGTTACACAGATGTCGGTGGTGGCATCGCAAACGTTGCATCTGCACTGGCTTCAGGTAGGGGACAAAATAAGAGAACACGAGCTCTCAAATCACATTTTGGTGCCAATATCTTCCTTAGCAATAAGGGAAAGAAGAAAAACAATTTCAGAAAAACTGCAGTATATAAGCCATGGTTGCTTCCGAAGCAGAACAATTATTGTTGCTATAAAGGAACCCGTGATGCATCATCTGCTCCTTAACAGCTCCTGAGAGAGAAGGAGGGTTATCAGGGGACTCGAGGGGAGCAAATCTCTAACCCCAATCTTTAATAAAGTAGCTGGAAAGAAATCAGGAAATTATACACTTGTAGGGTTGATCTCAATGGTAAATACGAGTCTACAGAAATTAATAAGGGATGAGGTCACACAACAGCTGGAGGAGTTTGAGTTGGTTTTAAAAAAAAAGAAAAATAGACCAGATGCTTTTTCTAATTTATTTTTTTAAAGGAATAAAGCCTTACCTAACAAACGTGTAAGAGTGTTCCCAGCAGCTGCGAGAGGGAAGAAGGGGAGATGAGCAGCGACAGTTACTCGATCAAAAGAGTAACTCAATATTCCTAAAGCTGGCAAAAGGGGGGCTGAGGGGGTCGTGACAGAGGGGGCGAGGGCTCGGAGCCGTGCCGGGGTGTGCACCTCAGCCCTGTGGGGAAACCAGCCCCGGGACACTTGGGTGGACTTTTTTTTTTTTATTTTGGGGGGCTGGGGGGAGGGAAAAACCCACCTCATTGCTTTTCCCACCCCTGCCCACTCCCTGCAGCGGCCACGGGGCGGGGGACAAGGGGCAGCCCCGTGCCCACGGGAACCCCGCACCCCACGTGTGCTGGGAGGCTCCTGCCCTTGCAGACGCCCGGGAGGTTCACACGAGGCCAGGGAGCCGAGGAATAATTGCGTGTACATTTGTGAGGAGCCTCTGGCTGGGGTTCAGCGAGCGCTACGGCCGAGCTGCTGGTTGTACTGGGAGGGTTCCACAGACTGTCCCGCATAGCTGAACCCTTACCCAACACGAGCTCGCCTTTGAGGCTGGAGCCAACTGGTATATACTGGCTCACAGAAGGGTTAGGTCTGGGACCGAGCAGTCCTCCCAGGTTACAGGCAGCACGGATTGCCTCCAGGAGGTACAGGCTGCAGGGAAATGCCGTTGGAGGTGAGCTCCCGTCCGTGCTATGGTTGGGTTCCAGCACTCGCTGGCCCCGGGCGGTACTGGCTGCTTTAGGGGGCCATGGCCAGCCCCCAGCCAGCGCTTGGGGCACCAGAGGCAGTGCAGGGCTGGGGGGATAGCATGTGCCTTGGGCTCAGTGGGAGGCTAGCAGAGACCTGTTGGGTGGCAAGCACTGGTGGGACAGGGTGAGGGCTTGGGAGAGGGCGGGCAGGCAGGGGGGGACAGGGCAGGATGGGCAGGAGGAGAGGGGCTGAGACAAGAGCAGGGTGGTGGATCACCTTGGGTCTTCTGGAAACCCCCCGTTCAGCCAGTGCTTGCAGGACCCTGGAATAAATTAGGACTCCTGCATCGCACAGAGTGGTCTGTGAGACCCATCACTAAGTACTCCAACAGAGAAACCTTCAAAATCACTGGTTATTTCTCAAAATTAAGGGATAGAAATTGCATAAGTAGAAGGTGACTGGACGACATGGTTTCCTTTCCTACAATACCCTGTGAGATGAGGAAAGAGAAATCTCAGTATCTGCAGAAACTGGGTCTGCACTGAGGTAGAAGGAGTGCATTATACTGGGAAGGTGGGTGAAAATGGTGACACTGCCTGCAGCTTGGACACGGTCTGTCAGCGAGGTGCAGCTCTGCTTTCGAACTTGATACTTACCCACGTTCAGTCTCAGGGTGGCCAACTTGCACAATTTTATCAAGAATTTCATGGTCGTGTTTTCCAAGGGCTCAGACGATACATAAATTTCTTTCAGTTCTAATACAACGCGTTGTTCTAACACACCACCTCAGCAGCAGTCGCAGTAAAATACTCGTGACTGGGAAACGCATCAGAGAAGAAATTGCGGCGCGTTTTCACAGCTGGGTGGTCTGGCCGTAGGACACCGTCGTGCCCCGCAGAGTGAGGCCATCCTGCAGCTCAACGCATTTTCCACGGAGAACTTCTGGTGAACTTTTAGAGCTGAGCTAATCCTGAATGGGTGTGAGCAAGCTCTGTCCGCGGGAGTCAGATTTTATAAGCCACGGGTTTCCTTCTAGCAGAGTTTCTTGACCTTTCTCTGTGGAAGGACCATCTGACTGCTTTTGGGGGAAAAATGTGGGTCTCTATTGTTTCGCTACTGAAAGCAGCAGGATAAGTAAATTAAGTTTTCAGCATTCAGCGAACAAAATGTTGTTGTTTTGAAGAATCATAACAGTACTGTGGTAATTGCAAAGGCTGTAATTAGTCACCGAGAACCGCTGGAAACCAGCACCTGAGACTCCATGTGTGCAGGCACCAACACGCATCTGCCAACCTGCCGGTCTGTGCCTCAGGAAAACAAAAAAGTGCTGTTTTTCAACTCATTTCTGACGCCTTATAGACTTTTGCAAAACACTGGTATTTAGGGAAGGGGCTTTTTGTTTCTGGTTTTGCTCAGCTGTTTATCTGCTTTCTGTTGGTTAGCTTTGACCAGCCAGCCCGCCGTGTGCTGCCTGCTTTCAGGGTCCCTCTGTACCAACTAATTAGTGAATATTCAAATCGATTAGCTGGAAACTCGTACTGTCGGGCTCTTTGTCACCACCTCAGCGTGCTTGGTCTGCACATATTCAACTTCTCGAGGGGGGAACTGACAGCCGGGGAACCCAGCTGGGCCTGAAATGCCGCCGGTTTCTCGTGTCAACGCTCACGACCAAGTAGAAAAGTGTTTTTTCAGCTCTACTTTCCCCCGTTCATGCAACACAACTGGAAACCATTGGCGTGTTGGTTACCCCTCCGTGGGCTCTCTCTAAGTGTCAGACACGGCACTCCAGTACTGGATCCTTCTGCACGACTGTGCCCGAGCCCCGCCGTGCCCTGTGCACGTACACGGGAATGAGTCCCTTTGCGTTAGAATTTCTCATCACAAACAGGATGTTTGCAGATACTTCTTTCAACATTACCTTTCGTAACCAAACTTGTGATTTTAGTCTTCCTTGCTTTGCGTTCTTTGCTCCCCACCCCTGTTAATTTATGCAAAGAGGAGGAAAAAAAGGAAAAAATCCCAACGTTTGATCAATCACCTGAAGATTTCAAACCAGTACAACTTTTGAAGCTTATACAAAGACACTTATTTAAGATTTTTACCATTTTTCTTTCCATTAAAAAGCTGAGATACAGATGTGTGTCTAACCCACTCACTACAGTCTTTCGTGTCTCGTTCCGTGTTTGATTTTTATTTTTATCTCCGCTTTTATTCTTTCTCCTCTTTATTAAATAATGACAATTTGAAACATTTTTTTTAAATTCGTTGCCAGTTTATTAAATCATAACTCAAATTTTTTATAGTTAGGCTATAGTGTGCACGGCCATAAATAAATACATTTGTTTAATTAGCATCTAAAGGTGTCCTCTCCAAACAGATTTCCTTAGAGTCATTTACTAACTTTACTGCTAACTGACTTGCCGAAGTCATTCTTTCTTTCTTTGGGAGAAAAACAGTGAAAGAAGAAATACTGAAGAGTCATTTATTTCCAATGACATCATCTATTTTTGCTAAATCAGTAACAGGTCACACTGGCTCAAGAAGAGCTCTCCTTATACTTTGAGTCAAAATGAATCTTAGCTGTGAAAAGTAGTATGATTTGGAAATGTCATTAAAAATAAATAGAGAGGCAGGCAGAGGTTCAGTCCGGAGCCGCAGTTCATACCACTTCGTGTGGCTGCAAATGCATTTTTTTCTCCACCATTCTTGAGAATATTGAAGAAGTCAGGAATTATTACAGTAGTGTCCCTGTCATTCTGAATAATACATGAACAAAATTAGTTACTCTTCATTCAGATTGAAGCAATTATTTCATGTCTCCTTGCATGAGGCCATGTGCAACCTATTTCTGAGCGCTGCAGACGGGGCCTTAAAGGATGGGGAAAGAGCAGCTGGGACTAATTGGAATTATGGTTGACTTGATTCACTGCCTTTATTTATTTATTTGCATGTGTGCAGGGAGGGGAGTAGAGTTTAATTTAGTATGCAAAACATTTAAAGGGAAAAGAGCCGTAGCAATTCTGTGTGTAAGCTTTGCCGGTTTAATTAACCTTTCAGCATGAAGCCCATCCAGCGCTGTGCTCGGCAGCTTATCACCTTATTAATACCAGCCGCTTGCTTTGTGCAGTATCTGTCCTCTCCACACCTGCAAAACCCAGCTCCGCAGCCCCAGCTCCACGAGGCACTAACGCAGCAAACCCATCCAGGTACTTCTCTGGTGCGTTTCCCAGTCACGGATTTTACTGCAACTGCTGCTGAGGTGGTGTATTAAAACTGAAAGAAATTTATGTATCGTCTGAGCCCTTGGAAAACACGACCATGAAATTCTTGATAAAATCGCGTGAGTTGGCCACCCTGAGACTAAACGTGGAGTCAGCTCTATTCATTAAAGATGCACATTTTCTAAGATAAGTAACCAGATTTCATGTCCTCCATGGTCGGAGGAGAAATTGCCCACCTCCCTGCTCTCCTGTGGCACGGCGTTAGATGGCAACCTCTGTTGAGTAAGAGCTCTATCTTCTAGCCCTTGCCCAGCAGCAAGAGCGCTATTTTCAGAGAAAAGCCGTTTCTTAGGAAATTGAAACTATTGCACTATTTATTCATCTGCATCTAATCGGTCAATGGCAGAAGGGTTCAGCTGTGGAAACGCTCAGGTGTCTCAGGCTGATGACCAGAAGGGGTGGTGTGGGTGCCTTGGTGCCCCTCAACACCCAAAGAGGCTTTGGGAGGGTGATGGGTCGGACCCCACTCTTGGGCACCAGGCAGGAGAGTGGGAAAATTGCTGACAACCTTGTGCAAAGTGTCTGAAATCCAGCACATTTCCATAAAATGCTTTGAGTTTGGTCAAGTGAAGTGGCATTTTCTGGCAAAACCCCCTTTTTTCTCTGAAGCCCCACAGCCTGTGGCACTCAGGACCCCTGAGCCCTTGACACAGCGAAGGCGGTTTTGACTTGGAGCCCATCACTGTGGTATCTGAACGTGGATATTTACGTCTGGGAACCAGTCCCTGTATTTTGAGAGTAGGAAAATGACACTTGGCTACATGGTGGGAGAGTGCAGAGGGTTCGTGTTTACAGGATGTTTCAGAAATGCTGTAGCCTCCCCTCTATAAATAGGTACAAAACCTATTAATGCTGAGGTCTGTTCTGCACGGAGCCCACACTCATTTCGGGACACAGTGGGTTAACGTGGTGGTTTTTCTGCCCTACTTTATTTTATTTCTGTTTTAAGATGTGGCAGGATGCTGCTGAAAATGTATAACTCAGCTCACTGGAAAGAATCCTGTGAGTTGCAGGGAATAAATGCAGAGCAGGGAGTATAAAATATATGTGCTTTTTAATATTTATTCATCTATTAAAAAGTCAATACGGTGGCTGAGATGAATGCTAAAAACTTTAATTAAAAACAAAACAACAATGCTCTCTTTCAGTTGCCGTAGCAGCAGAGAAAATGTAGGTAAACATCCTTCTTTCTGAAAAATGGTCTTGTTCCCAGCAAATCCTATAACCTCCCTTTCCCAATATAAATGTATCATTCTGCTGAAGTGAACCATAAAATGACACTGGTGCAAAACCCTCCAAAGTCAACACCAGTCTTTTTTGCTGATCTTGCTGAACCCCGGAGCAGTAGGTGGAAAATTATCTCCGTTTATTAATTAGTTGGAAGAAAATTAATCATCTCCTTCTGATGCGTGAAATTTTTAATACGAATTTCTCCTCCCCTGGGAGGTGTGTGGCGGGGCCTGGGAGGGGGGAGGGGGGGCCATGGCTGCGTGCTCCCACGTAGGCGATGGGCAGGAGGAGCTTCCCCCGGCTCAGCTGGGCTCTGCTCAGCCTTTGCCCTCTCCTGCCGCAGGGACAGAGGCACGAGAACCCTCCTTTGCCTACAAAGGCAAGAATTGTAAACCTCGCTGTGTTGCAACAAGTCAATGGAATAAGGGTACACTTAATCCTTTTTACAAAAAAAACCCACATTTCATCAAATACTAATACTAATTACACAGTTCAGGATGAAGAGTACCACCAAGCATCATCTGCTCCTTTGATTTCCACTTCTTAGTGGCCTCTCCCAAGTCGACACTGGTGGTCTCAGTGTCTCACCACGAAGTGGGGATCAGGTGCTGGAGTGAGGGGGACGTGGGGCAGCAGCTGCACTGAGGATGGGCACAGATGGACAGTGGTGACACCAGGACATGAGTGTTTCCGGCTGCACATCTCCCACCCGTCCCAGTGTGGAGCTGCCTCAGTGCACACATGCTGGATGCTGTTGAAATGAAGCTAAAGCAGAGGGTGGGCTCCAGGAGTGACTGGTGTTCACCCACAAGCTGATGGGAGACAGGTCCCAGGGGACACGCTGAGGGGATCACCCATCTGCAGGATGGGCGCTGTGTGCTGGGAACTAGGTAGTAGTGCTGACTAGAATCATGGAATTGGGTGGGAAGGGACCTTAAAGCCCCCCAGTGCCAACCCCCTGCCCTGGGCAGGGACACCTCCCACCACACCAGGTTGCTCCAAGTCCCCTCCAACCTGGCCTTGAACCCCTCCAGGGATGGGGCAGCCACAGCTTCTCTGGGCAACCTGGGCCAGGCTCTCACCACCCTCACACCAAACAAGCTCTTCCCCACATCTCACATCAATCTCCCGTCTTTCAGTGTCAAACCCTTCCCTCTCCTCCCATGGCTCCCATTCCTCATCCAGAGTCCCTCCCCAGCTTTCCTGGAGCCCCTTTAGGGACTGGAATGCTGCCATATAGATTATATATAAACATTTGTATATATGTATGCTATTCCGAATATTAGCTCCACTAAAACTTCTAGCAGTCTGTCCGTCATCTTTGGGCCTGGGCATGGGTAAGCTGACCCACCCCTGAAAGGGCAGAGCATAACTCACATCAAAATTTGAAGGATGCTTTGTTAGCCATTGAGAAGACCTGAGCTCCTGAGCTCTTACGCTGGTCTTCAGAATTAGAAACCATTACTGAGGAGTTTTATGAAAACCAACTCAACCTTGACTGTTCGTAAATATGGCCTGACACTTCCCTCTCTGCCTTCGCATAGCGGGCATGCTTTTAAATAGTCCAGCTTTATATAAAGGCTCACTGTTATAAAAAATCATTTACATTGGTTCCTTTCCCAAATACATTAATTACAACCTCAATAAGCATACGGTATTTGCATTTCCACTTACAACGATGTGTTTCTAAGAGAAAGCGCTAGAATAGCTGGAGTACTTTATTCCACCCATAGACCTTGGCATTTCCCAGCTCCACTGGGCCTTCCTTATGGAAAAATCAGAGTTCCAAAATCAGTTTTCCTTTCCAAGATAAGACAATACAAATCAAATAGCTAATACAATACTAATTTCACTCAGGATGTTGGCAACCAGAATAATTAGGCTTGAGGTTGCATCAAATGGTTAGCAGGTAAAATATGTACTTGCTCATTTTACCTTCAAGTCTTGAAGGAATGTGCACTTAACTTTACCTTCTTCATTTACTTGTCAGCTCTATTTATTAAAGATGCACATTTTCTAAGATAAGTAACAAGATTTCATGTCTGTATTATAACTGGGAAAATGTAAAGGGTACAGGTGCCATTTAGCATCTCTATTCAAATTACTTGTATTTTCAGGCAGTTATTCAGAAGGGGCATTTTCAGGAGTATCCGAGTCACTGCACATTCATGCCTCCCTTGTAATAAGGTTTCAAAGACAGTAAGCCTTCTGCCTTCCGCAGGCAGCAGAAACCTGGTGAGGTAAAGTGAAAAAAACCAATATACAGCTCAGTTTTGTGTCTTGTTCTTCATGAAAGAAGAGAAAATGGGGGCCGTGACGCTCTGATCACTCACCCCCGGGTTTATTCCCAAGCCCCAGTTCCCCAACACAGATCCGCAAGGGTGCGTTCCCCTCTGCCAGGCTACGGGAACCAGCGTTGGGGTTTCTGCCCCATCACCCCCAAACCAGCAGGGGTTCAGGGGGTGGCTGGGAGTGACCCTGTGGGGGTGGCAGTCCCTCAGGATGGGCTCAGGCTGTGGGGCTGTGACCCCTCTGTACGCAGGTGGTTACTATCCAGATTTTGGCTTGGGGTGGGAATAAAAAAAAAAGCAAATGTTATCACAAACTATGATATCATTTAGTCAGAGACCAAGTATTTTCTGACTAAAAAAGTCTGGTTTGGGTTTTTTCCTTGCTGAGTAAACCTGAAGAACTCAGAGGCACTGGATCAAGGGACCACTGACAGGGGCATTTCTGAATGACACCCTCAATCCTCCTCCAGAGTCAAGGCACCTTTGCAGGAGACAGCCATGGAGCCAGACAAAGAACTGCATTTCCCCTTTAGATTGGGCTGGATGTGGCAGGAAAACTGAACTTCACGCTCCCAAAGTGCCTATTCCAGAAGTGCAGGGGGTGTGAGTTCAGGCAGGCGCTGGGTGCAAGCGCTGCGTGGGCAGAGAAAGGCACCGTGGAGAGAGCACGGCTCTGAAGCCCACCCCTGTGGGACCCCTGGATCCTTGGCCATCAGCTCTCCAGGGACCGGGGTCACAGTCCCCCAGGGCCAGGCATCGCGCTTTCTTAGGGTGCTCCACAGTCACTTTGGCCCTTGTTTTCGGGAGCTCGATAAGCGCCACGGGCAGCTCAGAATCAGCGGGGAATGAGAGGCCGCACGTTTCCCTGGTGGGTTCTTTTCCTTTCGATGTTATGAGCTGGTGAAACGGTGCTGAAATGAGTTTTGGGGCGAAGCAGCTTTGCTAATGTTTCTTACTGGACTGTCTGAGGAATTGATTTTGCAGGCAAAGCTTGATGGCTCTTTTTTTCAAGAGAAATGAAGATGTTCACAATCCAACTCTTCGCTAAAGGATAATTATAATGAAGCTGTTTGTGGTAGCAAACGGCTGCTGTTTACTGTCCCTCACAGTCAAGTAGATGATGTTTTTTAGCTTTTATTAAGGTCTTTCATGCGGTTCAATTACCACAAATGCATGATGATCAGAAATAAGGAATATCAAAGGAAAAATAGATGGAATAACAGGCCCCTAAAATTATGCAAATAACTGATTGAGGAGTGTGGTAAAGACAATTTTTTTTTTTCATTTGAATATACTGAATAGTTATATTTGCAAAACTATAGCATCTCTTGGGGCTTTTCTAACATTGTGGTTTGTATGTGCTACACTCATGCATAACTAGCTGTCTGCATGCCAGGAACATGTTTTTTTTTCCTTTACAAATGACAAGATTTTTATTTCACACCATAGTTATATCAATATTCCAGTCTCCCGAGATCCTCTTAATGTGATGACAATTGTGATATTAGTTCAGGCTGTTAATCCCAGGGCTCCTATATTTTAGCATTTCCCCAATATCACCAGAATTATATTCTTTCAAGAATATATTGTGGTGTTTATCTTCATATGTGTCACATAAATAATGCTGATGAGCTTCCAGGCAATAGTTAGAATAAGTTTTCAGGGAGGTGTGAAGGGCTGAATGGGATTCGTGTGGGCATCCTGCAGTCAGATGAGAGCAGGCAGTTTCCAAGGAAAGCAGCACTCTGTTTCTTTTACTTTTTTCATTGTTCTAATGGCTATTAAGAGTAAATTCTGATTATAAATACATGTTTTGCCTATAAGAAAAATATTGCCCCAGTGTAAGCATCCACAGATGCTCCATCTCAGTGGTAGATGCTAATTCCTCTCCAGGAGCAATGGAAGGTCCCTGTCCTGAGGAAGGAAACACAGCAGTAATGGCAGAGGTGAAGGTAATCAAGGAGTAATCACAGGCCTGGGAAGGGCAGCTGAAGAAAATTGAGCATTAGGCTTGGGTTTAAAAGGATTGAGGAGGTGATGTGGCTCAGGGTTGGGGAAGTTTTTTGGTAGAAGGGGATGGAGGGGTTTGAGTACAAGAAGGATTTACAGCCAGGGGCATGAAGAACTAGAGGAAACAGCTAATTGGGAAAACAAGGTAAAGTATTTGTGTGCTGAACAGTAGAAAGCTCAGGCCCTAGAGCCACCCCCCAGTGTAAGTTTATTTAAGCTTTCTATAAGGCAATTTAAGAAGGGTGTCTTTTTTTTTTTTTTTGATAAACCCAAAGCTGCTTGGTCATAACCTGTCTCTGTTGCATGCTTCTAGGAGTCTGGAGAACAAACTTGGGTTTGCATTGTCAAATGCACAAAAACTGTTTCCTACTAGCAAGTGTGTTTCTAGCCTGTTTTCTAAATGTCTCTTTCGGATCTGCAAGATATGAAGGAAATAAAGTGAGTATCAGTGCCAGCTGATCTGCTGTGCTGATGGCTGTGCCTCTCTGGGTGCAAAGCCAAAGGCCTGGGATAGGACCCAACTAGCAGGTAAGAGGCACTAAAAAGGAGAAATTGGATTTGTGCATGAGGGAATCACTCTCAGATAACTTCTGTGTAAGTGCTGTTCCTTAGGGCCAGTGTAACAGAGCAGAGCTGGTGGTTGTGTTTCTTGTGGGCTGCTGAAGGGGCTGCTGGTGTCTGTCCTGAGTGAGTCCCAGGTCAAGGCAGGCAAACAAAAGTGTTCAGAGGTGATTTTTGTCTCTGTTAAGGGCCTCAGGGAAAGGAAATGTGTGATGCTTCTTGCCGTCTCCAAGTCAATAGCTCAAGTGGAAAATCCTTGCTGAATTGTAGCTCCTCAAGTGAAAATGGTTTTGGTATCTGCCCATGGATACATGGGCAAAGCAAAGCCATCCAAGTGCTGTCAGACACGGGAGTTACTGTGGTGGGGTGTGTGTTGTGGTTTGGTTTTGTGCTGCTTTTGGGTTTATATTTGTTTTGGTTTTCCTCTTTTTAAAAAAAAAAGGGTGTCCATGAATACTTCATATGCATATTAGAGCCTGCTCAAGGTGAGTTTGTGCTTGGTGAAGCTGAGCCATGAACAGAGGCTGAAGAATTATCTGTGCATTTCTTTCTCATGCCAAGGACTATGATTTACCAGATAAAGTGGTGTTGCCTTAAGCTCTCTGAATAATCTCACTCTTCTGTTCCGGTATTTAATTAGCCTAATTTTTTTCCCTTCAGGCAGAGTATAGAGACTTAGATCTGAATATAACTTTAGAAATATTATACATAACTCTAGGAATAACACTACTGAATCTGTTAAAAGGCTGTGCTGTTCCATAATTCCTCTGTACTTCTGGGAACGTCACAGCCACATCACAAATTTGGCAATAATTGAGGAAGAACAGAGTAGACATCACAGTGTGTAGGAAAATGAGAGCCAACACATACTACTGTCAGCTCATGCTATCTTTGCTTTCTGGCTTAGAATAACTTATTAGTTGCTATTTAGCACAAATGAGGGACTGTCCCTGTAGGATGGTGCCAGCAGTGGGTGTCTGGGCAGAGCGGAGTGGATGGGAGATGGCACTGCCCTCCGGTGCCGCTTTGGGTGCTCCTAAACCAGGGTGGTGGTTCCAGGCTTAGTAACTTGAGATAGACTTTTTGTTTTCTCCTAAAAACCTGGAAAAGGGCCTTTAAGCAGACATGTGCTTGCAGTGTCATCTGTGGCAGCCTCCCATGGCTGCTGTTGTGAGCAGAGCTGTGTCCTCCTGTTCTTGAGGGAACAGCCATGTGAGGGCTTTGCCTGGTGCCTTTGGCTCTCGGGATGAGAGACAACACGATGAGCTTGTTCCCTATTAATCCTCTATTTCCCACTTATAATTTCACAGGCTTGCTGACTGCTGCCCAGCAATCTCTCTTGTAGCCTGAAGTCATAATCTACCCAGTCATTACTCATACAGAAGCTGTTTCCTACCTTGGCTCATCTCTTTCCTCTCCCTTGTAGTGATCAAGTGAAATACTGAGCTACTCTCCTGGACAGACAGCACCATGGAGGAGTTGATTATGTCACTTTTCCAGAGCAGGAGTGCCTGTCCTTTGTGCTGGGTAGCAGCCTTGCAGAGTTGAAAAGTACTTTAAAAATATGTATGTAGAGAGGATAGGATTTTATCCCCCATATTGCTGCTGAGGTTCTGTCAGTCAGTCAAAAACCTAAAATACTTGGAAGAGTGTGTTAATCATTCAATACTGGTCATGCCTGGGGTGGGAGGGGGCTGCCCAGTGTTCCTTGACTGGGATCTGCTGACCCTGGCAGGTCTGGGTGCCCTCTGCTGTGGAGAAGCAGCACCGAGTTTCCACCTGGTGATGAGGGTCTGGTTGCAGACACCGCTCTGAGCCAGAGTGCATGAAGAAACCCCCTTCCTTGCATTTGTGCTGAAAAGAGACAGTGGGTTCCTGCCCAGCTGAGAACTGGGGGTTTCAATACAGGACTCCATCTCCTTATCTTAGAGAGAGGATCTGTTACTTGCTGAGGGATATTAATTGTTTAGTGTAAATAAGTTAAGTTTTAATTAGAATAAATTACTTGGGTTTATAATACGATGTATCACCACCAGAATGGTGGTACAGTAGAAGCCCTTTGTGTGCAGCAAAAGCTTGCAGAGCTCTTTGGGAACCGCACATGTGGCCCTGCGCTTGCTTTGTCAAGGAATTTAAACATGTAATCTTGACATGTAAATATTTCCTGAATAAATAAAATTCCTTCCAAAATGACCTCACCCCTTGGCAGAGGGGAGCCTCTATACTGTACATCTTCCAGAGAGCTTCATCTGTGCTGGCCTTGGGGCCGTGGAGCCCCTGTAAATCCCACAGGGATGCGGGATGGGTTGGGGGGGGTCTGGAGAGTGTCACCAATGCCATGCTCACTATCTTTGGCCTTAAAGTATCTTTTCCTATCTTAATCCTGCTCTCCTCATGGGTCTGTGCTGCCTCTGAGCCCAACCATGTATAGTCAAAGGTGAGAGAGTAGGAACTGAGCATCACTGATTTTTGTGGGCCATAAAGCCATTAGATTTTAGAGGTTTTTGTAACATCCTGTATTCTGGATAACTAGGGCTGGAAGTAGCTTTGACTCCAGTTTCTGGAGCAGGCTGTTATTGGAGTACTAGGTGTTATTGTTGCCACTGGCCTGACCTTCCAAACCTCTTGGGGTTTTTTTCCTCTGTTAATTTTTTTGGAGTTTACCTCCTGGGTGAGTGCCTGCCTCTGCAGCATCTGCCAGCTCCTGCAGAGCACCTCATCTGTCAGCAAAGGCTTTGAGGGAAGGGAGAGTATTTCCCCTTCCAAACCCAAGGTGGATAATCCCTGGCAGAAAGGAGATCACTCCACACATGGTAGACAAAAAAAAAAAAAAGTTACATGGCAACCCTCTTTTACTGCCAAAAGATGTGTTTTCTGCTCCTGTATCTGAGAACTTTTACCCTGGATCTTTCTTCAGTTCATTTCCTCACCCAATTTTGACTTTTTCTCATCACACCAGCTGTGGGGCACTACTAGTGTGGCTGTACAGAGTCACTTTGCTTTGCAATTACATCTGGTATCTGCAATCAATTTCTAGGTTTAAGCTTTGAAAGCTGGGCTGAGCAAAGCACAGGCTACTCCTGGAGATTTTACATTTTTAACTTTTTTTTTTTTTTTCAGTTACCTTCAGTGAATTTTTTGTTGCCCAGAGGAAGATGGGGGAGCCTGGGGGAGGTATGATGAAGTTTCTGCTCCCCCATCCCCTGAGGAGGTGAATGGATGAGGGTGTTGGTGTGCAATTCCATCAAGGTGATCATCTCTGCCTTCATAAAGGACTAGTTTTCTCTCTGCTTGTCTAAAGTTATAAAATTGGTAAGAAACTCAAGTAATTTCATTAAGTCTGAGAAGAACACAAAGAGTTCCTTCCAAGGGTGTCTCTTTTAAAAGGGTGATTTCTAAAATCAGTTTCATTTCTTAGCCAATTTATTACTCATCCAGCTGTGCTGAGCCCTAACCCTGTTATCAAAATACTGTATTTGCTGGAGTTGAGTAGTACTGGCTAGAACACAAAAATGTCATTTTCTGGATAATTTTAAGAATTTGGAATTTTTCAGTGTCTGTTGAACACAACAGTATGGTTTTAAAAAAAAAAAAATAAAAATGTGAGTAGTGGATGTGCATGGACATCCCCAGTAAGAGCATCACAGGTCTGTGCCACATCTCCATGGGATGGAGAATCCTGTGTCCTGCTGGATGTTTGAAAGCTCAGTTTATTCCAACAGAAAAGCCTTTTGCTGTGAAAGTCTGAGGCAGGACAGCACCCTCACACCTGATTTTTTTGCGGTACCAAGGGGGAAGGAAAGCCCTCATCTCAGGCTGTGTTTGCTTGTAAGTCAGTGCAGCTCTTCAGCTGCAGGAGTAGTCAGGCATTTGAAAGGCTGTGCTACACTCTCTTCTGATTATTTGCTGGAACAGCTTGTGCTCTGTAAACCAGGGTATTTACCTAATTGCTGGGAGGAATCAGCTCATTCCTGGGAGTGATGAGTTGGAAGAGCAATAGGGATGAGCGTCTTGGGTTCTGGTCTGAAGGGGCTGGTGAAGGAGCCCGTGAGGCTGCCGGGTGCTTGGTCCCACACAGCTGGGCTGCCCATGCTCTCTTGCGGGGAGAGGATTGGTGTGGGGGCCACCCCAAAAATGGCACTGTGCCCCCGCCAAGGCTTGTCTTGGGGCTGACCCACCCTTTCTGTTATCTCTGGCACCTGGGGTTGATCCCCTTGGGCCCCCTCTTCTGAAACCTGGTGGGATCAGTCAGAAATGCAACTGTTTGGTAAAATATGTATTTTTTAATATATACTATCTCATATAAATGTGCATTTAGATACATAAAAATACTAAAAGATAAAGTAGCTGACTCATTTCTCTGTTGGAAAGTAGATGTTAGATAATTTTAAAGGAGAGGAGTCTCCTTTAAAATTTAACTATATAAAGCTCATTCCTGCTACTCGGGTGATTGCTCTGAGGAGCAGATGGAGCAGGCAGAAGAAATGCCATCAGCAGACTTGGTCAGAGGACAGGCTGGGTGCCCTCTACAGAGGCAGTGCCAAGGGAGGTGGGGGATCATCCAGAAAAGCCCTTATTCATAAGTAAAGGTGCCCCGAGAGGACAGCTGGGTCAGCAGGGTTTGCAAACCACTTGAACTGGGCTGTAATTTTTGTAATTTGGTGAAACTCCTTTTAGAGCATTGAATGAGGCAGGACATCCCAAAACAAGCCCCAGGAACTGCCTGGTTTAACCCTTGGTGGGCTGGGGGAGGCAGGACCCTCCTACAGGATGGCACCTGATGCCCAGACACAAACCCTGGTCCCACCAGTCTCCTCCCAGCCCTGGTGTCACTTGCTCTTCCCCTGGATGCAAATCCACCTTCTTTTCTTCAGCTGCTCTGATGGAGGAAGCTCTTGCTGCTGGAGGATGGTTGTGTTGGAGGGAGTTGTGCAATCATGTTGCCCAGAGCCTGAGCTCACTGGCTCCTCGTCTCTTTGAGCCGTGGAGTATTCACTTCTGCTACGTGATCCCAGCCCCATTTGAGAAAAATAGGACATGGCATGCCATATGTGAAAGATTAGGACAATAAAATGTTTATCTCCCCCCTTGGCTGGTTGCAAGCATTAGAAATGAGGACATTTAATAACTCCTTATCAATTTTTTTTAACTGTTAAAACATTGTTTTTCTGACCATTTTTGCTGTGAGTAGGTACTTTCAACCTATTCATCAAAAACTGAAGTTTCAGTTTTGTTAGTACAAAAGCAATAACCCATTCACTAATTGAGTAGAAGAGTTCTCCTGAATCAAGAAAAAATTCCACTTCAGTTAAAACTCGGAACTGAGAACTGGCATGTAGTTACTGTAAAGCCTTTGGTGCTCAGAGACCGTGTTCTCCTCTGAAAGTCCGTGTTAAAAACCTGTCCTCCACTTGCCAGCAGCTCCTTCAGGAAATTCCCTCCCCCCTTTTTTTTTTATCAGCTGTTTTAATGAAACAGCTCAATTTAGGAACAAGTGAAATCCCTGTGAAAGGGTTCCTAGGAGCTTTGGCCAGAACATGGTGAGGGCCAAGGGTGCGAATGGAGATGGATCTGAGCTTTGCTTGACTTTTACTGATGCTTCAGAGAGGAAATGGCAAATACTTGCTGGTGCTGGGAGGAGACGTGGCAGTACAAAGCAGCCTGTGATGGCCAGGACCCCTGAACACCTCGCTGCTCCCCACGCTGAGCTTTGCCATAGAGAAGGGCTTGTGCAGTTTGAGCACTCCTATCTGCACTAACTGTCAGTGTTAGTTTAGGGAAAGGCCTTAAGTACTGAAAAAAACCAAGGCAAACCACACACCAAAACCCCCCCTCATTATTAATTGTCATTTTGGCACCCCAGAGTAATTTCACACTTTTATTTTTTTTTAACATGATGACCACTTCACTGTGTGATTCATAGGGTTTACCAATGGTTTCTTAAGAAGTACTTGGACTTGCAGAGATAATAGCAGCTGAGAGGAGCATCTCTGCCTCCCCTGCTCCCACGGTTGGGTGAAGCAGCTTTGCTGCTGCTGCACTTTGGTTTTCCAGGGGCCTGTGGGTGCAGGACCTGGGGCTCCCCCAGCATTGCACCACTTGGGTGCTGCCGTGTGGGTTGGGTCTGGGGTCTGGGGTGCCCTGGGTTTTCCTGTCCTGAGGCAAGACAAGTGCCCCCCAGCATCTTCCCTCGCCCTCGTGGCTAATCTCCACCTTGAGCTCTGAAGGGGATGGTAAGGATAGAGCTGGAGTTTCAGGTTGCCGTTGGCAATGGCTTTTGGTGTTTCCCTTTATTGTAGTTTTATTTCCATTACATTTAGGCTTGATTTTTGGATGGAATAAAACAGATGCATTTTTAGTGCTTCTCTGCCTTATCACTGAAACTGATTGCAAACTGATGTTGAAGATGTGCCGGTTACTTGCTGGGAGGAAAAACCCTGAGGGCTGATGGGCAGGGCTGGTACCAAGGGCTGCTGCANTTGGGCGCAGGGAGGGGGGGGGGGGGGGTGATGACAGTGATTTACTTGGTGGGGAGAAGCCCCTTTGGCAGGCACTGACTGCTGCTTCCTGGCCGGGGGCTGGGGGAGACAGCCCCGTCCCAGCTGTGGGCACCAAG
The DNA here is from genome assembly GCA_013400055.1 of Nycticryphes semicollaris. Classification (NCBI taxonomy): domain Eukaryota; kingdom Metazoa; phylum Chordata; class Aves; order Charadriiformes; family Rostratulidae; genus Nycticryphes; species Nycticryphes semicollaris. Next base: position 279,165 of record VXBJ01002653.1, on the reverse strand, counting down.
GAGCAGCTCAATGCTGGGAGGGAACTTCTGCAAAGCTCTTTACCTACAGTCTGTTAATCTGCAGGGACTACAGAGACCTACTTAATTGTATTTAAGCCCATCCATACGTGAATGTTTGCTCAAATATTTCTGGATGTTCCTTAAAATACTCCTGCAGAACACAAGCCCTGCTTTCTTTAGGCCTTCCCAACAATACGTGCTGTGGCGGTCGTCTCCCAGCTATTGTTCTGCAGCTTTCCCCCCTCTCAGCTAATTATTGCAGTTCTTAAATGATGCATTTGGTATTGAATTATATATTTTTTTTAAAAAGTTCTTATGCTTGTTTTAGCTGGAAATATGTTCTGGCCTGACCTGTAATTCCCTCTGCAGCCTCGTTGGAGTCAGGTAACCTATACAAAAGTATTAAGTCAATAAAATTGTACTATAAGTCACTGCAGATTTAGAGATTTAATTTTTTTTAAATGAATAGCTATCCCAGGTAGCCAGAAATAATTTCAAAAAATTCCAGGCCCTAATTAAGAAAAATCATTTAAGAATATCCTGGGATTTAAAAGTATGCCAAGGGCTTTGCCATGCTCTGGGCCAAAATAAGCAGGTACCTGCGTGCCCCCTGCGAGGGGTCTGGGATCCTGACCTTCCCCTTGGCTCCTGCGGGGGCAGCCGGAGTGGGATCAGCGTGAAATAACTCAGGTCAGCATTAATTGAGTGAGATGGCTTTTCCTGCCAGCAGGAAGCAGGCAGGGAACACGTAGGGCTGGGGCTGTGGGGCGATGACCCTCCAACGTAATTAGCTGTGACTGGGAAATAGAGAATCCCTCCCTGCATGTGGTCCCAGCCACCCCCCCAGGGGCTCCCCGTGGTAACGACATCCCTGCGCAGATTTTACAAACTTTGTAGCCAAAATAGAAAAGTGGTCAAAATGGGAACAAAAAACAAGCAAACCACCCCACCCCACACCACCACCAATAAAAATCACCGGAGCGAGTCTCAATTACAGCAATTCCTGGTTTGGTTTGCAGTCGGGTTTCCTGATGTGATGAATGTTTCCCATTTAAACCTTCTAATGTGCTCGATCTTTTCACAAGTCAACTGTAAACTACTGCAGCAAATCTGTGCCCATCCACTGACCACTGGGGTGGCAGCAGCCCTGCAGAGCTGGGGGGGCAGTGGGGAGAAGATGGGTGGAAGAGGATGCTGTGGCAGGAGGCGATGCAGTGACCAATGCAGGGTCACCCCCCACAATCGGTGGGGTGAGAATTGGTGATTATGAGCCAACGCTCCCATTCAGATTTGGGGTTTGGGCCTGGGGTCGCTGCCTGCTTGGCAGAAGGCAGTTGTGACAGAAAAACATACCAACTACAGGAGGAAGTTCATAGAATCGTAGAATTGTCTGGGTTGGAAGGGACTTTTCAGATCATCGAGTCCAAGCATCTCCTGCCCAGGGTGGGAAGGAGGGTTCTGCTGGCCCTGGAAGTGCCTGGGGTTACAACCAGACCTGAAACCCCAGGGAATTTCTTCACAGCTTTCCCCAAAACCACGGTGCAAAACACGAGGTGAGGGAGCTGTGCTGGATGCAGGGGAGGGGCCGTGTCCCATGGGGATATGGGGACATGGAGGGGACCTGCCACTTCGCCAAACCACTTTTCCCTTGTGCAGATTAGATTCAGGAGACCCAGGTTAATCTGCATTTATAGAACATGCCTTCTGTCAGGTTTTATTTTCAGTGTATGTATATACATATATATGTTCACACAGGATACAGTCTGCTCAGATTTCTTCTGCTGGTCGTGTCAGCGCGATCCCCTCGGCTGTAGGTACAGGCTGCAAATTCCCAGCTCCAGTGGGGAACGGCTCCCAGGGAAGTGTTTTGGAGGTTTGGCTTCTCTATAGCGCTGGGGAACTGGGGGCAAAGGGGCTGATTGTGGAGCTGGAGTCTGCCCCCAGTCACGGGCAATGCCTTGGTGCTGAGTGAGTAAATAAAGCGCATTTCAGACTTCTGACCCTGCCCTGGGCTTCTGCCTCTGGGAATTTATGGAAGGTAATTCCATGGGAGTGTTGTTTGCACCCAACAACTTGGTGTGGTTATTCATAAAGCCAAGAAGCAAATATATCTCTAGGTCAGGGTTTATGTCTTTATTTTTATTAATTTTTGACTTTTTTGGAGGGCCTGCTTCTCACAGCTGTAGGCAGCGTAGGCTGGGATCACACTGGGATCCTACAGTGTTACTTGGGGGATGGGATTATCTGAAAAACAGTGGTGGGGCACTTCAGAAATAATATATTTTATTTAAATGCTTAATTCCACCCAATTTGGAGTCGCGTTGACTTCAAGCACAGGTAAAGCCTTCCAAAGGGATGTAACACTTTGCTCAGGACATCAGAGTTTGGAAGCATCCGCTACATTTTAACATAAAAGTATTTATTTTTGGACATAATTTGAAATAATATGTTTTGGTTTATCTCTAACTTGAAAAGAGTAATTCCAGCAAATGAGTCTGTGGTAAATAGCTTCTCCTGGTGTTGGTCTTGTTTCTTCACTGCTGATAATACTGACCGAGCCAGAGCTTATTCAGTCTCATAAACCAAATGAATGATTCACAGGCTGTGTCTCTACACAGCAACTCTAACTGTGTGATAGGAGAATGCTGTACAAACACCATGTCGTCTTAATCGTACATCGGTATTCACTTTGATGGGAAGGCAATTATTCCTCTCTCACACACTTCCATTTAGTGACTTCCTAATGTGCCAGGGGTGAATTATTCCAGCAACAAATGTTAAAGTCCAGTTTCAGTGGTCAACAGCGTGTTACCCCGCATTGTCCCCATGGCACCCGGCAGAATCGGGACCTGTCCCCACGGCTCCATGCTGGGGGAGGTGCACAGGTGGGCACCTCCATCCTCTGGCCCTGCAGCAGTGTCCTTCCACAGGGATATTGCATCAAATGGTCTTTTTTAGCAGAGGAAGGGCTTGTGGGTGGGTTTGTATGATGAACCTGGGGGAGGGACCAAAAAGGTCAGGAGAAAACTTGGGTCGTCCTTTGCAAAGCCGTGTTGTGCTGAGCTGTACCCAGCGAGGGGGACCAGGGGTGGCCGAGGGCTGTGTCCTGAGCTGGGCTGTGTATGGGGGTCTGGGTTTCTACAGGGGCTGCTACCACCACATAAACTGCCCCTCGGCACAGGAGATGTGGAGGAAAACTGTGTCTGGTGAATGCTTAAGCCAGTAACGTGCACCTTGGAGTAAACAAGTGCTCCTATATCTGGGCTTTTGGCCACTCGAGTTAAAGCATCTCTGTGTCTCCTGCAGTCATTACACTTGTATAAACAAACATTTGGAGGCAGAGAGAGATGATCCTGACTGATGAGGAGCCCAGGCTTGGCTCATGGCCTGAGCTGTGCCCAGGACTCAATGGGCAGGCTGAGGAGGTGCTGGTGACACGCACAAGCCAGTGTCCACCTCTTCTCCTACATTCTTCTGCTGTCATTGTGCCAACTGCTGAGGCACCCCGAGCCTGTCCCTGGGCAATTTTTCTGGTTCTCAATCCCCTGCAGGAGAAGTGAGTCCCCCACCTCTGCTCATGTGCCCTGAGGGCTGGATCTTGAATGGGACAGCAAGTAAGATCAGCCTGGGCTGTACATGGTCGTACCTGTCCTGAAGGGAACATCAGTCTGGTGTCTGGGCAGGGGACAGCATCAGCTGCTCGTCTTTCCAGAACAAACATGATGGGTTAGAAGGACCAGTGCGAGAACAAACCAGCCTGTTTGCAGTTAAGTTGCCTCTATTCTCAGCAGCTTCAGAGAGAAGCAAAAAAAAAAAAAACCAGAAAATCAAACCCATGTAGTTTGTATTTGTCTGTTCTGGGTCTGATGCACAAAATGTTCTCAAAGTTATTTCTACCCTAAGTAGTGGTGAGGAGAGCTATTTCTCTGACCATTGCTCGTTTGAGAGTCACCAGTAAATGCCAAGAGCATCGTTCTTGTGGTGCACCCACTCCAGCGAAAGGCTGGTCCCCGGGCAGCACCGGGCTGGGGGGTGAGCAGGAGCTCGGCCCCCCGGAGCCACGGCCCCAAGTGCTCCCTGTCTCGGCCCTTTGGTTTCTGTTCCGTGCTGGGAAAAATGAAACTTCATAATTGCGTGGGCTCGGGGAACAAAGTCAGGATCAGTGAGTGTACTCCATCATTGATTTTCTTTTTTTTTTCTTTTTCTTTTTTTTTTTAAAAAAACCCATCAAAGTGGCTCTGAACAGAGGAGGGAGTTTGCAACATGGAGTCAGGTTTCATTTTAAAATATTTTTTTTTCTATATACTAGGAATAACGTTATTCTAAGGCCAGTGACAGATGTTATTTAAAAACACTTGGGTTTGTTTTCTGAAGACCAAATCGTAGATACTCTAGATTTAAAAGTTGTTTTATCCCCGAGTCCCTGTAAAAACACACTACAGTCTGGTTCTGGGCCAGTTTCCTGGTTCCCATAAGTGCAATTCCATAATTATAAACTCATCTGTAAGTGCAAAAAAAATGCCAGAAATACAAAATAGATTCAGCTTTAACAGCTGAAGTAGACAGGGGGATGAAAGGAATCAGGCAACACGTCAGATATTGAAGAACAGACCAAGGTCTCCAGGAGCTCGTGAGGAGCCCTTCCCCGGCTGCGTTGCCCGTCAGCAGCAGAGCGAAGGCTCCGCTTTCTTTGGTGTTTGGTGGGAGACTGGCAGGCGCTGGCTTTTTGTATCCCTTGCTGTCCTGTGATCCCCTGCCCGTCCCTGGAGTCCCTGCCTGGCAGGAGAGGTGCCAGGAGCTGCTCCCTGTGTCATCTTCAGGTGACACCTCAAACGCGACAGACGTCTGGCAGCTGTGAAAATTTTTCTCAGTTCAAGCTTTATGGAAGGCATTTCTGATTTTTTGGGGTTGTTTTTTACCCAGTGGTCCATGTACTCGCCACAGCCCGTGTTTATGGAGCGTGTTTCCCAGCCTCCATCCAGAGAACAGCCATCCCTTGCTGTGTGCCCCCCCGAGTGCTGCCGCTGCCCTGCGCTTAAACCCGCTCCCTCCTGAGGGCAAGTGACTCCTGTTGATCGATCTCACACGTGGGCAAGAAGTTGATTTTCCTTTGTTTCAGGTTACGTGTCAACTGATATCATCCAAATGCAGATTCAGTGCCCAATTCAACATCCATCCATGTTGAAGTCTCTCAGACAGGAGCTTGGCCCAGGCAAATCCTGCGCCTCCAGCCCCTGAAGGCTGTGGAACATCCCACACTGAGAACGCTGCTTCAGCGATGCTCGTGGGTGTTGACATTTCCATCCCCAAAACTTCTTCTCGAGCACCGAAACCTGTCATAATTACATTTACTCTTTTCATTACCCAGAAATACTGTTTTCAGAGTGAAATCCTCTTTCTCCTCCAGCCTGCCCCTGCCTTTCCTCCTCTGTGCGATGCTGGGGTGCCCCAAGTGCTCTCCTGAGGCACTCGGAGCCGGCTGCCTCCCCCCGGCAGCTGAGGATGATCGCTCTGATACACGGCTTCCTTTTCTAAAGATGAAAAGAGCCGTTTCTTTAGAAGGTTCTTATTAAATGCATAATCTCGTTGAGCAAAACCATCTTTCTTTCAACTTGCGTGGCATTTCTTCGTGCCTTTGTTCGCCCTTGATCTACAAAGTGGTTTAACTTTTGCAAAATTTTGCGAGTGTCGTGGGTTGTTCTCCCTTGGTTTTTGGCTTAGGGAAGTTAGGATGCCATTTATTGCAAAGACAGAGCAAATGACACAAAACCAGGCTTTTTCTTTGGATGTTTGCTGCCTCAGACTTCATTGTGTTTCCTTCTTGGGGCAGTAACAAAACCCAGGGTAAGACCTGGAAAACTCCTGTGCTAGACCCCGGGCGGGGAGGGAGACAGAGCTGGTTTCCAGCCTGTGTTTTATGGTAAACTGTAAAATCTGGGATTGAGAAAATCCTGGATGCCAAGCTGGTAGGGTTGTTCCTATGGTCGCGCAGGCAGATAATTAGCTCACTCATTCGTGACATTAACAGTAGTCAGAAAATCTTCAGGAGTTAGTAATTGCTGTCGGAATGTCTGTGTTTCTGGAGGTGGGAGTTGTTTGGAGTCCCCGTGTCCCCAGGATGGAGCTCTGCACTGGGATGGGGGTTCCGTGCTGGCCAGGACATGGCTGCTACTTGCTGAGGAGCTGTTTGGGCTGGGATTTAGGCTGGCTTTTACCAAAGGAAAACAGACTGTCAAAACAGACTGGGCGCATAAGGGAAAACCAGATGGTTTGTGTGGCTGCCTTCCCTGAGCGCTGCCCGGCGAGGGAGCGTACGTCGGGAATGGCAGTACACAGGGAATTGAGCTGTGATAACCACCTCATGTTCCTTCTTCAGGAAGATGCTGTCTTCCCAAATGGACACACGATACTCCTTAAGAGGCCTGGCCACTGTGGCGATCAGTAAATCTCAGAGACAATATTGTGTTGATAATCACAGAATCACAGAACCATAGAATTGTTGAGGTTGGAAGGGACCTTCAAGATTGAGTCCAACCATCAACCTCTCTAAACCACATCTAAGCACCAGGTCTACCCATCTTGTAAATCCCTCCGGGGATGGTGCCTTAACCACTTCCCCAGGTAGCCCATTCCAAGAATTCATAACCCTTTCAGGGTAAAAAATTTTCCTGATACTCAATCTGAACCTCCCCTGGCCCAACTTGAGAGCTTGCCATTTCAATGCTTCCTATGTCCCTCTCTTTGATATATTTAAGAATCCAGTGGACGCTACTTTTCGGTGTGTGTGGACTTAATAGATACTCTTCTGGTGGCCAGACCTTCTGAGGAACCTTCCCAAAGGCCACAGTGCCTCAAGTCTCATGGGAGAAGCCATTTGACTGCAAGACATTTGGCTGGGACCCACCATCACCTCCCAGCTCTGCCAGCTGGGCTGTGCCGAGGGAACCAAACTGTTCCCCAGAGCAGCCACAAAAAACATCTTTTTTGTTTCTGACACAGACCTTTGCCACTTGAAAATACCGTGCCCACCCGAGCCCTCACCCGGAGAGCACAGTGCAGCCCCTGTTCCTGTTCCAGCCAGCACTACCATCCGTAGCTGTCATTCCAGGCTGGTTGACAGGCAAACTCTGGTGTTAATTGGGTCTTCACCCACGGTCTCCCCAGAAAGGACATTTCACCAAAAAAAAAAACCCCCAAGCCCAGCTCTTCTCAGGAAGCAAAGCTCAGCAGTGCCCAGAAATGTGGTGGTTGCATGAGAGGAGTCATCTCCTTTGTATGGGTGGTCACGCATGAGTCATGCAGACCAAGGCACTGCTCAGCCTTCCCACCAGCGGGTGCAGCTTTGGCCAGGGCCGTCATGGCTTTGTGCAATCCTAAAGCTGCTCTGCACAGCCCTGGGACACATCCTGCACCATGGTGCTCCACAACCAGCTCCCTTTGTGTTAAATGGCAGCTTGAGGCTGTGGACCCACACCAGCCATGGACCCACACCACTTATGGACCACATGAACCAAGGCCCAGCCTGGGCTTAAAGCATGAAGGGCAGCACAAACCCGTCAGGACGCCCCACCAGCCCTCCCACACTGAGCTCCAGCCCCTGTCTGTGGACCACCAGAGTCAGCCGTGGGTAGGAATGAAAAGCCCTGGGTAGACCTGTCATCCCCCAACTCACCCAGCCCTTCGCTGGAGATGCTCCTGGCCACCGCAGTCCCTGCCTCGGCAAGCTCTGCTTCTCCAGGTTAGGTGGAAATTCACTTTGTTGTTGTTGTCCCTCTTGCTCTCCATATTCTAAAGCTACCGAATTGCACAGCAATTAAACGTGCCCTGCAGAAGAGCTATTTTGGTTGCAGAGTCGAGTCTCCTCTTGCTTATCGCGTTGGGCCGTTGCCCATTGAGTATTACCGGGATTCATCATAACTTCATTTCTTGGAAGAGATCTTTGCAGAAGTAGGAGTCGTTCATCGAGCCAGGTTCGGGCTCCCCAGCCAGGGCTGATTTGCTGACAGCATCCGGATTTGGCAAAGATGAGTTTCAATTATTGTAGCTCCTTAAAGAAGAAACAAATCTGACACCTAGATCAGATATCTAGATTCTATCAAATATTCCCACCATAAATGAAGGTTGTGATGGTACTAATTTAAATGGCCTGTTCTTTTTTATTTTTTTCCCAGCACTAATTAGTATCTCCCTAAACCCTTGGAAGACATACAAATACGTATTTGGTGCATAAATATATGCACAGATACATCATAAATACAGAGCTTTCCTTTATTTTTTTTTTTTTTTTGATTTCGATTTTAGCCAGGAAAGAGCTTTTACAAATATTCTCCTACTGTGTTTGAGGGGAAAAAAAAAAAAAAAGAAAAATATTCTACCACAGGAAGAATTTAGTATATTACTTCTGCAGTGAGAGACCATATTGCTCTTAAAATCTATCAAAATGTCCCTCTCTCAGTGAATTGTGTACATTCTGTCCCTGAAAGATTTTAGTGCAGCAGTGACCTTAGAGGGGCTTTGGTAGAAAAGCCCTTTCCATTTGAATTGGTATCCTGACATGTAACAAAGAGGTTGCCATGGCAAAAATGCATTTTTTTAAATGTAATCATAGAAAATAAGTGTAAGGGCCATAAGTATAAACCATGTAAGTCTGATTCATAAGTTACTGCTGCTCAAGGCAGTAGAAACCCTTCTCAGCCCATACATGGTCAGAGCTTTTTTGGCTTAGAAAATTTTAAAAAAGATATGTATTGGACTGTTGACTTTAAATAATTCTATTTTTGCTCCCTTTGCCTTGCAGGTCTAGAAACGTTCCATCACTGTACAAAACACCCCAACCCCCAGAAGCTTCCCAGAGCACACAGGAGCATTCGACCAACAGGGCCTTTGTGTTATCCCTCTGCTCCTCACAGGGGAGAAAAAAACCTAAAAATCCATATTGTATATACAAATAGCCCGGGAGCACCTTAGGTTTGGCACTATTATCTGATTATATACACATAAATCTGCTTATATAATTCCACTTGAACAGCAGCGAATTGTTTTGCCAGCAATTTACACTCGCTCTCTGTCTGAGCCCTTCCAGACCTACTTTAAAATCTGACTTAACCCTTTGAGCTCTGGCACGCGGCGAGTTGACAGTATCCTCATTTTCTTTGCGGAGATGTTGGAAATTTATTTCATTCGAGGTGTTACAGTTACAGAAGATGCTAAATGTTTAGCACAAGCTGTAGGTGAAGCTCAGTTTCCCCTTCTGCTGCCGTGCTTCCCTTTTTCCCTTGTGACCTTGCTGACATGGAGCTCGTGGCCGGCAAGGTCCCAGGGCAGAAGTGATGACAGCGCTACTGAAAGTGAAATGATTTAGGCCTTATCTCAGTGACAGTGAGACCCACCCCCCTCCAGGAGGAAAAACAACACATGATCTGGGCCTTAACTTGGTAGATTTTCAGTCTACAGTTGGCAAAGCACAGAAAGTTTTGAGAAATGGGACGAGAAAATGCTTTTTGGGGGGGAATTTTGAACTTTTGTCGAAACACTAAGATTTCACATGGAAATATGGCTCCTTCTAACAAAGTGCTCGCGGGGGGGTGTTTTTCACCCGTGTTGGTGGGGAAATACGGGATGTCAGGAGAGGGGCCAGGACTGGGAGGAGCCCACAGCAGGGGGGTCGGGTCCCTGTGTGTGGGTGCATCTCCTGTCCCTACCTGCCCTCACCTGGTGGGTACCAGCACATGGAGGTGTGTCGCTGCCCAGTCCCCTCTCCCAGTTGCTCCCTCCCCAAGTACTTTACACATTTTCCAAAGGGTTACTTGAGCCATTAACTTCCCAGCCCACAATGTCCTTCAGCAACTATTTAAACTCCCATAAATGAAATGACTGGGTCCGACTGTTCCGTCCCCGTGACCTTCCTGTGCTTTCCCTCCGTTAACTCTTTTCTCCGTGCGGGGAAGGCCCTGGGTGCCGGGAAGGGCTGCCTGGGCCAGGAGAAGGCACTGCTGGTCACGCTCTGACCCCAGACCCGGAGCCACCTTTAATTCCCACGGTGGCTTCTGCTTTGGAGTGCATCGTCACCGTGCCTGGCGTGTCCCTCAGGTGTTTCTTGTGCACTGTGCGTGGATCCTGCAGCATCACTTGCCCTGTAAAGCCCTCACACCACCACCAAAGGGCCAGCAGACCCCCCTGCAATGTGGTTTCCAGCCACAGACACCCATCTTTCCCGGTTCTTGGTTGGCTTTGGGTGGTCCAGCACCGGGCATTATGTCCTACCAGGGAAATTGTGCTGGGAGAAGAGGAATTTCAGTTCTGCTTCCTTTACTTGACCTGATCCATGTTGAGAAGGACCTGATCCTGCAAACCTACATGCTCAGGAGTATGTGCTTTCTCTAGAAAGAGCAAAAAGTCTGGAATCTGTAAAATCCAGATCGTGGCCCCATTTTAATGCTGGAGGCTGCTCCGGGATCCTCTTGTCTTGTCACGTCCCTCCTGAATGCTTTACCTGGATCAATGAGGTCTCCCATGGTCCACTCAGCTCCTCTTCCCATCCTCATCCTTGTGAGAGTGTGATTGGGACGTAACAATCCTTCAGCCTCAGACAAGGTTCTCCTGCAGAGGCTCCTGCCCGGAGGGAGCTGACCCTGCCCCATGGAGCAGGAACACCCTGGGTTATCACAAACCCACTGAATTCTGCTCAAACTCCGGAGCCAGGGAGCCGAGCCCCGTGCAGACCTGCTTGTGTGCCTCGTTAGATAAAGCAGTGTAATTAGCACAGCGCTTGTCAGACACATTGCTGACTAAACCTCGACTTTATCTTAATTAGTGATGTTCTGTCTAGTACGAAGTGGGTTAAATAGCAAAAGGAAAAAGGCAGATAAGAGAAGGCAAAATGCCTTATTATCTTTTTTTAAGGCAGGAGACTTCATCTAGACAAGACCCAAATAATCCTGCTTAACAGCGAATCCAGCACCATATCTGGTACAGAATGTTTACAAATAATATTGAGCTTGCTGTGGAAATGCCAAGTGCTAAAGCTTCTATTGACTTCCATGGGGCAGCAATTTACCCCGATGGTGGAAAGTTACTTATTATGGTCTAATTTCCATGGACCAAACTGGGCTGTAGGTGAGGAACCGGTTGCTGGGGTTTGCTGGGCTGTGAAGAGAACTATTTACAAAACCCACTGCCCTGAGGAAAACAGTAACAAGCCAAGTATTTACACTTCCAACATGTTTTGTGTTTACAAGGACAGGCTGGTTGGCAAAAATTCTGCCTCATGTGAGAGAGACACAGAGAGAGAGAGAGAAATGTTTCCATGCCTGGAAGGAGATGCTGTGAGCACCAAAATCCTCTGGCTGAGGGTGCACCCGTGGGTGCTGCGGGTGGTGGGGAACAGCTCAGAGATGCTGTGGCCCCGGTGGAGGATGAAGGGGTGGGGGGTGGGTGGCTCCCTCAGCTTGTCCGAGAGAGGACATCTGTGCCCAGAAGAGCCTCTAGACACTGTCTCAGGATGACCAGCTTGGGGGCTTGGTGCCTGGTACTGCAGGAGGATGAATGGATGACCAGAGGGACAGAGGCCAAATGGCCAGGCAGGGGCATCGGGAAGTGGGGACAGTCGGGATGGCAGGGAGGCGATGGGGCTGGTCACCTCCACTGGCTGAGGTACCCGGGGCAGCAATCCCATGTGAATTATCTACTGCATTTGCTGCTTCTGACAAACTGCAGTTTCAAACCGCACTCGTTAAGATTATTAATCCCTCTGTAATTATCTCCATGGTTATTGATGTCTTCACAGACTGCGGCAATACCTTTGCCCTCCTCTCCATTCTGTTCTTCATTTCAAAACTGTATTTGATTTTTTTAAGCTTTTTTTCTGTTTTTCCCTTTCTGAGTGATGCTGCAAGTTTTGGGGAGGATCCTGTGTCAGGACCAGCATGGGGAGTAGGACACTGGAGGTGATCGTCCCCCTCTACTCGGTACTGGTGAGGCCCCACCTTGAGGGCTGTGTCCAGTTTTGGGGCCTTCACCACAAAAAAAAAGACATTGAGGGGGTGGAGCGCATCCAGAGACNGTTTTTTATCAGAGTTAGGTTGATGGCTGGACTAGATGATCTTAATGGTCCCTTCCAGCCCTGACAATTCCATGATTCTATGATGCTGTCCCAGCGTGAGGGCAGGGTTCCCGCAGGGGAGTCCGGAGCAATCGGGGATGTTGTCTGGGGGAAATTGAGAGTCCAGTTTTGGGGCCTTCACCACATAACCCTGCCTGCATGGGCAGCAGCACAAGGCTGCGGGTGGTCGGGAAGGGAACTGGTCAAGGTCTGTGAGGTTAAAAGGAGGCATATAACCTCATTAAGCAGCTTTGTTTGAAAGGGAAAGGCGAGAGTCCCCACTGTTCCAGACATTACCCAGTCAAAAGGCAAAAGTGACAGCCCAGTAGAATTATTAGAAAGTTTCTTATCGGGTTAGTGGCAGATTGTTTCTGGAAACAGAGAAATGGCTGTGTAATGGGAACTGCAGGTTTTCCTGGAATTCTGGACGTTGTACAAAAACAGCTCTTTTCAGACCCAGCAGACACAAGTAAAGTAAAATGTTTTTTTCGAGTGGAAAACTGCCAATTATTCCAGATTGTTGTGATAGTTTAGTGATTCACACAAGACTTTAGTAGACTGTTAGAGAGAACTTCTTTTTAAAATGCTCTATGCGTTACAAAGCATATTTGTGGATTCTGGATTCACGTTTTGAAATAAGCCTTCCATCCATTTTTTTCTGCTTCCTGAGGACTTTCAGCAGCCAAATGGAGCCTCCTGCCTGGGCACCACTTGGCCAGGAGCGCAGCCACCCCCCTCCATGGGCAGCTGCAAAAGTCTTCTTTTTTTATTAAAAANTTTTTTTTTTTTTTTAAAAAAAAAAAAAAAATTAAGAAAAGCCAAACTGCAAACAAACCAACCCCCAAAAGCCAAAAAAACCAAACAAACCAAACCCCAAACTCTGGACAGTATTTTATAAAAGCTTATGATCTATGTGATCGAGGCACAAAGACAAGGAAGTTCCATTTCTGGGAGGCTGCGAGGCCCCGTGTTTTCCAGGTCTGTGCTTTACACCCTCCGGGGCAGAGCGAAAGAAAATTTACCCTGAGTGTTTGCAATTAGGAAGAACAGGATTACGCTTAAATCTGAGGCAGGTTACNTGGTACTGCAGGAGGATGAATGGATGACCAGAGGGACAGAGGCCAAATGGCCAGGCAGGGGCATCGGGAAGTGGGGACAGTCGGGATGGCAGGGAGGCGATGGGGCTGGTCACCTCCACTGGCTGAGGTACCCGGGGCAGCAATCCCATGTGAATTATCTACTGCATTTGCTGCTTCTGACAAACTGCAGTTTCAAACCGCGCTCGTTAAGATTATTAATCCCTCTGTAATTATCTCCATGGTTATTGATGTCTTCACAGACTGCGGCAATACCTTTGCCCTCCTCTCCATTCTGTTCTTCATTTCAAAACTGTATTTGATTTTTTTAAGCTTTTTTTCTGTTTTTCCCTTTCTGAGTGATGCTGCAAGTTTTGGGGAGGATCCTGTGTCAGGACCAGCATGGGGAGTAGGACACTGGAGGTGATCGTCCCCCTCTACTCGGTACTGGTGAGGCCCCACCTTGAGGGCTGTGTCCAGTTTTGGGGCCTTCACCACAAAAAAAAAGACATTGAGGGGGTGGAGCGCATCCAGAGACGGGCAAGGGAGCTGGTGAGGGGTCTGGAGAATAAGTCTTGTGAGGAGAGGCTGGAGAAAAGGAGGCTGAGGGGAGACCTTCTTGCTCTCTCCAACTCCCTGAAAGAAGGGGGTGGCCAGAGGGGGTCGGTCTCTTCTCCCAAGGAACAGGTGATGGGACAAGAGGAAACGGCCTCAAGTTGTGCCAAGGGAGGTTCAGATTGGAGATTAGGAACAATTTTTACCCTGAAAGGGTTCTGAAGCCTTGGAATGGGCCTGCCCAGGGAAGTGGTTGAGGCATCATCCCTGGAGGGATTTAAAACATGGGTTGACATGGTGCTAAGTGACGTGGTTTAGTGATGGGATATTGTTTTTTATCAGAGTTAGGTTGATGGCTGGACTAGATGATCTTAATGGTCCCTTCCAGCCCTGACAATTCCATGATTCTATGATGCTGTCCCAGCGTGAGGGCAGGGTTCCCGCAGGGGAGTCCGGAGCAATCGGGGATGTTGTCTGGGGGAAATTGAGAATGAAAACAGCCTGATTTGTAGCTTTAACCCTGCCTGCATGGGCAGCAGCACAAGGCTGCGGGTGGTCGGGAAGGGAACTGGTCAAGGTCTGTGAGGTTAAAAGGAGGCATATAACCTCATTAAGCAGCTTTGTTTGAAAGGGAAAGGCGAGAGTCCCCACTGTTCCAGACATTACCCAGTCAAAAGGCAAAAGTGACAGCCCAGTAGAATTATTAGAAAGTTTCTTATCGGGTTAGTGGCAGATTGTTTCTGGAAACAGAGAAATGGCTGTGTAATGGGAACTGCAGGTTTTCCTGGAATTCTGGACGTTGTACAAAAACAGCTCTTTTCAGACCCAGCAGACACAAGTAAAGTAAAATGTTTTTTTCGAGTGGAAAACTGCCAATTATTCCAGATTGTTGTGATAGTTTAGTGATTCACACAAGACTTTAGTAGACTGTTAGAGAGAACTTCTTTTTAAAATGCTCTATGCGTTACAAAGCATATTTGTGGATTCTGGATTCACGTTTTGAAATAAGCCTTCCATCCATTTTTTTCTGCTTCCTGAGGACTTTCAGCAGCCAAATGGAGCCTCCTGCCTGGGCACCACTTGGCCAGGAGCGCAGCCACCCCCCTCCATGGGCAGCTGCAAAAGTCTTCTTTTTTTATTAAAAAAAAAAAAAAAAATTAAGAAAAGCCAAACTGCAAACAAACCAACCCCCAAAAGCCAAAAAAACCAAACAAACCAAACCCCAAACTCTGGACAGTATTTTATAAAAGCTTATGATCTATGTGATCGAGGCACAAAGACAAGGAAGTTCCATTTCTGGGAGGCTGCGAGGCCCCGTGTTTTCCAGGTCTGTGCTTTACACCCTCCGGGGCAGAGCGAAAGAAAATTTACCCTGAGTGTTTGCAATTAGGAAGAACAGGATTACGCTTAAATCTGAGGCAGGTTACCATGTGCCATCATCTGATCTAACATTTCGGAAGGGATTCTGGTTGAGGAGCGCGTCTCTCTGAAGGCGTTTCAGACGCCGCCTGGGCTGCAGGGTCATCAGGTATCGATCAGGGGACACACATCCTGTCGTTGGTCCCTGTTTTCCACTTCTTCTGATGGAAGAGCCACACAGGTCCATAAGCACTGCTGTCCAGCTGTGTGAAACACAGCACAGGGCTGTGAAATATATCAGTAATACAGCATCTAAAGCATATGACTGTGATGGGAATGCAGACAATATGATAGCACCCGTGGATAAAGATGTCCATTGACCTGGGAGTTCAGGCCATGATTCATAAATGCAAAACATAAAAGAACACGTTTAATTAATCTGCGATTACATGTTAATTACCTTTCTGAGGCATGTACACCCAGGAGGAATGAAAGGTCTCTAAACAGAATGAGTCTATTTCCTTTAAGGAAACAGAAGAAGAGAGATGTGTGCCAGAGGAAGCTGATAGGGTTTGCTCTGTATCGTTAAATTTTCTCAAATACTCTTCTGCAAAAAAATTACCCAGTGCATAAAAACCCTTTTTGTTTAAGTCCTTGTGAGTTAAGATTAAAGGCAGAATGGAAAATTGATGTTGTGACTTAACAGCAGGAGAAAGAACGACAAATGTATTCACCTTCAGCTTGGAAAGACTGAAGCAGTCTGGTTCTTCAAAGCTGGATTGAAAACCGGGGATTTACAGCTTTTTTTATTGGTACTCATTTCTCCCTAATGTGACTTCTTGATGTAATCGCTCTTGCTTGTACCTGGCTAGCTCTACCTCCTAACAAATAGCAAGAAACAAGGCAGATTGTTATTAGCAGTACAAATGTGCTGCTGCTCTGGGCACCAGCGTTTCGTTACAGCGACATGACAAGAGTGAATGCATTTTTCAAGGG
The DNA here is from genome assembly GCA_013400055.1 of Nycticryphes semicollaris. NCBI lineage: Eukaryota > Metazoa > Chordata > Aves > Charadriiformes > Rostratulidae > Nycticryphes > Nycticryphes semicollaris. The sequence goes on along the minus strand of VXBJ01002653.1, from coordinate 263,079 downwards.
TTCCGCGTTGGGATACAGCAACATGTAGCTCACGAGCGCTTTCCAGGCCCCCCAGAGCAGTAGCGAGTTTAGTGCATCAACCTCCACTTCAAATGCATCCAACTCGTTGCAGAACTCCTGCTGTTCCTTCTGAGTGATTAGAGCTACATTTTTCACAAGGAAGCGCGTGGCCCTCGCAGTGGCTCATGCCCCCTGGACTGGGCACTGGTGAGGCCGCACATGGAGGGCTGCGTCCAGTTTTGGGGCCCTCACCACAAAAAAGACATTGTGGGGCTGGAGTGCATCCAGAGACAGGCAAGGGAGCTGGTGAGAGGTCTGGAGAATAAGTCTTGTGAGGAGAGGCTGAGGGAGCTGGGGGTGTTCAGCCTGGAGAAGAGGAGGCTGAGGAGAGACCTTCTCACTCTCTACAACTCCCTGAAAGGAGGGGGGAGCCAGGGGGGGGGTCGGTCTCCTCTCCCAAGGAACAGGCCCTGGGACAAAAGGAAACGGCCTCAAGTTGTGCCAAGGGAGGTTCAGTTTGGAGATTAGGAACAATTTTTACCCTGAAAGGGTTCTGAAGCCTTGGAATGGGCCTGCCCAGGGAAGTGGTAGAGGCACCATCCCTAGAAGGATTTAAAAGACAGGTTGACATGGTGCTTAGAGACATGGGTTAGTGATGTTTTCTTATCAGATTTAGGTTGATGGATGGACTAGATGATCTTAGAGATCCCTTCAAACCTAGACTATTCTAGGATTGTAGGATTTCCCGTCAGGTTGTTAAACTGATGGTCCTCTGTCGTGAAACCCAGGTGCAATGAGACCCAGCACCCAGAAGTGAGAGTGACTAATTCTGAGCAAGATGGGCCAACATTTTTAATTGTGAAGGAAGCTTGTCACAGCAGAGGCTGAAACGCCTGTGCAAAAGTCTCTTCCACCAGAAAGAAACAAACTTAAAATGAGATGTTTTAACATATAGATATGTTGGTTTTGGGGTTGGATTTTTTTTTTTGGAGGGGGGGTGATATGCACACCTATACACACACATACAGCCCGACGGAGAAATTAATGGCATTGCCTTGGGTCTTTTGGTGACCCTTGTGGATGATAAGTGGCTCTGTAGTCAATGAATTGCACAACCTCCAGGATGTGACTAACGTGAATGTAAAAGGGCTTCTTGCAATAATCCAAAGGTCCTGGATAGTTGTCCTTGTGGTTAAAATGAAGGTGGGAGGAAAAAAGAAGTGCTATATTCACCTTTTATTAACCTTACTTAAACTTCTCACTAATATGACATCATCAAATGCAAATGATAGAATGCACGTGACATCAGTTTAGTTATACATACCAAAAATTTCCTAGGCATTTTATAGAAACTGTGACAGATCTTTAACACAAATGCTTTTATTCTTTTCCTTTGCTTTTTTTTTTTTTTTTATGACTTTTCAGCGTTGGCAGTTTGGGGGAATCTGAAAATTGAATCCATCCATCTGGCACTGGGAAAACAAACAACATATTTGTCTCTGTGCTCTCTCTTCACTCCAATGCTTAAAGATCCTAAACATGAAGCAAATGCGAAATGGTAGGGCAAGAGGAGGTCCAGATCACTCACCCCTCAGTCTATGAGCTTGGTTGTTTTCTAGGGAGATGATCTGCATTATTTACCAAAATTTCCCCGGTAGTCTCAAGCATTCAAAAAATTCTAGAGCATCTGACAAATGCAGTTGGGAAAACAATAGGAAGTGGCCTGAAAATGCGTGTTCTCCCACCGGCACGGCTGCAGCACTCAATGGGAAGTCACCGGAGCCATGAGGGCTCTGGAGCTTTTACCCACCTATGTGTCCAAGTGCCACCAGAGGCTTTTCCAAGAGGGGGTCAGGAGCAGCCGTCCTGTTCCAAGTTAATTATTTAAGCCTCAATAATCTGATGCTGATCACTCAGGACTCCGTAGATGTTCAGAAGCGATGCTGTCATCCTCAGCATTTCCCCACTCGCCTCCATCATGATTCCTCAGGCATTTCATGGGATGATGGAGACTTTTTACCATCACTTGTTTGGTCTTTTGGGATGGGAAGGAGGCCAGGAAATGTGTGATGGTGTCTCACCAGTAAGCCCCACTGGTCCCTCCACAAGTTGTGCTCATTAGTAAAATGCAACAATCTGCAGATTCTCTCCTGGGGCAGCTCCCAGATCCCCTCAGGGCTTCGCACGCTCTGCTGGAGGTGGGTTTATACCGGGTTTCTTTTGCCTTTCTGGACTAAGAACAGGTATTTTCAGCCGGAAAGCTTTGGCTGTGGAGAGTGGGTCCTGACACTGTGTGTGTGTGTGCTCCATCAGGCTATGAGCTGAAAACTCCATACCATCCACATGTGCAGCTCCACGTCACCAAAATGCAAGGATTAACCCGGGACAAGGGTCTGGCCCATTTTTTCTCCATTTCCTTTGCCTTCAATGTGGCTGTGAGCATCCTCACTGGCCATCCAAGCAACATGCAAGTCTTCATGTACGGGTTTGAAGATTAGCATCCTCTCATATTGAAGGATAATCCTGATACTGCTTCCCTCTACAGAAGGTATTTTGGCCTCCAACACAACCAAATCACATTATTCAGATACTGATTAAATTCTGAGGAGAGCAGTGGGAAGTTCAGGCTGTCAATTTTTATATCTGTGTTTAGATTAATTGGGGATTGATCACTCTTCACCTTGCTAAATAAAAGAAGGCTGTAAAGTGTTAATCTTCATCAGAAAAGCTACGAGCACAGCAGCCAGATTCTTTTCATTAAACTCTCTCCCCCTGCCTATAACCTTGGTCACGTAATCAGGAACAAAAATCATTATCTATTTCATTCACATCTGTTATTAATTTTTTGAAGCCTCCTTTAAATCTGATTAGAACTTCTCATCTAAACCAAACGAATTCTGAACTCAAGGCTAGAATGTATCAGGTTAGCTTAGTAATTCACATCATATTTTTATTTTCTCTTCCTAATTGAATTTGGGCATTGATTTGTGTAACCGTTCTCCTGAACAGTTATTATTATCTGTGAAATGCCCTGGGTATACAACGTGCCGTGAAGACACTGACGGCAAATTGCTTTTCAGGTTGATGCAGCCCGTCTTTGCTGTCCCTCACCCAGGTCCCTGCGTCTGCTCCCGCTCCTCCTCACCATCCAGCTCCAACGAGGCCCTTTCTTTATAACTTCCTGGGAGTAATGTGAGGAGGAACTTCTTCACTTTGAGGGTGGCAGAGCCCTGGCAGAGGCTGCCCAGAGAGGTGGTGGGGTCTCTGTCTCTGGAGACACTCAAAACCCCCTGGACATGTTCCTGTGGGACCTGGCTCTGGGTGGACTTGCTCTGGCAGGGGGTTGGACTGGATGATCTCCAGAGAGTCCCTTCCAGCCCTACAGCATTCCATAACTTGGGAGGACTGTCCTCTGTGAGTGTCATGAATTTTGAGGGAACATCCCGCACAGCGGGTGGGTGGCAGTGCAGGTGAAAAGAAAAGGCAGTTTAAGAAGTTTACTTCACCTCCTGGCGAGCGTCCCTGTTCGACCACGGCTGCAGTAGGATGGGGTCTGGCAGAGCAGCTGGATGGGGAGGCGTCGGGCTCCACTCCCCAGCGCTGCGGTTTCCTCATCCCTTTGTCACTTAGTTAGAAAAAGCTCAAGAAAAATAGTCACCGGTCCCTGCGGGGAAGTGTCTCCTCATACACTGTCTGCCCAGAGCAGGTCCCTGCATGTCCCCAACACAAGAGTCACAGCGAGGTGGCCCCGTGCGCAGGAGGGGAAGAAAAATAACCCCTCGAGTTTCATTTTCGTTCTGGGTGTCGAGAGGGATAGATGCTCGCAGACACAGCATCGCTTGGTAGAAATATCCTAATAAAGCCACCGAAAACTCCTGCAGTGGTTGATTTGGCGCTTCCCAAAAGGCTGTCCCAGAGGAGATGGTGGCAGGGCTCCGGCGGGGGCAGAGATCCCTGAGCCCCCCCCGGCTCTGAGTCAGGCTGATCGGGGAGACGATGGCATTTGCTGTCATCCGGCCTCTAATTTTCTTGTCTCTTTTATCTCTGCTCTTTGAGAGCTACAGGCGTAACAGTGTTTTGGCAAGGGGACTATACTGTAATGCCTTTTTTTTTCCCTTTTTGCAATTGTTTCGAGCCTTGTGCCTTGTTCTGCAGTAATGGAAGAAGTCAAATACTGACCTTTTGTATAAGAACAAAAGAGCCTTTTGGGGCAATATATTAACCTCTGATGAGTCCTGTAGTTTCTACAGAAGTCTGTGTATAATTTACATTTCATAATTTGCTCTTTCCTTCCTCTTTGAGGGTGACTGAAAGTTATTCTAAAAGGGTTATTTATTGTTTTATTAGTAAATATTTCTCTAGTCTCTACCTTCTCTGGATCACAAAGAGCTTCACAATTATAAACTGTTATAAATCTTACATTAGCCTGGTGAAGCAATGTGAGTTCATAAAAGGCAGAGCTGGGGCATCAGGCTTCAAGCACTGACTATGTTCCTCCTGGTTTTAAATTCTGTAACAGTGAGATGAGACCAACCCGGTGATTCTGGGGTATGAATGTGACGCGTAAATCTGAAGCGAGAAGACTGTGGGTAAATTTCTCACCGTGTCCTGTCCTGGATGGTGTTAATTTCCACCAAGACAGACACACACCAAGGCTGTGGTTGCCCCATCGGTAGCCCTGGGGATGGCCCTACGGCCCCCGGGACATGGTACCCCCTCTGCACGCTCAGCCTCTGCTCTTCCCATATTTCCCATGTTTCCCAAAGGAAAACGATTTAGTGTTTCCCAGTCACACGCGTTCACTGGGCACCACCCTCTCACACCGCTCGTTTTCTCCTTCCTTTTCCCACTTCTCTGTAGCGCTTCATCCCCTGTGACCCCCACTGGTGCCCAGTGGCCAGGGCTGGAGGAGAAGGTCCCCAAGGCCCGTGGCACAGTCGCTGCAGGACCCCACACAAAGGAAAAAGAGCTGGGGCTGGATGAGAGCTGCTCCTCCGCACACAAGGCACTGTCAGTGTCTGGTACCTGTGCTGCAGGGGCTGAGGATGCTCAGGTTTAAGGAAGCAGTGGGACAGTCATGCCATGCTTTGATCCCATTGTCCCGCGGTCCCTGGGGAGCTCTCCTTTGGAAACAAGGTCATTTGCTTCCATTTTGATTCTCTGGGTTTTGGGTGTTTTGGTTTCTGTGTGGGTTTTTTTTTTTTCCCCTCTGTTGTTATTCTCTCCCTGGTTTGTTTTTCTTTGCACTCCAGAACTTTGTCACATCCCAAATGGCCTTGATCAGAACCATAAGGCAGTTCACGTTTCCCTTGGCTCTCCCAGCCAAGGCAGAAGCTCGCTGTGAGTGCTCAGAACGCTTCGCAGAGGCTGTGCCCATGGGTGCAGGTGACGTTGCAGGGCTGCTAATTTACTGTGAACAAACCCAAGTGATGTTAGTGTTTTGATTGCCATCAGACGGTCTAATGTAGACAAACCAGGGAGTAAGGCCAGCAGCTGGAGGGATGTCATCCTCCCCCTCTGTGCTGCCCTGGGGAGGCCCCATCCGGAGCACAGGGTCCAGTTCTGGGCTCCCCAGTTCCAGAAGGACAGNAAGCCCGTATCATTCTGTGATTCATCGTTCTGATATTATGTGATATCTGACTGCTGGGAGTACCCAGTGGCCTTCAGCTCCCAAGGGATGGAGCAGGACTTATGCCACTGCCATGGCATAACCCCTCCTGGTGTGGCAGCACCAACCTGCCTGGCTGTTGCCTGCCAATTAACAAGCAGTCTCACATAAATACCTGGAAAAACAGAGAACATTTGTTTTGTAGGACAAACATTTTTTTAGAACCAGGAGAGTCCAAGTTTCTAGCCTAACTCACCTCATGATCATACTCCCCTGTACAAGTCTGCAAATGCCGGAATTTAAAGCCTGCAAGCGAGCCTGCGCTTGGGCAAAACATTGGACTCATGCTAATTAGCTGGGATCTGAGAATTGCTGTCATGTGTCTGCAGGGGTAAGTCAGGCTCTTGTTCATCTCAGCACGAACCTGGTGATTTCCTGGATGTTACTCCAGCTTCACACTGACACCCACGCAGCAGAGCCAGGCCCGGCCTCTGGTTTTCAAATAAAAGGTCAGATTCGTTCCTCTGCTTCCCATTTCTTGCTGCTTCAGTACAGCATTTGGGTAAGATGAGTTGAGCTACCCAGGGACAGTAAAGGATTCTTTAAAGGGTCAAAAAGTGGTTAAAATATGGAAGGAAAAGGTAGGAAGAAATGGATTCTTTCACGGCAAAAGGGGATTATCAGAGGAGTCCCCCAAGGGTCTGTACAGGGACCTGTGCTGTTCCACTCTTCATAAGTGACTTGGACAAGGAGAGAAGGTGGCAGGAGGTGACAAAGTTGGCTGCTGAAAATAAATTATTCAAAGTATATTCAAAGTAATAAAAACAAACTCTGACTGTGAAGAGCTGGAGAAGCATCTCACCGTGCTGAGGTGGTAGAACGCCAGGCTGAATTTACTTCCAGCAAATTACAACACAGGCAATGAAAAGCAAAATGCTCAAGGAAAAGTATGTGAATGCGTGCAGTGACAAGCTGTGAATTAGGTGTTACCACCAAGGAAAGAGATAGAATCATAGAATCATCTGGGTTGGACGGGACCTTTAAGATCATCTGGTCCAACCCTCAACTTAACTCTGGCAAAAAAACCCATCACTAAACCATTCAGAACCCTTTCCATGTTAAAAAAAAAAAAGATACTGGAGATACATAGTTCTGTGGAGACATAAACTCACTGCTGAAACATCAGCTGGAATGTCAGGAATTAACGAGGGGAGGGAGAACAAAACAGAGAACACCATTGTGTTACCGCGTCGCGTCGGGTGTGTTGGACACACTCGTGGTCACCCATCTCACCGAGTGTGCGTGGCAACTACAAAAGGTGTAGAAAACACCAAGAACTAGAATTAAAGCGAAAGAACAGCTTCTGCGAGTCTGAAAGGCAGGGAAACCTCTGGAGGAGAGAAGGGGTGGCAGTGGGAGGTCTGTGAGATAAGAGAGCTCTGCGACAGATCTCTCGGGGGGATAGGGAAGAGTCAGCTGCTCCTTCCAGCGCACAAGCAAGAGTTGGCAGCGTTATCATCTGCAGCATAAGCAAACAACAGGAAGCGTTTTGTTCTCACCCAGCCTGCAATTAAACTGTGGAACTTACTGCTGCAAGATGTAGGAGATAGCAAAGTATGACAAAAAAAATTATACTATACTATGCTATGATTGCTATGATTTCTATAGAACTTTCTGTACAACTTTTTGTAGTGGCTGCCTGCTAGTTTTGTCTGCTCCTTCCCTCTCCTGACCTTCCCCTGGTGCCAGCGCAGGTGCCTGGGTGGCCTCCTGGCTGAAAAGGAGCATTTCACTTGCCAGGAAGGGCCAGAGCCTGCCTGAGGATGGCTCCCTGTGGCCACCACAAGTGCCACCGCCCACCCAACAGCATCCTGCTGCTCCCAGGGGGTTCTGCTCTCCGAGGGATTGGGCTCTCGGCCCCAGCTGGATCTGATCCAGTTCAGCCACTGCACTCCCATGGGATTCCCTGGTGTAGGAAATAGGGATGTGGCTCCCTTTGACCAACTCAAGTGGACTTGGTGGGGCAGTGCATGACATGATACCAGTGTAGGTGCCTGTATGGGTGCCACTGTCCCCTCACCCTCCCATAAAACTCCCAATCCACAGCCGGGTGCCCAGGCTGAGCCGGGGCACAGAGCTGAAACACGGCACAAGCCACCAGCTGCAATTCCAGATGTTGGTGTGACATCCCCTGCCACTGTCACACACTTGGAGGAGAAAGAGATGAGCCGAAGGTGGCCAGTTTCAGGCTATTTCTGGGCAAAAAAGGAGGTGGCACTACTCCCTAAACTATTACAAGTGAAACTGCTTCTGGCAGAGGTATCCGGGTGCTCCCAGTGATGCAGAAACATCTCTGGTGGCAAAACAAACCCCAGTGTTACACGGCTTTGTGTTTCCATAATGTTTAGGTTTCTTGAAACTTCTCTTACTGCTAAAGAGGAGAAAATACGATTTTCTTTTTATTTGTCTTTGTTTTCGGCACTGTGACTTCAGCACCCATTTCTGTGATGTCAGACTGATGCCGGGTATAATCTCATCAAGGAAATACCTTTTCCAAGTCTTCAGGGTTTTTTTCTGATCTCCCAACTAGAATCACAGAAGCAGCCTGTTTAAAACTGAAGTCCTTTAAAAGTCATAGTCATGTAAATACTGTAGCAATAAACCACAGGGAGTAAGAAAGGTGGAACCCACAGGATAAGGCCAGTTGTCTGCAAACACTTTTTCTGTAAGAACTTAAAAGATCGAGACCTTGCATCAAATTCATTTATACTCTGTTCTCACTTAACTCCCTATGAATTCTTCCATTTCAGGTGTGTGATATTTAAGAAAAGATTTTAACATGCTTTCTTCCGTTGCAGCACCTATTGCAATTCAGAGAGTTCTTCCCTTTGGCTCCGGCTCCAAATGAGGGCCCATCTGTGGTACTAAACGTGGCAGAGTTTGGAGTTACGCTTTCGGTTTAAAGAGGTGTCATATCTTTCGCAGTAAAGACAGATGTTTTAAAAGGTATATGACATTTCATAAAACACATTTTTAGTGGAAACATTTCTCTTTCGCTCGTACCTTTACTTATATATTTTACTCATGAGTCTGAGCCGAAAGCTTGTGCAGTGTCAAGTCCTGAATTCCTCTTCATTAGTGAACCCAGTTGCATATAATTCTGGTTTATTGCTGACAGGCCCTAAATTTACAGAACGTGGTTTGAAATCACTAGCACAGGAAAGTATGACTTGCTTTAAAACTAACCAAGTACAAGCCTCCTGTGTTCTGTGCTCCGGAAACGTACCTGTCGTGTCTGGCTGTCGGGGTGGCACACACCTCTGATCACCCCAGTTCCCAGCACGTGGGTGCTGCGGCTGCCCCCGGGAACGGTGTGGAAACTTCATAGAATGGTTTGGGTGGGAAGGGACCTCAAAGCCCATTCAGTGCCAACCCCTGCCCTGGGCAGGGACACCTCCCACCACACCAGGTGGCTCCAAGCCCCAAACAACCTGGCCTTGAACCCCTCCAGGGATGGGGCAGCCACAGCTTCTCTGGGCAACCTGGGCCAGGCTCTCACCACCCTCACACCAAACAAGTTCTTCCCCACATCTCAGCTCCATCTCCCCTCTTTCAGTTTAAATCCTTTCCCCTCATCGTCTGGCTCTACTCCCTGATCCAGAGTCCCTCCCCAGCTTTCCTGGAGTCCCTTTAGGGACTGGAAGGGAAGGGGCTCCAAGGTCTCTCCGGAGCCTTCTCTTCTCCAGGCTGAACCTCCCAACTCTCTCAGCCTGTCAAATTAACCCCTTTGCAGCATCACCACCACCAAAGCATTGCACAGCAAACAAAGGAACGCCAAAGCCTGCATTTTTTTTTATCATTTCCACTTGTCCTTAACAGATGGCAATCTGTGGACCTCTCACAGAAGCTGGTAAGGCAGGTCAGGCCTTCACTCTGCACTAAGGTGTACCCATCCAGGTCATTTCTACCCCGCAGCAGCACAGGGAGCTCCTACTGGGATTTCTTCCCCACAGATGGGCACTGGGGGTGCAGAGCCTGGTAGTGTCCACCCCACATCTCGAGCAGCTGTGGGGCAGAGCCCCTGCCCTGCATTCCCTGCTGCTCCTGTGGGGTCTGTGCTGTGGGGGGTGATGAGCACCTCGGAGGAGAGGCATCGCTTATCCCTCCCAGCCCCAACCCCAGCAGAATCCGCGTGTCACTGGCTACTGATTTTTATTAGGCATTGTGTTGCAGGAAAAAATACTGGTGGAATCAAAGGTGGTTCTTTTCTTACAGGCATCCTGTAATTAGCTAAAGTTTTCTTTTCTTCATGGAGAGGTCTTGATGCATAAAACAAAAGTTTCCTCTTCCTTGCATGTTGTTGCCAGATGTTTTTCCGAAACTTAAAAACAACAAAGTTATTTGTGCTTACTTACATATGACTTCACCCCAATGCCTGTCTCAAAGTGCTCCTCCTCCTCCTCAATTAANCTGAACAGGACATTTCCATTGTGTGTTTGTCCCAGCATTGCAGAAGTTCAGCCCTTTGTTACAGATCTCTGCCCTGGCACTCAGAAAGGCTCAATGGGACTGTAACCCCCTCAGATTCATTTCCAGTTGCAGTTGTGATTTCTTTTTTACACAAACCAGCTGTGGAAGAAAGCAGCCCTCCATGTTTTGTCAATGCAGACCCAGAGCCGGGCGGACTCTGCGCTCACAGTTGCTCTTATGGCTTCAATAAACACCCAGGGCCAACCGCGCCGCTGGTGGATCTAGAAGGAGTTGATACCGCATCGTGCCAGAAGGAGATTTAACCCCATCTGGGGCTTTATCAATTGGATACAGGCTTCGGGGGGGGGGAGGTTTTCCAGCTTGGAAATGTGTTGTACTCAGGTGTTTGCCATGAATTCCATTTCACTACACCCAAAGTTGCCCTCTGAACTCCTCTGAGATTCTGCTCTAGTCACCATGAGCCTGCGAAGGGCCAGCAGACCTCTCCTGCCCTGGTGACAGTTCTGCTCTTTGCATTAAAACCTTAATGCTGCTACGTTGCAATTAGCAATGCCCATGCAGTCTTTCGCTCTTCCTAATTAGCAGGTTAACTTGTTTGCCAGCCTCAACCCAATCCCAGCTCGGGTCAGCTCAAATGTGTCTTTGAGAAGCAGCAGAGCCCAGAGCCCCCAGGACATCTCTGTCAAAGGCAGAGGAGGTGGAAGGTGGGTCTGGGGAAGGAGGTGTCAGGCTCCAGCTCCAGGGGAGGGAAGGAGAAGGAGCCGTGTTCTGTTCTCACAGTGCTACGTGGGTAACGGATACACCGGGAGAGAAGGGGGGGAAAAATAAAGGGATTCATGAGGAAGCAAATCAATACACGTAAAAAGGAAGGATCCAGCAGGAGAATGGCACGGTGGGAGAACTGAACCAGTGGCTGAAGTGGAAGTGAAGGACCTGATGGGAAATCACATATAAAATGCATCAGCAGAACCGAAGAAGGACTAGCGCAGGAAATAACGGCAGGAAGAAACACAAAGGAAGTAGAAAAAAAATACAAAGAGTTATTAACCAAAAGAGGATGCAGGAGGGCACGGGACCCTCCGTGCCTCAGCCTGTGACTGACTCAAGTTCATAGTGAAAGCGTTTGTGGGTTGTGTCCGGACCCAGGAGTCCCCCCCCCGGGAATAAGGGCAGTCAGGAGGGTGCTGCTGATGGCACGCTCACCGGGACACACGCTCCTGTGCCGTGGGACAAGCAGCTGGGGAGCTCTGATCTTCCATTCCTCCTCAGCTGGGAAGCTATTGAGAGGCGGCAGTCGCTGCCTGAGCGGCTCTGATGTATAGTCAAGAACTAAACAGAATTGCTTACAAGCTGACAGGAAACACGAGTGACCTCCTTACAAGACAAGAGAGATCTGAAAAGATTTGTGTTTGTGCAGAGCATCAGACACTGGGCTGGTGTCTAACGTCTCAGAGATTGCAAAGGAAGAGTTCTTCCCATGAAACCGCAGCTTTTCGTGAGCTCTCTCTGACGCCCAGCTACAGAATTAGCATTTCACAGGAAAAGACAACCCAGCCCTTAGTTTTGGAAGTACTTCCAAGGAGGCGGCAGGACTTTATGCTTTGTTATTTGTGGACTTCATACAGTATTTACTCCAAAAGTGCGAATTCTTTCTTCCATATAATTCTGAACAATTATCTCCCAATTCCTGATCTCTCTGACAATATTTATTTATTAAGATTTTATGCCATTGACGTGACTTTTGGTGCCTGGTGCTGCCATGCCCTCGGTTTGACTAAATTCTTTCCATTTCCCACTGTCTTTGATACATCGCTCTTGTCCTCCAGCATCTGGTTTTGTCCTTTAGCTTATCTTTATTAATTGCTTCAGAGATTAAAGACACCGTTTGTGTCCGTTTCAGTACTTTTGAGTGAAATCCTGGCAAATCAGTCCCATGCCCTGCAAACTTCTCCGTCCTGCCGAGGTAAAGCAGATCCCACTGCTTGAACCTGCTCCGTTAATCGCCAGCACTGCTTCATACACTCATCCCTTGAGGGTTGCAGAGCAAGTTGTTGCTGTTCTGTTTCACGAGCTTCATCTAGAAAATCTTCCATCATTTTTTCTCCCTAGCCTGCTTCTAGCACTAGAGATGACGGAGCGCAGACCCGCGGTGGCCTGTTTGCTGAGAGGGACCCGTGTGCCAGTTCTGCTCTGACAGGCCCTGCCAGCGGTTCGGAACCACAAAGATGTCCCCATATTGTAAAGGTCCTCGTGTGTGACCCCTTTACAGTGATTTGTTTCCCTGGGTCTGGAGGGGGCTGGTATTTTTTTCCCAGTGTGGCTCCAGCCCATTTTTATACCTGTGGATGAGGTTACCCATGCTCGCTTCAAAGTCCTGCGGGGCATCACCTGCTTATCTTGGGGTTCCCTGCATGGCCCACGCCAGCCCCAGACAGACAGACAGATGGACAGACAGATTTCTCTCTCCATCCAACAGCCTCTAGAGCTCCCTTTGGCGCTTCGGGCGGTGCTTTCTGACACTGGGGCTGGAACGCTTGGTTCTTGGTTCTCCATGAATTACCTGGTCTCTTTTGTGAGAGTCGTATTTACATTTTAACAATTTAATAACATTCTCCACTTAGAGATATATTTTAATGTCTACATTAGACGTTTGTTAAGGCTGAGGGTCGTTATCTCTGCAGTATTGTTTCATTGTGGCTGCTGGGGAGCTGGCTGCTCCCCAGTCCCGTGCTCCCCCTGCCCCAATTCTGCTGCACACTCAGGCACTCATCTGCAGCCAGAACGTGCACAGTCAATGCAATGCAGTAGCTGAAACCACGTTTGATCCTGTTTTTTCCGGATATTTATTAGTTCTTCCTCAAATTCAAACTTCCTAGCTTGCAGCCAAAAGTAACGAGAATCAGTACTACTCATTTTTCCAGCTTTATATACTTGAAAATACCTGAGGATTTTCATCTACCCGGGTCAATACAAAACACTTAAAAGGGAACTGATTTGAGGGACAGAACTTGTGTTATCGCAGCACCTTGACAATGAACAAATCTAACTCTGCGTTGGGACGTGACTGCTTCTGGGCTGTTGACCGACAAGTCCTGAGTTTTACCAACGATGCCCTCGCAGTGGACGCTGCCACGCTTGGCAACCCGTGGAAAACGTCCTCCAGGAGGGTCAGAAGGTGAAGCCTCCTCCCCTGGGCAGACCCCACCTCTTCCCATCCCGTGCTCCGGCCCCTTCCCACCATGGAAATCCAGCGAGGGGTCCCCTCCCGCTGCTGTACCGTGGTGGTGCTGGGATATAGACTCTGTACGGCAACCTGAAACCGGGGAGAAAAGATGGTATTAAGATACGGAATTATTCATTAGAGAAGGAATGTCCTACTCATTACCGTGCAGAACCAGCTGTAATTAAGCATCTGAGTGTGTGTTTATAAACAGATGTTCTCATCTAAATGCCGTAGGAACAAACAGCTTTGTCGTGTGCAGTCCCTCTGAGCAGCGACAGCCGAGTGGAGCCACCACTCAGGGGTGTCCCCCCATCCCCACCCCTGAGTTTACCCAATTCCGGTGCCAGGGGGGCGTGTGTCCCCAAACACATGAGAGTTTAGAATATTCCCAGAGCAATAAAGTGAATTTTCCAGATGCAGTCCCAGAAATACATCAAGGGTTTCAGGCTTTGAGACATTTTTGCCTTTATTTACGGCATTCCTGTACCTGGTAACGCAGATTTCATCGCATTTGTCTGACTTCTGTGATTCCCTTTCCCCTGGGCAGGAAGAGTCGTTTCCCATGGCTGGGAATTCCTTCCATCGTTCAAAAAGCACCAGGAGACAGTTCTGAGCACTGTTTTAAATACACCTTTCAGAAATGCACTGGATTAAAGAGGATTGTACGGGAATAGCTAGAATTTTTAGAACCATTTCTCATAATTGGCGAAACATAAATGAGTATCAAGCAAACATGGCACACATCTACCTTCCAAAAATTAATGTGGCATGGAAAAAATGTATTATTTAAAAAAAAAAAAAAGGCAGATTAATTGGGCTTGAAAATCCATGCTTTGACTTGGCCTTTTCTTGTAGAAGAATCCCCAAATCTGCACTTAGACAGCTGGGAAGACGTATTTCATGGCTGTAACCTGTAGTAAGTAATTTATTGGATGCCACAATAACCATTTCTAGATACCAACTGCTTGTCGGCACAGTCCCAGCACAAGCGTTATCTTCTCGTTATCTCCCATCTCATTTAATTGTCTCAGAGCAGAAGGAGGATTTCCAGGGAAAGCCAAACCCAAGTGCTGGTTCTGCATGGACAGGGCAACCGCTTCCCCCTCGGCTCTTCCTTCGCTTCTCTGGGGCCACAGAGTTTTGTACTTTGATGTTTCACTTCATTGGTATTTTTAACACCTGGTCTGCTTCTGAACTGACCATTTCTGGCCTTTGCTTGCCCAGAAAGGTGTTGGGCAGCAGGGCTGGCCACATCCCACCACCGGCCCTTCTTTCTTCCATGTCCTTGTGGTCTAAATCAGACCAGCTCATGACCCTGTTGCCTTTTTCATTTAAAAAAAAAAAAAAGCCAAAATCTGTTGTCAGTGAAACGCTGCCATGACTTGTGGAGTTTATTCATACCTCTCAATGAAAACATCTGTACTTTCAGGGGACAAGTGTGTCTCCCTCTTCCTGCCCCCTTCGCATCTTTTCTCCTTCCTGCGGCTATTCG